>OZ014555.1:30288999-30757728 GCA_963966155.1 Clivina fossor | reverse complement strand
GATATACTTAAATTCTTATCATTGGGTCCTAAATTCTGTTTAGCGCCATTTTCAAATTTGGTACATTTACCTAAACTTATATCTGACATAGAATTAATTATATCTCATAAACCGGAAAAGGAACGTAACATTTTACGCTCAAAAACCACTAATATTATTACTAACTTTTTCCAATACAATAATAAACCACATAATTATATTAATCATATGTATCAAAAAACGAAAAGGTTTCTAAAGAACCACAATGAATTGGTGGTTACTACATCGGACAAAGGTAATATAACAGCTATAATGAATAAACAGGATTATAATGATTATGTTAATGAATTATTAATGAATACTGGTTGTTATAAATTATTGGTAACGGATCCCACAAGAACCATTCAATTTAAAGCTAATAAGTATATAGATAAACTTGTTAATTTACAACTTATCACGGACAATCAAGCTAAGGATTTAAAAATACACAACTCGGTGCCAGCTTCTTTATACTGTCTTCCCAAGCTACATAAAATGGTTGACCATAATTCTAATTTAAAAATGAGACCTATAGTTAGTTGCATAAACACTCCAAATAGCAACATCGCATTGTTTATTAAAACATTCTAACAAAATCATATAATAAGGACAATGATTATTACATCAGGGATTCTTTTGATTTTGTTGATTTCATACAAAATAAGCAGTTACCAGATGACTTTATATTGGTTAGTTTTGATGTAGAAAATTTATTTGGCAACATATCATTGTCATTGATACATAAAGTATTGGAACATTATTGGAATCATATACAGTTGTTTACTGACATATCTTTTAATATGTTTATTGAACTGGTTGATTTTGTTTTTAATACTAATGTTATTACTTATAATAACAAATTATATATGCAAACTTTTGGAGCACCCATGGGAGGAACAACTAGTCCTATATTTGCTCAATTGGTTATGGATTTTTTATTGGACAAGTGTCTACCAAAATTTAAAATTAAACCATTTTTTATTAAAAAATATGTGGACGATATTATATGTTCCATTAAAAAAGAAGATATATTAGATTCAATAAATGTGTTAAACAATTTTAATGAACATTTAAATTTCACTTATGAAGAAGAAACGAACAATGCAATACCTTTTCTTGATGTATTACTTAAACGTAGCACTAATAATTGTATTAAAACTTCCTGGTATATTAAACCAATTGCGTCGTCCCGTTATATTCATTACGATTCTTATCATCAATACCATACTAAAATTAATACAATATTAGGATTAAAAAATAGGGCTTTACGTTTATCACATGATGATTTTAAAGAAGATAATCTTCAAAAATTATTCACTATTATGATCAATAATGGTTATCCTATCAAACTTCTTCGTAAGCTGATTTGGACAGTATCTTATGATAACACTATTACCAATCAAGTAACATCTGGCATTGTTGATTCACCAACATCTAATGTTAAGATTTTTGTTTTGCCTAATATATCTAAAATAACCAATAATTTGATAAACACTTTGAAATCAGATAATATGAGAATTATTAAGAAAAACATTGTTCCTCTAAGAACAATTTTTAGCAAATTAAAAGACAATATTCCGTTACACAGAAAATCAAATGTTATATATAATATTCCATGTAACGATTGTGAAGCTATATATATTGGTAATACAAAACGTTGGTTACAAGATCGAATCACACAACATAAGTCTGATTGTCGTTTAAAACCGAATGCAACTGCTTTGTCTATCCATGCACATAATAATGATCATAGATTTGATTTTAAAAATGTTTCTGTTTTGTGCACTGAATCAAATGATTTGAAAAGATCATTATTAGAAATGATTTATATCAAAAAACAAAGCAAGTGTATTAATAAGCGTTCTGATATACATAATTTAAGTATAATATATGATTACTTAATTTCATTAAATAATATAACGCCAACGGGTATTACCTAAAGTACAGACTTATACATTGGTTTATCATCTTTATGTTTATTTTTTGTTGTTGGGTTGTTTCCAAGGCATATCTGTTTATATTTACTGTCAACACCTTAATATGTAACCATAGCATTTTATTATTTCTATGCACTTGTCATATATTTATGTCATGTATTTATTTTTATAATTTTAACTCTGCCATTTGCCTGATGAAGGAAATAAAATTTTTTCCGAAAGCTTGCACTTTGAATTGAGTTGTTTTTATTTTTGACTGAAAATCCCACGAAACTAATAATATATATATATATATATATATATATATATATATATATATATATATATATATTAGACTGTGCCAAAAAAAAAAAAAAATTTATTTCTCGCTCTTCTTTTAGTATATGTTACAATACATAAAAACATGGCAGTATGCCGGATTTGAGCCAAATCGGTTAACATTTAGAAGTCGCTCAAGTCGAAAACGTGTTATCGTTTTCGACAAATTATCGATTATGGATACTTTTTAATATTTATTCACGTCTATTTATTATTTATGCAATAAATCATGTTTAAGTATTTGAAAACAGTATTAGAAAGATTTCTGAACGATTGAAGTCAACGTCGGTTGAGTATTACGGAAGTACCGTAACTATTTGCTTGGCTATCTGAGCTAAAATTTCAGTTTTTTTATAATAATAGCTGAAACAACTATACTTTCATGCATCCTTATCATTCATTTAATGTTTTTCAGTTTATACATGTTATATAAATTGTTTTTAATGTACATGTTCTTAATTGAAACCAACATATATCTACCAAAAAATAATTTTTTACATTACATGAGAAATCGCACTTATGCTTTTCCGAAGTAAAACTAAAAATAATAATAATTAATTGTAAATTGATATTCAATTAGATAATTGAACTTTATTACAGACAGTGTAATATAAGCTTTTTAAGCTTCCCGTATCCGACATTGGTATAATATACCCTTGTCTGTATTACGCGGTGCCGTTCGATGTCGGCTTGTCGAAGGCTAAGCAACATAAGTCGATAGTTCTAAATTATATTGGAGGAATCAGATGTTTTTGTTTATTTAATTAATATAATTAGTAATTTTAAAACATTTTAATGAGCTAATATAAACTTTTATTTATTCAACATCTTTTGTTAATAGTCCATAATAATATTTACATATTCGATTTAGCGGAACTTGGTTTCAGCCTTCTATGTTCGCTTACAATTTTTAGCAAATATTGCTTTTGTTCTTCATTTTTTGTGAGTGAAGAATTGAATTGTGTGATCAATGCTACTCCTCTTTCTGATGCATCGTTGATAACGCGCAAATGCGAAAACAAATATTTAGCTTTTCTGTAATTATCATTTGATTCCCATAATACTGGATCATCGTCAAGAAAATCACAATTAATCTGAAATCTCTAGAACAGTTTTTGTGTATGTTGTGATACTAACTCTTCGAAATTACGTGTCTTCCAATAATCTAAGATTGCATTCGAACTTGTATCTATCACTATTCGGTTTACTGGTTCGTTAAAATTAATATTCTCCTTTAAATCTGTAACCATTTTTTGTTTTATTTTGGAGGGTACATTGGAATCAAAAAATGCTAGACCAATGATTTCATCAGAAAGATACCATAAATGGTTTCCAAATTTCCTAAGAGCTGCAAGAGCAATTTGCTCATTTTCAACT
Organism: Clivina fossor; assembly: GCA_963966155.1. NCBI lineage: Eukaryota > Metazoa > Arthropoda > Insecta > Coleoptera > Carabidae > Clivina > Clivina fossor. The sequence goes on along the minus strand of OZ014555.1, from coordinate 30,754,078 downwards.
CACATAATTCAATTCTTCACTCACAAAAAATGAAGAACAAAAGCAATATTTGCTAAAAATTGTAAGCGAATATAAAAGGCTGAAACAAAGTTCCGCTAAATCGAATTTGTAAATATTATTATGGACTATTAACAAAAGATGTTGAATAAATGAAACTTCATATTAGCTCATTAAAATGTTTTAAAATTACTAATTATATTAATTAAATAAACAAAAACATCTAATTCCTCCAATATAATTTAGAACTATCGACTTATGTTGCTTAGCCTTCGACAAGCCGACATCGAACGGCACCGCGTAATACAGACAAGGGTATATTATACCCATGTCGGATACGGGAAGCTTAAAAGCATATATAAAATATATATATGTTGAGAAAATATATATATATATATATATATATATATATATATTAATCCCATTTTAATCCGCCACTTGCAATAACTTTAAAATCGTGCATCGGACAATAAAATGTTGCCCCTCTCGGACCCTCGGGAGGGGGGGGGGGGAACGGGGGGCAACTTTGAAATCTTAAATAGAACCCCCTATTTTTTATTGCAGATTCGGATAGACCATTAAAAAGTATGTAAATTTTATTTTGAGTCTTTTTTTTATCTTTAATAGATGGCGCTGCAAACAGCATTTCTTTTCTCATTTTGTCAGTTTTCAATTTGAAAAAAAGGTGTAACTAAGTACGATATTTAAGTTTTTTTCAGTTCTGTGAGAGGAGGGGGGGCAAGGGTCACTGCATTAGATATCCCCCTCGAAACCATTAACTTTATGTTAATAGTTTCGAGGGGGATAACTTTAAGTTAATGGTTTCGACGGGATATCTGATTCAGTGACTCTTGCCCCCCCTCCTCCCAGAGAACTGAAAAAAACTTAAATATCGTACTTAGTTACACCTTTTTTTTCAAATTGAAGACTGATAAACTAAGAAAAAAAATGCTGTTTGCAGCGCCATGTATCAAAGATAAAAAAAAGTCACAAAATAAAATTTACACTTTTTAATGGTCCATCCGAATCTGCAATAAAAAATAGGGGGTTTTATTTAAGATTTCAAAGTTGCCCCCCGTTCCCGCCCCCAGGGGGATCGTGGGGGGCAAGGGTCTTTGCATCGGATGTCCCCCTCAAAACCATTTACTTTTCATTCGGAATATTTTTTTGTCCGATGCACGATTTTAAAGTTATTGCAAGTGGCGGATTAAAATGGGACACCCAGTATACTGGGTTTTAATCCGCCACTTGGAATGACTTTAAAATCGTGCATCGGACAAAAAAATGTTCCGAATAAAAAGTAAATGGTTTCGAGGGGGACATCTAATGCAGAAATTTTTGTTTCCCCTGGACCCCCTTAGGGGCGGGAACGGGTGGCAACTTTGAAATCTTAAATAGAACCCCCTTTTTTTTATTGCAGATTCGGATAGGCCATTAAAAAGTATGTAAATATTATTTTGAGACTTTTTTTTTATCTTTGATAGATGGCTTTGTAAACAGCATTTTTTTTCTCAGTTTATCAGTCTTCAATTCGAAAAAAAAGGTGTAACTAAGTACGGTATTCAAGTTCTTTTCAGTTATTTGGGTAGAGGGGGGGGGGGCAAGGGTCACTGAATCAGATATCACCTCGAAACCATTAGCTTAAAGTTATACCCCTGGAAACCATTAACTTAAAGTTAATGGTTTCGAGGAAGATATCCGATGCAGTGACCCTTGCCCCCCCTCCCTCCTCCCAAAGAACTGAAAAAAACTTGAATATCGTACTCAGTTACACCTTTTTTTTTCAAATTAAATACTGATAAACTGAGAAAAAAATTGCTGTTTGCAGCGCCATCTATCAAAGATAAAAAAAAGTCTTAAAACAAAATTTACATATTTTTTAATGGTCTATCCGAATCTGCAATAAAAGATAGGAGGTTTTATTTAAGATTTCAAAGTTGCCCCACGTTCCCGCCCCCCAGGGGATCCAGGAGAGGCAAGGGTCCCTGCATCAGATGTCCCCCTCAAAACAATTTACTATCCGCAACATTTTTTTGTCCGATGCACGATTTTAAAGTTATTGCAAGTGGCGGATTAAAATGGGACACCCAGTATATATATATATATATATATATATATATATATATCCATATATAAATATATATATATATATATATATATATATATATATAATATATATATATTTATATTTAAAATATTAAATTTCAAAAATTTTAAAAATTTTTTCTTGGAAATTTGGCAACTCTGTACGGCAGTAAAATTGTATATTTTTTGTGGACATTAGAAAAAAATCTTTTGTGAAAATTTGATTATTTACAGATAAATAATATAACAATAATAAATTTTCAAAAAACGCATCACTCAAAAAATCTGAAAAATTACCGGTTTTTCAAATTGGTAAACAACAGGTTTTTACTAATAAAATTATTAAATTTTGACATCTATGGTACACAAAAAAAAAAATTACGAAGTTGTAATTTAAGTCTGCAAAATGCTTCTCAGTTTCGAACTTTTGTTCGTTAGGACGTTGAAATGGTCTAAATGTTCAAAATTTTTCAAAACTTTGAATTCGCAAATGCAGGGTAAATTTCAAAAAATCATAATTTTGCGCCAAAGCATCGCAGGTCCTTAAAATTAAGCGAAATTTACGTCAAATTGTTTGAATTTTTATGCCCTCTTGGTAAATTGAGTCGAAATTTTTTTTTTTGTATAACATACATGTCAAATTTTGGTAATTTTTTCAGTCAAGACATGTTTTTTTCTGCGGGTTGTGTGGTGAGATTCCGAATGGTTTAAATGGTGCATCATCTTGTATGACCTTAAAGAAAAGACTTCAAATTTTTTCGGACACAATATTTCATTCAATTTTGTTCAAACTCGGCTCAGTTATACCGTTTTGAAGAATCGGTAATTTTTCATATTTTTCAAGAGGTGCCTTTTTTTTTTGACGAGTGTTTATATAGTAGGTTGCTTTGAAGAAAGAAACGATTTTTTTCATTAAATATTAGATTTTGTTTTTTGAAAAATGTTAAAAATCAAATGAAAGTGATGAAAATACCTCTCGTACAATATTTCCGCAGTAAAATCTATTTGTAATTAAAATTAACAATCAAATGATCGATTATTTTTCATTCGAATTATCCAATCACTAAATACGTTTATATTAAATATAATTTAATCAAAGTCACTTGACTTATTTCTACTAAGAAAAACCGATTTTCTTAATGCGCACAAGAAATAAATAATTTTATTTTTGCACAGTACCTACTGCTAATTTTCAAAGTAAAAATATTAAAATTGTATCTTACAATTAGCTACATTTTGTTTATCAATTTTGAAGGTAGATTTTTACTATATTTTTTTTAATTTCATTCTTATTTTACTGTTTATGTAATTTTAACAAAATTTTAAAAACAGGCTTATTTTTATGTTAATGTTATTTTTACTACTTCGATTGCAAGGAAAAAGTGGTATAGCAATTGGTGCGGTGCCTGTAATATTTTCAAAAAAAAATTTTTTTATAGAAATCTTTCATATAGCCTCTAGATCAGTGTTTCTCAACAGATGTTCCGCAGGAAAATTTTAGTGATCCGTGCAAGATAACGAAACTCTTTAATAATTATTAAATAACTTTTTTAATTTTATTTAAATTATTAAGTAGGTATGTGTTTTTTTTTGCAGTTTCTATTGTCATTTTTTTATGCAAATGGTTTATTTTTTGTGAACTTTCTGTGATTTTTTACAACTGAAATAAACGTATTTAGTATTACATTAAATATATTTGTTTTCTTGTAAAAAAATTAACAAACAATTATTATTAGCGGCCCGCGTAAGAAAATTAGATACTTTACTGGTTCGCAGTGCATTTTCGGTTGAGAAACACTGCTCTAGATGACGAATCCGAACTTAGTTTATGTGGCTGTATGGAAGTGCGTATTGTGATCGCAACTCCTCCTAGACGAGGTTCAACCGATTTTAATGAAATTTGCAGGATTAGGTTTATCTACTGCACAAGATGTTGTTTTGGTTTTTTCAGTGATGCTAACTTTTCGAGAAAAAAATTACTAAAATTTAAAAAAATTTATTATGGCCACATTATTTGTCCGATTTTAATCAAATAATTACAGAAGATACAACTAGCTTCTACCAAAATATACAAATTTAATCCTATTTTTTAGAATTTATGTGATAATGTCAAAATGGTCTATATATGGGTTTACCGATATATATATTTCTAAGAAATTTATATTTTTAAAAAATAAATGTATTACTATTTATAATAATCTTATGTTTATATGTATTTCTTCTATGATTCAAAAAAATAAGTTTTAAATTAATCTTTTTTTTTCTTTTTAATTATGAGATTTTTATTTGTAATAACATACATTTAATTATTTAATTAATTATTAATTTATTAAGTTTTTTAGATTCAGCATTTTATACTTTAATGATTATAGCAAACAAAAATAATCCTTATAGGATTTTTTAATTTATATTATTAATAATACTTTTATTTAAGGTTAGTTATGCCTACAAGAAATAAACAGTCTGATGACCAACAACCAGGTCCTTCTAATGATCCTAAATTTGATCATGGATTCGAAGTGTGTTATTATTCGAAAAGAGATGGAACTTCCGGTATTAGGGGACAGCTTTACGAGACTAAATTGTTAATGTTGCTTTTGCTCAGAGCTTTAAACGATAAAGAAATAAATAGTTTTTACTTAGGAACAAATATTGATGGAATAGGAGCTTTTGATGACATAGTTCTCAGATATAACTCGGATGGACAAGAAAGCTCAAGAGTTATATTTATTCAAGCTAAGCACAGAGATGATCCTGATAAGAAGAAAGTTACCGTTAAAGAAATACAAAGAAGAGATGGAGATTTCGATTTATATAAGTATCTTGATAGTTACCTAAGAATTAAAGAAATATTTAAACCAAAGAGTGAAGATAAAATATTTGAAGGTGAATTTGAAAATATTAATTGTGACTTTGTTATTTATACTCCTGTTAAGGAGGATTTTAGTAAGAAGAAACATAGAGAACAATTTGATACAAGCAAAGATGATTTGATTTATACTAGCGAGTCAGGAAAGACATTTCAATTTGACTATGACGACGATGACATTGATCTTTTAGTAAAAACTGTATCAGAATCACGAATAAAATTATTAGCAGAAAATATAGCAAAATTTATTTTCACTAATAAAAACAATTACTATAGTATGATGTCAGACGAGCTTATAAAAACCTATCATGTATACTTGGCACAAAAAGTTATACAAGTTTCCGATACAATATCAAATATTGGTAGCAATAATTTTCGCGAAGGAAAATTTTATCCTACATTTTTTGACAGTAACGAAGAGCTGTTATCGATATTTAAGAAAACACTCTATAAGGAAATAGTAGAAATACACCGCAAAAAATCAACACTTCAACCGGAAGAAATTGCAAACTTTGTAAATGATATATTAAAAGATCCATCTGCAGATACAATTAGCAAACTGATAGGAAATGTACTTGCATTTAAAGACAGCAAACTTATATTTATCAAAAAGGATAATCCAGAAGAAATCATCAATTTAAAAGGCGATCTAGAAAAAATGGAAATTAAGCAGGAGATTGTAAATGAAGCTATTGAAACAGCGGGAAAGGAAAAATTAGAATCGCTTTCTTTCAAACTTCCTATTACGTTTGGTAATCTTGACCTTAAGGCAAAAGAAAACAGATTAAAATACTTAGTCAAAATATTGATTCAGTTGTTAAAACATACCTGGGATACAACAAACAATAATATTATCGAAATCGATGATGATATGATTGGCCCTAAAAAGATGTTCAAAGAAGGAGACATACAAGTTGATGGAGGTATTGGAGGTTTAGTTGGTAATTTACTTATCTTAGATGAAGAAACAAACATGTTAAAATTTAATGACAAACCACTGCCAAAAAATGCTGAAGAACTTTTTCGGATGTTAAAAGAAAGAATTTCAGAAGACGCCGATTTGCAAAATATAGACCTAAATAATTATAAATTTGAAATTAATGTTAAAGACTTTCCTCAATTTTCGTTAATGAACGAAAAATACAATATAAATTTGATAAAAGAGTTTTTAAATAAAATAAAATTTTATACAAATCAAGCTCAAGAAGATGGAGTAGAAAAAATTTTAAAACAAGAAATAAATAAATTTTATCCAACAAATGATGCAATTTTTCCGATTGTCCACGATGAGGTTCAAAAATGGTGGAAAAAACCAAAAAAAGCTGACTACTTAATGAAAAATTGTCATTATTTTGAGCAAGCATACAAAAAGTTTATTGACGGTCCAGTATTAACTAATCTAGTTCGCAAAATTAAAGAGAAAAGATTTCAATTCGATGACAATAATGCTGTAGTACAGAAGCTTAAACATTTTTTGAATGGCGATAAACCAGTTTTAATTTTAAGACAATTTTATAAAAGTTTAGTGTTAAGTAGTATCAAGGTATTTCAAACGCTCAACACACTTAACAAAAAAGAAGATTCATATATTGCCTCAAGTTTACAATATTTAATTGATTTGGTTAATTCTGCAGTAGATCCTGTTACTGCCTTTAAATCAAAAAATAAATTTCTGACAATAATTGAATATAATACAACACCAAACAAAAATGAAAAACAATTACTAGAGAAATTCTGCGCTGTTTTTGAAAAAAAAACCAGTAAAAAATTGATTTTAATTTTTCCAAAAACAGAAAATTATTTAATGGAAATTATAGAACACTATTTCGAAGATAAGTATGTGGAAGATATAGAAGATGACAACAATAACATTAATGATCTTACATCTGAATCACAAGCCGAATTATGTAAAAAAGAAGTTATATTTCAAGGACAATCAGTGATTTTAGAAGAATTAATAGACAAGGAATCACAACATTTTATTGATGGAGAAGTATTATCTTTAATTGTTGAAGATGAGGAAAAGTTAAATATTGGTAAGATATTAACAAATTCAAAATACGAAAATTTTAAAGATTATTACGTAAACAGAAATTTTACACGGTGTAATTTTAAAATTGCGAAGAAATATATGAAAATAGATGGAAACGCAGAAACGAAAAGTTCTTTAATTGTAGAAGAATTAGAAAAATTACAATTACGTGTTATGTATACGGAACAAACTGAAGTAAATATTCAAAATAATCAAGATATAATTATAGTTACAGAAACATTTGAAAAATTTGAGACGTTGTGTAATAAATACAAGGAAACTAATGTACATTGGTTTAAAACAATAAATAATATATTTATATGGCAAAAAAGTCGTGGAAATTTAAAAAAAATACGAGAAATTGTAGATGAATCGGTGATTATATCATATCCTGTAGAAACAATTGAAGATATTAACAATGAGATAACGATTATCACAGCAGAACCTGGAATGGGAAAAACTACTCTACTAAATCATTTAGCATTAAAAACAAAAGAACTAAATCCTAATTTATGGATTATAAGAATTAATTTAGTAGATTATTCAAGAGAGTTTGAAGAGCAGCAAAAAACTGAAACAAAATTGCAAAATGAAAATGCCGTCAACTTTTTGTACAAAACATTTATTTTTCAAATAAATAATAATGAAAACATGAAAAATATTTTTAATCATATATCTATTAAAGATAAGAAAATTTTTCTAAATTTACCTGACAATATTGATAATTTAAATTCAAAAACATTGCTAGAAATAAATTTATTTAATTATTTTTATAATCAAGGTAAAGTCGTTTTACTCTTTGACGGATTTGATGAAATTAGTCCCCATTATAAAGAAGACGTTAGTGACTTATTAAAAGCTTTAAAAAATACTAATGCTAAAACTGTATGGATAAGTACACGTTCATATGGTATACAAAGTGACCTGGAAAATAAATTAAGTACGTTTTCATATAGTCTAAAATCGTTTTCAGAAGAGGATCAAATATTATTTTTTAAAAACTTTTGGAAAAAACGATTACAAATCGATAAACTAGACGATAAAAGATATAACAATTTTATTTCCGAACTATTTAAACAAATTGGTCAGTTATTAAATGATGAGTTTTTGAGAATTCCATTGCATGCAAGTATAATTGCTGAAATTTTGCAAGATACATTTGAAAAATATTATACCTCAAAAGAAATAAAAGTATCATTTGATTCAATCTTAGATTTAGCGACAATATACGAAACATTTATTGATAAAAAATTTAATATTAGAATTCAAGAAAAACATCCTGAAACAAATACTTTTAGTCCAGATTTTAAAAGAATGATTGAAAATGAACGTAATATGTTTGTGAAAGAACACAGAAAACTTGCTCTTTACACAATTCTCAACAAACATGAAGTAACCGATTTGTTAACTGAACAAGAAATTAATGAGTTGATGGATAAAATTAAATCAGGAAATGAAAAAACAGGCATTGTTGAACGAATAGTTAATGATAAACCGCAATTTGTTCATCGCACATTTGCGGAATATTTTGTTGCAGATTATCTGTGGGATAAATTTAAATCGCTTTCTTTCCGGGAATTTGAAAAATATCTAAATAATTTTCTACTTGTACAACATGATAGTGGTTATAACTTACAAATTTATAAATTTTTTTCTTCTATAGCAAAGAAAAACTTTAATACAAGTAGTATAGGTGACAGTGTTAATAAAATTAGTAATTTATTAGAAAATATATTAATAAATAATATAAAAAAATTGAATTTTAATAAGTATTGTTTTGGTCCAGGAGAAGAAGATCGTAAAAAATCTATAAAATTTCTTTTTATGCTAGTGGAATATTATTTAATCCAAACAAAAGATCAACGTGAAATTATTAAACAGATTATAGTAAAAACAAAGTCAGAAGATTCATTAAATTTATTTAAAATATCTGCTGAAGCTGGCTGTATAAATTTTATTAAGATATTTATCGAAGCAAATATATTTGAGAAGAATGATTATCAACGATCCATAGAATCCGATACTTGGTACACAAGTCCATTATGGTTAGCTGCTGAAAATTCTCATTTGGATTTTGTAAAATTTATAATGTCGAAAGAACTTTTTGATCTTAAGTGGACTGATAGAAATAATGATATTTTTAGTGACCTTACCTGTGGATTCGTATTAGGTGAACATGACAAAATATATAAAATTCTTTTGGAAGCAGATCTTATTTTTGTAAATACACCTCGTTATGGGACGTTACTGTTACCTGAATTGATGAAATATGGTAGGCCATTGGATATAGTCAAATTAGTCTTAAATAAAACTAATGTTGATTTAATTAATAAATATTTAACAATTTATGATTTATATTACTATAGAAATTACATTCAACTCCTAGACCTTCTACAAAAAAATTTGGATTTAACTGGATTTATCAATGATTTACTTTATTTAGTTGTCTCCGATGCCAATTCAATTAATTGTTATGATATAATTTCAAAATTACTCGAACACGGCATAGGATATAATTACAATTATGAAAACGAAACAACTGTAAAAATTGTTGAAAGAAAAACTACATCAAACTGTGTTGATTTAATTAAAAAACTTGACAAGTCACATAAGAATCTTATAAAAGTGATGGAGCAAGGAAACTACACAGAAATGAAAAAAGAACTAAGAACAATAGAATCTAAATATGTTCGTGCTGTTATTAATGGTGAAAATAAAAAATATGGTACACTATTGAATTACTCGGCCTGGATAAATGATACAGAACTTACCAAAATTCTTTTAGAACACGGAGCAAATCCTAATGTTAAATTATCGTATTCTATAAATAAATTAGATACAACTGTATACAAAATTGATTCATGTAATATAGAATATATTGACTGTGCAAATTGTACACCTTTACATTATGCTGTTGTAAAGAATCATGTAGACATCATTAAAATTCTTTTAGAGAATAACAATGTAGTAAAAAGTGACATTGAAAATTACGAAGGATATACACCATTTCTACTGGCTATTATTACTAACAACAAAAATGTAGCCCAGTTATTTTTAGATTTAAAGATAAATATTAATGAAACAAATACAAAATATGGAAAAACCGCATTGCATTACGCTGCTGAAAGCAATTATCTAGATATTGTAGAATTATTAATAGCAAATAAATCAGATATAAATATTAAAGATAAAAAAAGAAATACACCATTACATTGTGCTGCTTTAAATAATTGTTTACAAATTGTCAAGATATTAATAGAAAAAAAAGCAGATCCAAATATTGCAAACTATTATAGAAATACACCGTTACATTTGGCTGTTGAAAGCGAAAATCTAGAAATTTTCGAGTTATTAATAGAGAATAAAGCAGATCTAAATATTACAAACTGTTATGGAAATACACCGTTTTATTCGGCTGTTGAAAGCGAAAATCTAGAAATTATCGAGTTATTAATAGAGAATAAAGCAGATCCAAATATTACAAACTGGAATTGAAATACACCGTTATATTCGGCTGTTCGATGTCAAAGTCTAAAAATTATCGAGTTATTAATAAAAAATAAAGCAGATCCAAATATTAGAAACAAAGATAAAAATACACCGTTACATTTGGCTGTTGAAAGCGAAAATCTAGAAATTATCGAGTTATTAATAAAGAATAAAGCAGATCCAAATATTAAAAACCGTTATGGATATACACCGTTATATTCGGCTGTTGAGCGCGAAAATCTAGAAATTATCGAGTTATTAATAAAGAATAAAGCAGATCCAAATATTAAAAACTGGAATGGAAATACACCGTTATATTCGGCTGTTGAAAGCGAAAATCTAGAAATTATCGAGTTATTAATAAAAAATAAAGCAATATCAAATATTAAAAACAAAGATAAAAATACACTGTTACATTTGGCTGTTGAAAGCGAAAATCTAGAAATTATCGAGTTATTAATAAAGAATAAAGCAGATCCAAATATTAAAAACAAAGTTGAATGTACACCGTTATATTTGGCTGTTTACTGCAAAAATCTAGAAATTGTCGAGTTATTAATAAAAAATAAAGCAGATCCAAATATTACAAACTGTTATGGAAATACACCGTTATATTTGGCTGTTGAAAGCGAAAATCTAGAAATTATCGAGTTATTAATAAAAAATAAAGCAGATCCAAATATTAGAAACAAAGATAAAAATACACCGTTACATTTGGCTCTTGAAAGCGAAAATCTAGAAATTATCGAGTTATTAATAGAGAATAAAGCAGATCCAAATATTAGAAACCGTTATGGATATACACCGTTATATCTGGCTGTTCGATGTCAAAGTCTAGAAATTATCGAGTTATTAATAAAAAAATAAAGCAGATCCAAATATTACAAACTATTTTGGCAATACACCGTTATATTTGGCTGTTCGATGTCAAAGTCTAGAAATTATCGAGTTATTAATAAAAAATAAAGCAGATCCAAATATTAGAAACAAAGATAAAAATACACCGTTACATTTGGCTGTTGAAAGCGAAAATCTAGAAATTATCGAGTTATTAATAGAGAATAAAGCACATCCAAATATTAGAAACTGTTATGGATATACACCGTTATATTTGGCTGATCGATGTCAAAGTATAGAAATTATCGAGTTATTAATAAAAAATAAAGCAGATCCAAATATTACAAACTGTTAGGGAAATACACCATTATATTTGGCTGTTCGATATCAAAGTCTAGAAATTATCGAGTTATTAATAAAAAATAAAGCAGATCCAAATATTAAAAACAAAGATAAAAATAAACCGTTACATTTGGCTGTTGTCTGCAAAAATCAAAAAATTGTAAAATTATTAATAGAAAAAAAAGAAAATCCAAATATTCCCAAGAAAAGTGGACATACATCATTATTTTTGGCCCTTTACAATCAAGAAATTGAAAAGCTATTAATTGAGAAAATTTAAAAAAATAAAACTTGATAACTCAAGTAATTAGATTTTACGTTCCATCGAACCAATCATAATATATTCTAAATCTTTCATACCAATGAGCAATAAAGGAATTTTATAAACATTTTCTATCATTATCAAATTAAGTAAAAATTATTAGCTATATTTCAATTATTTGTAAAATATTTCTATATTTATTACTCACATATTATTTCATTATAAAAAAGATCATTCCAATAATGTAAAAAATATAATTTATTTAAAAAAAAAGGATCTTTCATTATTTGAACGCCAATTAAAAATTATTAATCAGAGCTTAGTAAACTTTGGCTCTAATAAAATAAATAAAAAATTTTGCTATAAAATTATCTTGCTGAAAAATCTATAATAGAAGGTACGAGTCTTCTTCAGGATGTTTCTGTGGACTTTACAATAACGACCAATATATCCATGAAGATACTAAACAAGCAGTGCCATCTTGCTGTCACTTAATTTCTAGATTACAACAATAAGGTAATATAGAATTTTTCTTTAAATATAAAAAGATATAAGTATTTTTAGATCTGATAATTGATATCAAAATATTTTTCATATAATAAATTAGCAATAAAAAAAATATTTATTAATAATTTTAAAAGCTATTGAGAAATTTAATCAAAAGTCATATATTACATAAATTATAGATTTATAAATAAACAAATTTACAATAAATTAAAATATGATCCAACTGTGGCAAAAAGTTAATAAAATAAATTAATTTTCCTAAAACCACAAACAGTAATATTTAAGAAAGTGCTATATACATATTTCGAATGCTAAGCTTTCATCATCAGTAGCAAAAAATAAAGTCCTAATCAGTGATATAAGGTTACATAAATTAAAGATAGATTAAAGATTACTAATTAACACCGACTACAAATCACGTAAGTTGTAAATGTTAAAAACATTTTGTTTTTTTTCAGTGTAGCCAGCTCATTCAGAGTTGGCCAATGGCGTACTCACACCTATAGAGCATGGTGGGGGTAGAGGTATATATACCAGATTGCGGGGCAGAAATTGTCATTCAGTCACCAAGCCCTGAGAATGCCATCTACGATGTATGGTGAAACGTCTGCAACGAAAATAGATCAGCCACGGTATATCAGCCCAGAAATTTCTACAAATTCAAGATTTAACGTTCAAAAATTTCCATCAAAAATAAAGATCCCAAAAAATAAATTATAATAATTAATAATTAATATTTGTTATAATTATCATATTTTATATAACATATATATTTTATATTAACCAATGTTTTTTATATTGTATAACAAATTTATTTTTTAAATACATGTGTGTGTGTGTGTAAAAATTTAAATATAATAAGTAATATATTTTTCCTGTTTAATAACGTAATTTTGACTTTGAAAAATTAATTAAAGCAAATTATATTTTTAATTTTTTTTATATTCAATTCATTTGTTCCTATTTGTTTGAAGATTATTTTTCCAAAATATTTTTCTCATATAATCTTTATTTAGTTTGTACATAAATGCAGTGTGGTTTAATAAGCTTATAAAATTATATGTGATTTATTAATTATATTAATTAAAAATTTTCAGACTATTTATAAATAGATGTGTAAAATATAGTTAGATTTCTTTAATACTTATAATGGGTGATTCATTTTTTTCTTGGAAAGTTGGCAACACCGGATATTAATAAAATTATATAATTAATGGGAGCATTAGAAAAATCTTTTCTGAAAATCTGATCAAAATCGAATAAATAATGTAGCCTCAATAAATTTTTTAAAATTTTAATAACTTTTCTCTCGGATAGTTGGCATCACTAGAAAAACATAAAACCACATGACCATCTTGGGTACTAGACAAATTTATCCTGAAAATTTCATTAAGATCGGTTGAACCGTCTAGGAGGAGTTGCGGCCACGATATTTTGACATTCGACTGAGCGAGCGAGCTGACGACGCACATCCATAGACACACATAAACTAAGTTCAGATTCGTCTGATCTAGAGGCTATATGAAAAATTTCTATACACAACTTTTTTTTTTTGAAAATGTTACAGACACCGTGCCAAACGCTATACCACTTTTTCCTTGCAGTCAAAGTGGTAATATAAACGAGTTTTCGTTGTAATTCTGTATTAATTTTTGTTAATAATCTAAGTACTTTATATACTCAACATATATTAGTTGGAAAATTATTCAAATAATTAGCAGTTCTGTATTAATTTTTTTTTAAAAATATTGTAGCAAAAGTTGGTGTTAGTCAGTTAAGATGGTTGGGACAAGTAGAGCGAATGCGTCTAATGAACGTTTGCTGTTCAAAAGATTTATTTGAATGATTTTGGTTGTATACGTTTGCCCAGTGGATCAATCCGATGAGTAGTTGCTAGTTGGAGTGGTATGATTGAGAGAGTGGCTTGCGTGCAGCGCAAGTTTCCAAGTAGTAGGAATAAAGAAGCATGCTGTGAGAAAAGAAATTATGAATTTAATATCTTTATATAAATGAGTAGTTGGAGTGGTATGATTGAGAGAGTGGCTTGCGTGCAGCGAAAGTTTCCAAGTAAGAGGAATAAAAGAGCATGCTATGAGAGGAAGAATCATGAATGTGGATGAATGTGCGAAAGTTGCTTGTGCTGGATAGGAGTGTTTGAAAAGTGATGAAAAGTGTTTGTCCCACACCCTGATTTGGGTACATGGCGTGATTGTGTATGTATGTAATAATTAACATTTCGACATACTCCACGTACATCATCATCATATAGTTTTGTATTAATATTTATTAATAATCGACGTTTCCACGATATATTATTATTATTATTATAGATTATTATGTTATGAGAAGTGGAAAGCGCGATCTTTATTGTGTTGAGATCAGATACTTGTGATTGGGGCAGCCCAAAATTCACTACCATACATCAAAGTAGGCACCAAAACAATATATATATATATATATATATATATATATATATATATATATATATAAATAATTTTTGTTAGCAAAAGTATAATAATTATTAAAAAGTTTCGTTATATTGCGCGGACCAAAAACTGGCGGACACATAGCAACAAGTTACTAGATAACAAAATACATAAGTAATTAAATTATAAAATTTATAAATTATTAAATTAAATTAAATGATGCTAAATTTTATTTAAGTAAGTTGCCCGTTTGTGTATATACCTAGAATGCAGTTGCAGGTGCCTACGTTGATGTATGGTAGTGAATGTTGGGTTTGTAGTCGAGTTAAAATAACATATATCTAGGTGCGAATAGATGGGGGTGGGTGGGTGTATGGTGTGGTATGATTGAGAGTGTTGGTTTGCATCAACGAATGTACGACAGTGTATATTATAAATGTGGATAAAGCAAAAGTTAAACTCCATGTTATTAGAAGTTCTAAATCTTATTAGAAAGTCTATTACTAATACAATTCACCACTAATTGATTGAGAAACACTATTCTTTACAGGTTTGTATATTACACTGTAAAAAAATTTACAATGTAAATCATTAGACACTTTGTGTTGCCAACGATAATCATTGTAAATTTACAAAAAAATGTATTTTTACAAAAATTATTTTCATATGGAAAATTACAATATCTAACACATTTGCTAAGTACATTTACATAACTACTTGTAATATTACCACTTTTTAAACTAATTATTACATTTGTCAACCTAACCTAACCTACTTTTATGCGTACATTAATAAATTTAACAATTACACTGTTGTAAATATTACATTTATTATGTAATTATTACATTTATTAATGTAATTATTACATTCACTAATGTTATTATTACTACTTTGACTGCAAGGAAAAGTAGTATAGCGTTTGGTACGGTGCCTGTAACATTTTCAAAAAAAAAAAAAATTGTATAGAAATCCTTCATATAGCCTCTAGATGACGAATCTGAACTAAGTTTATGTGGGTGTATGGATGTGCGTCGTCAGCTCGCTCGGTCGTCAGACAAAATTTTGTGGCCGCAACTCCTCCTAGACGGTTCAACCGATTTTAATGAAATTTTCAGGATAAATTTGTCTAGTGCCCAAGATGGTCATGTGCTTTTGGTTTTTTCCAGTAATGCCACCTTTCCGAGAAAAAAATTACTAAAGTTTTTAAAAATTCATTGTGGCTATATTATTTATCCGATTTTGATCAAATTTTCAGGAAAGATTTCCCTAATACTCCCATTAATTACATAATTTTATTAATATTCAGTGTTGCCAACTTTGCGAGAAAACATTACTAAAATTTTAAAAATTTTATTATGGCCATGTTATTCAACCGATTTTACTCAAATTTTCACAAAAGATTCTCCTAGTATTCATATAATTTATGTAATTTTAACAAAATACAGTGTTGCCAACTTTCCGAGAAAAAAATTAGTAAAATTTTAAAAAATTTATTATGACCATTTTATTTAACCGATTTTAATCCAATTTTCATAAAAGTTTTTCCTAGTGCCTAAATAAGTTATGCAATTTTAACAAAATCTAGTGTTGCCAACTTATCGAGAAAAAATCACAAAATTTTTTAAAAATTTATTGTGGCTACATTATTTATTCGAATTTGATCAAATTTTCAGAAAAGTATCTCCTATTGCCCACATAAATTATAATATTATTAAAATACAGTGTTACCAACAGCACAGCGCCTACATCTAATTATTATTTATTGTTCTGCGCTATTTTCTGATTATTTATCGGAATCTGGTTCGCGAGTATTATAGGAAACGAAACAAAAACTTTATCTGGAACTTTAAAGCTCTATTCACAATTATTTACTATACTGTTTTGTGTTTTGGAAGTATAAATAATTTTCGATTTAGAATTTTATTTAATATTAATATCTTAATTATAATAATACATTTATTTTATAACAGGCAGACACCTAATTGCAGAAGAAATACATTAAATATTAAATATTAACAAATAAAGAAATAAGTAACTAAGCATAGAAAAAATTATACAAATAAAAATAAAACCCGTAATATTTATTTATATTACTAAAGAAGAATATTACATAATACAAATTAATTAATTTAATACTGCAATTACACTTTTCTTAATAAATTGGAAACTATCATTATGAATATCACAAGCATGACAAATCCTATTATAATAGTTTTATTTTGAAATAATTGGCAATTTGAAAAATTCATGAATTGCTGATAAAAGTTTGTGGTAAAAAATTGACATTTTACATAAAAATTATAGTAAAAAAATTACATATTATTTTAGCAAAACTGATGGTTTCTATAAATTTTTTATAATAATAATTAATTTACCATATTGTATACATTTTTCTACCGAAAAAGTAAGTAAACTTCTATAAAATATATGTATTTTGTGTTTATATTATGTAAAAAAAATTCTGCGGCGTCTGTAAATTTATATAATAAACTAGTGTAAATCAGTTGCCTCCAGTTTTTATGCAAAATTATTGAATTAGTTTTTTACAGTGCAATTGGTAGTAGTATGGATTAAAATAAAACGGCTTTAGGTTACTGCTTTCTGAAATCAGAAATTCTATTAACGAATTTGTTAAATAAATATAGTAGTAATATGAGAAATGTAAATAAGTCCTTAGCAATTTTGACGCGTGTGAAATTCATAGTAAAATATAGAGCATAACGGACAGACAAGATACAAGGGTACTGAAGGACTTTTAGGTTATGTGTAAATTGTAACAATTAGTATTGGTATGATAGACTACCGTTTGCAGCAGGATAAATTGTCATGTCAGGGTTAAAAGTGTCGACTAATTATGCTTTAACGAATTAATTAATTATAAGCTAATTTATCGGTGAGAATTCTTTACAGTGTTCATGTAAGACATTTTCTGCAAAAACTACTTACATATCTAAAGAATGTAATTTAATATTGCGACAAGTAAATTAGTTAAATTTGTAATATTTTTATCTATTTGTACAAAAAAGAAATATACACAGAAATATTTTTAAATGTTTTTTTTTTTCTAATATTTTAATTAATTGTTTTATCAAAAAAAAAAATTTTGTTTGTTGTATGTAAAATTAGAAGCGTATTTTTTTCTTTTATTGGATATAAATGTTGTCAAATATTCTAATCATATAATTACAATCAGTATTTTGAACTATGTATGTTATGTTTTTTTTTTTATTTATTTATTAATTATAATTCGATAAAAATCAATTAGTTTTCAAAAGAATTTGTACCAACCTTTAGTTGTGCGCACGTGCTCTACACGATACTGTCAAATAAATTTGCAGATTACAGCTTGATAAGAAATTTTAATTAATTAATAATTATAGGAAAAAAATTGCATTACTCTTAATTAGTATATGTAACATACTTCTATTGGCATTTATAGATAAAAGATAAAGTTTGTATATGTCAATAACTTTAATGCAAATATTAACAAGATAATTTAATTAATTATCATTATAGATATGACACGTTATTTGAACAATTAAAAAAAATTCATTACGTAGTCTATCATCGTTAGTAATAATTATTTCAAAATAGCAATGGTAGACATTCAATAACTGTATTTAAAAATTTTATAAGAATATTTTTAATTTTTCGGATATTATTTGATATTTAATTATACTTAATTGCAACCAAAATTACATTAAAATAATTTTTTTTACGAAAATCAATCAATTGTCTGTCAAAAACATTAATTAATTAGAGTATTTTTTCAACAATTAAAAAAAAATTAAGGACTACTAAAATATTGATTAGAAAAATTAAATATAGAAATATTTTTTTATTATCTCAGCAGAAGCAAATTGTTAAAATTGTAACTAAGAAAATTTAAATGAAAATAAATTTCTTAAATATAAAAAAAGGTGTAGGAATGTAATATACTGCCTTCTATTAGAAATAATTATATTATTAAATATTATTTATTTATCTATAAATTATTTTGTCTATTTATTAGAAAACTATGTAACTAATATTTAAAAAAATTAATAAATCTAATGGCACTTAATTACTAACTGTACAAATAATACTTGTTCTTAAATATGTTAAGAAAGAAATTAATGATTTCTTGTTTATGAAGCAAAGTTTAAAAATAATGACTATTTAACAAATAAACATATTAATTTATATATATATATATATATATATATATATATATATATATATATATATATATATATAGGCAATATAAAGTAATTACTCTTAATGTAACGAAACTACTTATTATATGGTAATAATTTATAACAAAATAATGTGAATGCAAATTAAACTTGAAATGTGTAGGTTTCTAATATTATTATCATGTACTTGAAGACAGAATTCCTAAGATAATATTTTAATTATATTTTAGTTAAGTAATTAATTGTGAACATGAATTAGGTACAAATGTATGTGTATGATACTTAATCCAGTGTTTTGTAATGTGGAAAATGATTTTATTTAAAAAAAAAAATATGTATCACAAAATAATTAAAATAATTTTAAATAATTTTATATAATTATTTAATATGCAATTACCTATCATGAATCTATTGATTTGTAATAATTAATTGGAAAATAGTCTCAGATATTTCAAAAATTGCACGAAAATAATTATTATATAAACTTAAAAATTAAGATAGTCTCTCAGTAATTTTAGAGACTTTGTTACCTATATATTAGCTCTAAATAAATGTACTTTTTAGTAAAAATATTATATTTTTGTATTTATTATTTGAGCAAAAAAAAAAAGTTGTAAATAAAAAGAAATCAATAAATCTCACTTAACGAGACAATTTTATATGCAATTTACACCGATTAGAAAAATCCTGCAACTAATAATCATAAAAATGAAAATATATTGTTCAACAAATTACATATGTAAATCTAAAAACAATACAAAAAAATCGTTGAACGACAACGACAAAAAAAACACGTACACACACACACATAACAATCGCGAAACTGTAGTAAAAATAAAATAAAATAAACAAGTGAACGTTTTCAGTGTAAAAAATCAGTAAAAGGAATGCGTGTACATACATAACTCCAAACTAAGGTCGTGTATTTTATTTCTATACGCTATTCCTACGCTTTTAGCAAATAGAACTAATAAACAAAAGTGAATCGTTATTTCAATCCGTTTATTTCTGTATTTTTTTTCTGCCAATTTGCGGATTATATCATGATCGGTTTGTAATTGACAGTAAGTCGCTTTAATAAGTCATACGCTCGATTGCGTTTTGTTATAATTGCCCTAGAGTGTCTGCAGGAACCTATGGAGAAACAAGAGACATTCGATAATAACCTTTTAACTCTTATAACTTTCTATAAATGCACTTTAATTTTATATTGATATGTATATTTAGAATTATGTATTGAAGAATTTTTTTTTAAGCTCAGTACTTCCAAATGTTGGTATAAATTTATTCTTGGAATCATTTTAAAAATTAGCCAATTGGGAATAGAGATATTTTGATCTGATCATGAGTCTTATTTTTAGTGTTTTGAGCATAATTAAAATAAAATTGAAAAATAAATTCACAGAAAATTGTAGCACGTAAGATTTTATAAATTATTATTTAATTTATTATTTTACTAAATTATATGTAAAAAAATGCAGATAACTATGTAAAAGAGACTTATATATTAAATATTTAGAAATGTTGCTTTATAATAAAAATACAGATAGAAATTAGTAATCGATAAACAAATTAGATAAAATAATACAAGTAACGCTATTCGTTTTTCCAATCAAATTTAAGTCGCTAGACAGTTTTGTATCTATCCAATAACGCTTAATCTAATTATCTATTCATGGCACGTAACAGTTTGAGAGCCACTGCACAAAACCAATTAACCGTGCAAGTGAAAAGCCTGGTACATGCACACACACACGCACGCATACGCACACAGTTTCCAAAGAGGTGCCCAACTCACAACCAAATCAGGAAATTGCCTATACACGAATCCATGCTTTTGACACAATCAACATACGTACGTACTTCTTCTTTTATAATACGTACAATAGAGTGACAAAGTTTGAAACAAATACAGAACGTGCTAAATTGCTAGTCTCTTTCAAATAATACTTACAGACATAGAAAAATATGAATTGTTAATAAAATACTTAACATAATATTGCACAAATGATCATTCGTCTATTTTGTCATAAATTTGTGTAATATCTTGGATAAAATTTAATTTTCATTTGTATTTAAGATTTGATATAAAATTTTAGCGCTTTGAATATATCAACTTTTACACTATATAGATAATAAAGTAATATTGTTTTATTAGTTTATTTGAAATGGACAAGAAACTCGGGACGTTTTGTATATGATTTTCTTTCATGGCAAATCTGCCTGACGACAAAGCAAACACTTATCCGATTAGCGTGTGCGCGCGTGCGACTAAGCTAATGCGTTAGGAATCTGTAATTAATTTGGTTAAGTTATTGTTGAATTCTTTTTCGGCCAGGAAATCATGGCTATCTTTGGCGCAGGGGGAATCGTTGTTAGGCGATGAATGTCGCGACATGATATGGGCGGACACCGGATATTAGTTATGGTAACGTTTACTAAGTTCGCTTGCTCGGGATATCATGTTAGGACGATGCTACCAGTTATACTACGTGGTGATCTATGCCGATTGCTAATGAAGCCAAATGGCGTTGCAGAATTTTCGTTCGAGACGCAAATTTTAAATATGGATTAATATAAAAACAATTTTAGAATGGAATTCTGTTAATTATTTATATAAAAACGACGTTTCAACGAAAGTTAAACGCTCGTCTTCATCATGTCAAATATTTATCAATGACATTAGCAGAATTTAGCAGAATTTTATCCTAAAACTGTTTTTATATTAATACGAGTACGTACAATGAGTTCTGAAAAAATATTTTAGTATGTTTAAATATGGAAGTAGGATAATTTATTGGAGTGCTGGAAATGGTACAAAAGTATTAGCCTGCTTTTTCTGGATCAATGGACTTTCTTGAACTTCTTTCAAACTTTTTCAAAACATTATTAGCTCCTCCACCTTGCAGAAATTTCTACTGAATATTTTACGCCAAGCATTGGAAGCATTTTAAGCTACTTAACATAACATAAATAATAAAGAATAATGTGAATTTATAGACTTTTCTGGGCTGATACGCCATAGTCGATCTATTTTCGTCGCAAATGTTTTACCATACTTTGTAGTTGACATTTCCAGTGCTTGGTGACTGATCAAGCACGAGGATAGATCGAACACGGCATACCAGCTCAGAAAATTCTATAACTTAAATGGATACCGGTCGTTAAAGTCTGAAAAAGAACAATGTGGTTTTTTTCATTATTATTATTAACTTAAAAATAGCTATTGGCTTATCAAACATAATTTTCAAATGAGAAACGGTTAGTGATTCAATTGAAAGTAGAAATTCCAGATCAATATATAGATCACCAAGTTAAAAATTGTAATTATAAAATTTTGTTACATAATTCATGTCATACTCGAATTATGAAATCGGATTTGAAATAAAAAATACCTACAAGGTTTAAATATTTGCATGCAAGGTTGCTGCACTAATTATAACACATACACAATAACCGTCAACGTAGAGAAAATATGAAGTTGCAACAATTACGTTAAAAAGAGAAAAATCTACATTTACTTGTCAATAATAAATAATATATATTGTATCTATATAGTTCTATATCCATATACGACAAACAATAGACTACAAAAACAAGTAAATAAATAAAATTCTCTCAGACGTTAATTGATTTCTTATTATAATAATTAACGATTAAGAAATGTTAAATACGACAAGCTACAAATAGATTACGGAAAATAACAACAACCGAAAAAAAAAATGTTGTAGTGACTATTGATGCAAAACGAATAAATGGCCTTAGACTTGAGTTACCAACTGTGCAAAAACAAATGTTACTAGCCACTAAATAGAATAAAATATGTAGAAATTACAGTCAAGTTGACAATAGACTTTCAAATTAAGAATAAAAATAACTATACTGATTTTTCAATTAAATTGCAACGTAAGTTTCTTTAATTTTATTAACAATGTACTAGAGAAAAATTAATAATTATTTTTGCGTGATAGTTGATTGAATATTAGAAAACTATAATTATTAACATAACAATATAAGTATGTCATATGAATGTAAACAATAAAAATGTGATATAATTAGATAATTTATACAGTAAGATATATAATTTTACAATTATATCAGTTTCATATTTGCACTAAAAAAATTAATAATTATTTTTTTGGATAAAACAATAAAATATATACCTACTGCTTACAGGCTGTTTCTTGGCCGACATTTGAAAAGAATTAGCAATAAATAACAAAATTTTAAATAAATATTATTAATATATACAAAAAGCGTAAAAAAAAGAAATATTACCTAATAGTTTTAAAAAATAAAATATTAGAAATATTTTTACTAGAATTTTTTTCGAATTTACATAATCATTCTCAGCGTCGAAATCATTATTAATTTTAGAATTTAACTTTTTTTTAAATTTATATTGCGTTTCATATTTATACATAAAACTTGTTAAAATAAAATTTATTAATTTTTTGTAAAATAATTGCTTGGTTATATTTTATAAAATTTGTCACACAATACACGGAATCTCAAAATTTGTCACTAACAATTTATTTTACTTAATAAATAGTTTTGTAAATTTTTAAAGTTATGAGATTAGTATACAGTAGATGTTCTTCTGGCAGTTTTAAACTCAAAAGAAACGGCTTAGTTCTGTATTAATTTTAATAAATAATCGACGTTTCGGCATACTCCTGATGAAGATGTACGTTGATTATTAATAAATATTAATGCAGAACTACAATCTAAAGCCTTTTGATTTTCAAACAATGAGTTCTGAAAGAATTTTTACTATCTTAAACTAGATTGTAAATAAGTTTTCTTCTAGCTGAGATCTAGCTGAATAACTTCTCTGCACCCAAAAATGGTAAAATTTACTTTATTTTATGAAGATAAAATGAACATTTACACAAGTAATGTAATAGTATAATAATAGTATTTATTAATTAAAATTCGATTTCATGTTTCTATATAACATTAATAATTGCTTTGTTATATAATAAGGAAACGGTAGCAAATATAATTATTTTTTATTTTATTTTATTTTATACGAATTTCTTCGTATAATGCCTGTATGCAGGAAATAAAATAATCGTTGGAATTGTATCGTTAGGTGTCCCACACTATCAGACGCTAGCTAATTTATTCTAGTGACATTCTTCCTAACGTAAATTGAAAGTTGACGAGCAAATTTGCATATGCAAAGTGCGTAAAAATGCAATACATGATTAGCAATTTGATAGACAAACAAAATCAATTTTGCTCAATATCCGAAACATACCAGCTAAAACTTTTTGTAATCTTCATGCTTTCACGGCCGGTATGCCGTGTTCGATCTATTATCGTCGCAGACGTTTCTCCATACATTGTAGATGTCATCCTCAGTACTTAGTGACTGAATGATAGTTATGATATTTGTGCGATATATCTACTCAAGTGGCGAAGTAAGTGTACCAAATAAATTTGTTAGTCGAATATTTTAGTTTGTTATCCGAAGCAAAACCATACGCAAACATGTTTATTATTCGTTAGTAAGGTCATTTGTTGACCAAGTTATGACTGTATTTTATATCTGGTAACTAAAATGTTCAACATAATCGAAACTATGGGAAAATTTCTTAACAGAAGCCAAAGATATATACGAACAAGCATTACAATCACAGTCTGCATTTATAATCTACCAAAAAATATATTTGAACAATATAACATATATAATAAATATTTTAAAGCTGTTTTCAGCAACAACGTCTGTGCCCGAACAGAAACTAATTTTTCACCTAAGCCTACCTTGCCTTATAGATAGTAACATAAAATTTATTTGACAAGGCAAAGCAAGGCGTACAACCTCGGCAAGTTCATTTCTGAAACCGGCAGCTACACAACCAGCCAACAACATCGTTGTTCAACTATTTCATATTGTGTCTTTTGTTTTTTTTTTCTCGTTTCCATCGTACCGTACACAGACACACGCATAGAGAGAGAGTACTCACTCACTCAACTCGTATCCAGGAGGTCCACCGGTTAAATCGCATCTTATCTGGGGACGAGATTCGGGTGTTGGGGAGGGTGCGCGGGGTGGCGTTACCCCGGTACAATAAATAAGGTCCAGTGGGCGAGTTTGGAATTCGTGTAACGTGTAATTACAATTAAGACCTGTCTATACGGTAGCTACCGCGGTAGCCCATGGTAGCCATGGTTACTATAGCGGCGTAACAAGTGACTGGTCTGTACAGGTTGGAGATGGTATAGGTTTGTTCGATAAATAGGTAAAGCAGACCCTACACGTATTATTTACTATTCGTATTTTTTTATCAGTAATACTGACAGTACATTTATACATACATACACAATCACGTCATGTTCCCAAAAGGGTGTGGCACAAACTCTTTTCATTATCCCGAAATCAGTCGCCTCCAAACACTCCTATCCAAACAAGCAACTTTTGCTTCATCCTCATTCATAATTCTATTCCTATTACTTGGAAACTTTCGCTCATGCAAAACACTCTCAATCATATCACTCCAACTACTCATCGGACGTCCACGCAAACGTAAACCATCAAAATCATTCAAATAAATCTTTTTAACCAAACGTTCATTAGACATTCGCTCAACATGTCCGAACCATCTTAACTGACTAACACCAACTTTTGCTATAACATTTCTTTCAATTTCACACTCATCATACACTACAGTACTGTCAATAAATAGATAGCCGATTCAATGACTGAGTAACTTGTGAGATTTTGAGAAAAATCTCAATTTTAGTTTATATAAGTTTATTTCACAGATATACACTTATGAACATTTTTTTGTTCAATATTATAATAATGATAATAAGTATTTTCAAATGTTGGACTAAATTTATTCTTGAAATAATTTTATAATTAGCCAATAAAATATCATTTATTCTGAGAATACATTTTTAGCCAATTACATATGAGTTTGTACTTAACCTTTAACTGGTATGACAAGATTCTGGTTCTCTTATGGTATCGCAGGGTCCATTCTAACGATTCTGACCCTCCCGAATTTCTTCAAAAATTATATCTATTATATCTTCATTTACATATTAAGACTTTTCTAGAACCGCTAAGAATAAAAAATTATAAATAAAAAGTCCTAGATTCAATTTATCGATTCACTTAAAACTTTTTTTTAAAAAACGCACATGCTAATATAAAAATAATTTTTAGAAAAAAGTGAACAGCAATTTAGGATCTTCAGTGTAGATTTCCTATTTCTTATGAAGCTAGTAATTATTCTCTATGAATAATAGCCACATATAAAACACTAGCAAAAAATTGCTGGTGACATTTTACGTAGTATCACAGGGTTAATATGGACCCTAGAAGGCTATAATTTCGTCACAAAACAATAAAATATAAAACTGAATGTGGTTATGATATTGTATAGTTGTTAAAGAAGAATATATGTTGTTGTTTATTATCAAAATTACAAAAAAAAAAAAAACAATCTAAGGGTCCAATTTGACCCTGTCGGTACCAGTTAAAGGTTAAAATTAAAAAGCTTTAGGATTAAGTTCTGTATATATAAAGAACTTACAATTAGTTCTAAAGTTTTTTTATTTTAATAAGAATTCTGAATTTTTTTTACTATATTACATTTTTACTTATTTTAAGAATAAATAAATTTAAGAATACCGGCTCTTAAAAAATAACAATTACATGTTATCCGTGCTTTTGTAAGTTATATGTTTTTAAAATAAAACTGCTTTAGGTTAAAGTTCTGTATTAATATTTATTTATAATCGACTTTTGACGAACTCAACATCCGTCTTCATCAAGAAAAACGATTTGTATCATTTTTTTATGAATACGGACGTTGAATTCATTGAAACGTCGAATATAAATAAATATTAATACAGAACTTTAACCTAAAGAAGTTTTATTTTAATATAGTGAGTACTGAAAAAAAATTATTATGTTATTATTTTAATAAGTCAAACTTGCCAACTGTAATTTTTAGCAATTTAATGCGTCATTTTTTCCAATATCTTATGAAATCTAACAGATTTTAATTCTAATATATTGTATATCCGAGAGTGTTATTTATATAGAATAAATTAGGTTTGTTCATCGAACAGACCTAATGTAACTGCGGCTTGATGTGTTGTCTGCAACAACGGTGTTACAAGATGATATGAGATGGGTGGGTCGAGGGACCTAATAGCTTTCTTGACTCGATACGATGCTACTTTGTTTTTTCTCGAAGATTTCAATTTTTTTTCTTCTAGTCCGGTGTCGGTTGTTGAGTAATGCTTGATAAGGTTAAGTGTTGGTTTTAATTTTTTCGATCGTCTTGAAATTTTTTTTGATCAGACGCAACCTGATCAGATTTTCGTATTTTATTGATATAGGCATCTAATGCAGGTACTAAATAATTTTTAATAGTTACTATAATTTTATTTTTACCGTATACTAAATATTTATTGTAAGTTCTAGGTTAATTCAGATATTGTTTATAAAAATATATATTTAGTTTATGATGTATGGCGAAACATCTGCGACGAGGATAGATTGACCACGACATACCATACATACTATAATTTTAATGGATATCGGCCGTAAAAGTCTTTCTTAAATTATATTGTAATTTGAATTTTTGTATTTGATGCAGTAATATTGTTTAGGAAACAACTTAATTATACAGTTATCTGACAATATGTAAAATAAATACGATTTCTGCAACTAATCTTGAATTTTAAAAACAGTTATCATATACTATAATAACAGACTAGAGATATCATTTAACGTGATAAGAATATAAGTGATTGATATTGAAGATATACGTCTATATGGCCGTCCGATGAATAAACGAGGAGGTTTTGCGTGAACGAATATTTCCAAGTGGTAAGGATAAAAGAGCGTATATAAGAGGCATTATGAATTATTAAGTAAAAGTTTTTTTTGGTCTGGATAGAATTGCGAAAAATAATGTCTGCATAATGGAAAGAGTTTGTGCCACATACTTATGGATATATAGCGTGATTCTATATGTATGCATGTGCAAATTATTTATGTGGTTTATTTTAAAGATTGTTTTTGGTACATTTTTTTTTTAGATTTTATAATAGTTATCAATAATAGTTTTGTACAATTTTAGCGTACAATTTTAAGTCTTTATGAATAATCGAGGATCAAAGTTGAGACCTTTTGTTTACCATTAACAAAAAGAATCTTTGAACGGCATTATCCTGAAACTCATAATGTTGCTTATTCGTCACTGGTTCGCTGACTGCCTCATAATTAAAATTAAAAATAACAACTTATTCTAAATTATATATATATTATATATATATATATATATATATATATATATATATATATATATCTTGATCAGCTGACAATACTTGTCATAAGCTAACCTATATTTTCAGACAACGGCGCTACTAGTCTTAATAGTATTCAAATGAAGGAAATTAAACACGCAACTTTTAATTAAATTGTAATTTTCTGATGATTTATCCAATACTCTTGCACCACACATCAATGTACACTATCACATAATAGTTTTTGAATTACATAACATATTCCAATTCAATTCACTAGAAACAACTACATTTTTTCCTTAACTTCACACTATCAATACTATCAATTGAAACATATAAAAATATCTTCTATATTCTATCCTAAAATATAATTAAAGATAAATAGTGTTAGACAAAAATTTATGCAGTATATTGTACCACCATCGTCTCATACCTAGTAATAGCTATAAATATTATCTGTTCTGACAATACAGATGAATTACAACAGTGTAATATCTACTAAGCTAATCGTAAGTTTAAATAAGTCAGTGGCTAAAGGCGGATAAATAGAAAATAAGCGATTACCGATTTATTATTTCTTGTCTATTACACATGGTTGACCTTGAATAAAAGTGCATATGTATTTGTTAGTGAAGTACTGGTCTGCAATTTAAAAATTAGTACTGTATTTAATAAGTAATTGTGACAATTAATTGAAGTTAGGTTAATATAATTGCAGGAAATATATATATATATATATATATATATATATATATATATATATATATATATATATTTCTTTAATACCATCATGTCTAAAAGAAAATTATATTGTGGTTACAAATATTTTTATTGTATTTACACAGTTTGACGAGATAATTATTAACATGATGGAGGTTATTAATGTTTGATTAGGTTTTATTTTGAAATTATTTAGTTCAAAACACTGTATTTCTTCAATATTAATGATATGTACTTATAATTAAAACTAATTTCCTGTTATTTGCATTTTATTTAAAAAAAATTATATCATGTTCTACATTAGTGCCGCTATTTTGGTCATCACATACAAATTTAAAGATCTTTAGCTTAAATAAAACTTTAAGTTAAAGAAATGTAGATTCTGAACATTTATCTTTAAGCGTAACTAATTCAAGCTTTTTATTTCTTTATTTGCAAAATGTATATTAGTATATTTAGTTTCTTACTTTTCAAAAATGATCTAAATATCGAAAACTACAAACATTTTTTTATTATTTATATTTATGCAAATATTTTTCACACTAATTCTGTTAACTTAACAAGTCTAACTTTAAATTTAGCAGTTAAATCACCTCCGATGGATATTTAAATTTAATGGAATTTAAGCTAAACTTTCACACTTAAATATTGATCAAAATTGAAAATTATTTAAAGTTCTTTAAATTTAAAGATTTAAGCTAAATTTATTCACCAGATTAGCGACATAAATGTACTTAATTTTTGAATTTTTACTGAATTTATTTCTACTTTAATTTATAAATTGAAAAATGGAAAACTTAGAAATAACAGTATTCAGCATTCATATATCTAATCACCATCACCTTTTTTTTATCTCGCATTCCCCAAACCCGGAAACGTGTCATTTTCGGCACGCACTTATTCCAACAGTACTAGTTTTGCAATTTCTTCGGCTTGGCGCCAAGAACTTTGCACACGGGGCACATGCGTTTTCACGCGTTTGCAATTAGTCGCCACACGTGGACACAAACTGCATGTGCATCGATCGCAAAAAACCTAAACATCGTCTGATTGTAATCAAGATATGGAGACGTTAATTATTACGTACTTGTTTAAATGTACGCTATGTAGAGGCTTATATATGTGTGTGTGTATGTGTCGTAAGTGCCTGCACGCTGCTACAAAATGCCTTGCTCGTTAATTTTAGATAAAATCGAAGGGTTGGAAAATTCTTCAAATAAAAAGTGGAACTGTTTGTTTATCTATGTTGATTTTAGATTAAATTTGTAATAAAACGTTGCTAAATTTAGTATTCATTAATTTAATTTTTATATGTTAGGAATAATACTGAGAACAAAAAACAAATAGTTATTTTTTACAAAATAATATCAAATTATTTAAATTATAAAAATATAACAAAGAAATTGTTAATTATTTTAGGTGATTATTGTTATATTGTTTATAAAATCAGAGGTATTATAACACAGTAAAAAACTTATTATATAAAAATAAAAACGCTTTAGGTTGAAGTTCTGTTTAATTTTATATTTAAAGAACATCAATCAGTGTGAAAGCACTGATTTAAATAAAATCAGGCTTTTTTTTAATTAATAAATTGTAAAATTTTGTAATTTAGTTACTTGTATTTTGTTATCTAGTAATGTGTTTCAATGTTTTGTTTATTTATTAGTTTATTTATAGTATACACTGTAAAAAAATGGAAAATAAATTTATTTAAATTTACATAGATATCTATTACTTGTAACAGTAACATTGAAACATTTTGTAATACTACGATAATTAATTAGCTCTGAAAAAAAAACATGCATAGAATATGTAAATTTACATCAATTTTTTACAGTGTATCCAAACTCTAATTAAAGCTTTTTTATTTCAATAATATTCTATTTAAGTTTCTTCTAACTATCAGTATATCCACAATTAACTTTATTCAACCATCAAATGACATCCAATTCAAACTTGCCACATCATATAATATCCTAACCTAACTTTTTATTCATAACACTCGATTGTATTTTCCGCTCGCTGATAGGCCATCTTTACACCCAGTCCGTCTGTTTCCGGTTTCATACGGTTGGCACCCTTGACCGGAGCTGATCCACTGTCTTCCGCTTATCGCGAGCTGATATCTTAATGGTCTCGAAAAATGAGTGTGTGTGTGTTTTTTTCCTTCTTCTTCGCCACGGAGTGTGTATTGCTATGTGTGACCGTTACGCTATTTACTTGAGCTATTAGCTTTTCGGTGTGGGGCTAAATTGGATGAGGTTTAAGACATTTTTTGATGTGGAGATTAGGGTTTTTTAAGTGATAATGAGAAAGTCTAGAATTTGGTTTTTGATTGGGGTAGCTGATGATCGTATTAGGTAGTAATTCGTTTCATTGTTATTTTAACATTGTTTTAAAAAAATTTCTAAAGAAGCATATGTCTTATATTACAAACAAAATCACATTCTTGTAATTTTGTGATCATGTGATTTTGTCTGTGATATGAAACTTATGTTTCCTTATAAACTATTTTTAATTTTTTTAATTTTTATATCTAATATGTTAATATTTCAATTTTATTTCTAAATCTATTCGAACTGATATTTTGTGTTCTGGCTTACCGAGCTTTGAAATTAAACAGATTTTAAATTCATAGTTAAATTTGATAGATAGAACATACAGATTTAACCACATGTTAATGTAACCAGTATAAGAAATACAGAAAATGTGTTATTTTAATTAAGTATTTAATTTGACCAACTACCGAATAATTTTAACCGAGATTCAAAATACCGGCCTTTAATCTACAAGAAGATTTCCTTCGTAAAATACGAAATACAATGTAATTCTAACCATAGAAATCGTATGATATTTACCAGAAATTGGATATTATAGTTGATATTTTATGTAAAACGAAAAATGTAATTTTTTGTTAAAAAGAGATAAACTTAAATAAACAAAGAATTCTATGAATAAAACGTAACAACTTAAAAAAGACGTAAATGAAAAAATACCTAATTAAATTTCATTTATCTGTTTTATCATCAAATTATTATATATAAATTGGTAGCGCATAGTAAAAAATAATAGAGCACAACATATATAGGGACGTAATTATATAGTTTATTTCCAGGTACTTAATCATTTTTACCGTTGACCATATATGTATAGTTTTACGTCAGGTGTCAATGCGTATCATTAGTTCAAAACAAAAATTATTACTCTACTTTGGTTACTTGGCTTGTCTGTCGAATCGGTCGGTGTATACCACTGACATCATAAATGTGAATTGGTGCTTAATTATATGTGTGTGACTGTCTCGTTTCGCTATTATGATTTTATAATTTACGGATATGTCAGATTTTTACTAGTTAATCTTTCTTTTGTATACATGGTTTGTATTATATACAGTTAGTTTATAAATTTTGTTCCGTTTTAGTGGTCTAATAATTAAACAAAAAAACAAAAGTTTTTATTTTGTTAAAACAAGTTGAAATAATGGTTGAACATTTCAATTTGGTTCAATTTTTATAGCAAATATAATTTGAAATAAAAAAATTTAATCTATCCAGATACTTTGACCTTATTATAAGATAAAATTGATTATATAAAAATTATGCAAAATAAAAATTTATTTTAATTGGTTTGGTTTTATTTTATAACTTCATTGTTAATTTTCATGAAATTGTTTAATTTTGAAATGGTTTAAGTGATATTCTAATATGAGTTCTGAAAGATTTTTCGGTATTTAATAAAATATTTTTATTGTTAATATTTTCTACTTACAAATAATTAGTTATAAATTAAAAAAAAAAACAAATTAACAAACATCGCATAACAAAACTAAATCACAGATATGTCAAAAATCTTGGGGTTTTATGCAAATTTACACCTGCTTCTGCTTAAAACTCAACAGACACAAACCATCAAATCAACTAACCAAACTTAACATTAACGTTAATATTAACTTTAATGTTTAAACGTTTTGAAATAAACAGCTTAATTACTACTTTAAAATGTGCTGTGCTTAGTTTCAGTTATTTGTAAGGCCCCAGTGGCTAAATCGAAAGAAAAAAAATCTTTCAAAAACTTACTATGCTACGACTGCACGTAATTATTCTTTTTAATAGCGTTCGGACCACAGCACACACCGAGCACGTTTCAAATGTATAACTGTCATTTGTTTTTCGGACAAGGTATCTGAGATTTTTATCAAATGGGTTACAGGATTTTTTCGATGTAAATGAGTGTCTTGTACGATTGTGACACGTGCTGGTTTATTATATATCCAGTTTTAAGTTAATAGAGATTTTTTTTTAAATAAATATGTTAACATTTGACTGGAAAGTTTTTCTCGAATTTATCTGATTTTAAATTGCTGAAGATTACAGAAAGAATGTCTGTTTAAATTTTTGATGTTGGAAAAGAAGAATGTCGATTTTGCGTGAAATATATGTTAATCCATAATGTTTTATCAATAATTGTAAACATTGAGTATGTCAATAAAATATTGCTATAGAAATGCTACCAAATATATTTGATATATTTTGATATTAGTCCATAAATAATAACTTTGTTATTTAAATTATAAGAAATGTGATTTTATGACAATTTTAGAAAACAAAATCACAGAACATTATACTTCAATTTAAAAATTTTGTAATTAGTGCTGAAAGGTTTTTTATTTATTTATTTATTTGCAAATAAGTTTTATTTAATAGTTTACAATAATATTTTTATTGTTAAAGATATTTTATAAAAGGTATATTAGAACAAAACTTTGATAAACTTTTTAATAAAATACATTTTTAAAACATCACAAAAATAAAGTTATATCCAATTATAAATTATACATTATTCAAAATTAGATAAATTTTAAAAGTGTACAAAACTTATATTTAATTGTAGTTTTCAATTAAATTAAATAAAATTTTAAAATATATTTCTATATTAAAACAGAAAAATAATAGAGCTTTAAATACTGTAATTTGAAATAATGAAATACTTAAATTAAATTCCAATTCATCTA
The DNA here is from genome assembly GCA_963966155.1 of Clivina fossor. Taxonomy (NCBI): domain Eukaryota; kingdom Metazoa; phylum Arthropoda; class Insecta; order Coleoptera; family Carabidae; genus Clivina; species Clivina fossor. The sequence continues at coordinate 30,720,050 of OZ014555.1, read as the reverse complement.
TTACCAAATTTTATCACATATCTTCGAAAAACAATTTCTTCATCTAAATCAAATAAACCAAAAAACACACCCGCTTCCATCAGATAACAAATCACAACCGCACATAACTCTAATATAAAATCCATCAAACGGCTTTTCTAATAGCCTCGTTAAAAACCGATTCGAAAAATTTTATTCCCTGTCTACAGAAGAAGTGTCTAATGAATTCTTCTTAAAATAAAATTCAAATCCGATGTCCACGTGGTGTGCAAGCATGGGCACGTGGCATGCCACGTGACTTTATATTACGGCTGTTTGTTTTTGGTCGTTGTCATGGTTATGGTGTGGTGTCTTTGGGATCGAAGAAGACTGTGAAATAACCGAAACGCGGTTTGAAAATTCGGCTTGCACCTTGTGTCGTTAAGTTGTGCACCTTGCGTTCAGAGGATTGAGTTTATAGTTGGTCAGATTAAATATTAAGTATGGATGAGATATTTTTATTTGTAATTCGGATGAAGAGTTAAGATTTTCTTTTGGAAGCTAATTAGTTTGATAAGTGCTAAGATTAAAAATTAGGAAAAATAAATATTTTATAAGATCAATTTGTATAAATTATGAAATTGGTTCAGAATATTTTGAAAGATTGGATGCTTATTTAGTATTGCGCATGTTCTAGACAATTGTGAACTGATTCCAAAATAGTTTAGTGGTATGTTGAAACAAATATGTATTTTAATAATGCTACTGATTTTTTTTAATAAATAATGAATGTAAAAATGAAATTAATGGAATTCAATGAAAATTTGTTTAATTACTAATCAGACAAAAAAGTTAGTAATTTTTTTTCTTTGTTTTAGATTTCTATCAAAGTGACACGGAGTGATATCAGAAATAGTAAGTTTTTTATTGATTTTTGAACAAAACATTTTGTGAAAAAATAATTATAATTTTCCACTTTATTTTGCGAGGATTTATTTAACAAAAATAAAGAGTAACTTTTCAGTTTTTTCAATTTTTTTCAATTAATATTTAACTATTTGGATTTTATAAATACATATAAATAAGATACTTTTCTTACAAAAATGATAAAAACATTATCAGTTACTGAAATTTTATGTAAAACTAAATTTATTCAACTAAAAGTATTCTTAAATTTTTAATTATTTCATTTTTATTTTATACCAAATATATTTTCATCATACATTAATCTCACTATAGAAAAAAACTTCTGGTACTTAATCAAATAAATTATTATAAATTGCCTGAATTTAACATGGTCTACTGTATTAAACACACACTTACACAAACATACAAATCGAAAGCTACAAAAACGTTACAACAGTTAGCAGTATCTTCGTATCGGACTAGGGTATCATTTAATGCTTTATGAATATGACATTCGTTCCACCTGCTTCTCACTAAACAACCACGTAACACTATAGACAAAAATCATCGGCTTCGAAGACGCGACAACCAAATTTCGGTGTCATTTGGTCACCAAGTGAAAACTGTCAACTGTTTTTATATTTATTTTACTTATCGTATTTATGTTTTTGTTTTGCTACGGTCCGACCATGTTGGCTATGACGAGTTTCTTTTTTTTTCCTTTCGTCGAGTTTATTTACGATTGTAATATGTGTTTGAACATTTAAAAACGTTTAAAATGTTTGAAGAAAAACGGTTTTTGTATTTTTTTTAAAGATTGTTGACGGTAATAGAGATTGCAGAAGTTGATATTTTAACTGTAAATTACTCGGTTTGGAGGTGTTGGGTGTATGATGAAATTTTCGTTGCTGAAATACGTAGATTTAGTTTTGTTAATGGTTGTTGATGTTTCTATGTATGGTCAGTTTTAGGTTAAGTTTGATTACAAAATAGTAAAGTTATGTGAGGTTATATGTCTAGGTTAGGTTACGATAGTATAATTTAATTTAATGTTTATTAAGTTTTTTAGTGTTGTTAATAAAATGTAGGTAAATTGTTACTAATTTATTTAGTTTTATTGCCAGAGTAATAAATTCTATAAAATATTTTATTTTATTTAAATGTTTCTCATTGCTTTGGTGTTGTAAACTTAATTATTAAATAAAACGGCCGTCAAAAAAAGAAACGTATTTTATTTCATTATTTTTCGTGCATAAAATATTTGTATGTATATAGTAATAGTGAAGAAAAGTAAGAAGTCTGAAAAATGTTTTATAGTGTGTCATTATTTAACTCTGGTGTTATGTAAATATATGTACAGAAAATGCCGAATTTTAAGAGTGCATTAAAAACAATTAATTTTGGCATTATAGAAACATTAAAATTTGTATTACATTTATGTTTTAATATATGTATAAATTAATTGAAATTGCAGACAACTGTAAAAAAATGTATAGAATTAATACTGAACTGTCTTTTTTTATTCATGGGATCAAACTTTATGAAAAAATTATTATTTCATGAACTTGTTGCATAAATTATTATTAAAATTTTTATGCAATATTTTTGCATTCAACGTTTTCTAGCATTATTAATTTTATTGTTATTTAAAAACTTATAAAATTTATCATAAAAATATTTACGTCTATACATTAATGCCAGTTAACACATATCAACTGATCAATTAATCATGTGTAAAATATAATAATTAACAACTGAACTTAACAACATATCCAAATTTTTAATTTAAAAACTGTAACACATTTTCGTATACAAGGAACTTTTTGAAAATAAAATGGAATATCAACAAAATTATCTAATTAATTAAAGAGTATAGGAAATATATATCTTTGTATAAAAAATATTAATTCAGAACACAAAGAAAGATTTTTGAAATATCCAGGTATAACAAGTAACAAAAAATTTCTTATTGCTTCAGTAAGGGCACAACTTTATCAATATAAAAAGTTTCAAATTCACACGAACAAACATAATTTTCATTAACAATTTATTTTGACAAGTGTATCGAATCCAATCATTATTAATTTAATTTCTAAAACACCTTTTATAGAAAACACGATAATATTTTTTTATAATTTTCGACATATTGTAAATTTTCACACGCTTTCTAAATATCTGATTTAAGGCGTACTCTTTGCTACCAAAAATTATCTAAATTATATCGAAAATTTTATTTCGTTAAACTAGACATTTATTTGGTCTGAAATAAAATACTTCCCTTGACCTAATCCCGGTTCAAAGTGACATGTTGACTTCTTTTTCCAATTCATTTGAATACAAAAACAGGATTTCCTTCGTATAATGCGGCCGACCTTATTTTGTTTTAAAACTGAACAAATGAGAATAGCTGAATAATCGAAAGAAACAATGATTATTTTATAAAATTTAATATTATTAAAAGGTAAATATCGCAGACTATCAAGGTAAATTTATGTACATTTTTAAAACTATAATTAAAAGTGACATAAATGACATTTTTTGTACATTGTTCTATATACTAAATTGATTTATTATTTCCAGTAATTATTTTAAGAACAAACAATACGTAATAAAAATATTTAGAATGAAATGGAATATACAATACACTTTTTTAATATTTGTCGCATAAAAAATTATTTATGTTTATAACTTCAAATACGAGTAATATTAAAAGTAAATTCAAATAAATTATTTTTAATAAAATTAAACTACTTTAAATTAAAGTTCTGTGTTACTTGATTAAAATTCGATGTTTCTACTTATGAATCATTTGTTGCATTAAACATTGTTAAATATTATGAAAGTTAAATCTCTCGACAGTTGACAATTTAGTGGCTTAGATACTTACAGATTAAGAAAGTTTTGTGCGACTGGCTCTTATTTATCTACTGAGGATCAGTATGTCCAATTTTATTTATTCTTAAGATAAGTAAAAATTATTTGTGATTGGCTGAAAATGTATCTATAAATGACATTTTATTAGATAATTTTAAAATTATTCCAAGAACAAATTTTTTCTAACATTTCGAAATACTGGGCTTTAATAAGTTATAGGATAATTCTAGCAAGACTTTTAACCCACATAGAATTATTCATTTAATGTATTTTTTATGAATTTTAAAAAGTTGATAAAAATTATTAAATATTAAAAAAAAAACAATATGCATAAATTACAACCGAATATACTACTGTACGGAAACGCCATAAATTTTATTTAATTATTACTACGTTATTAGCTTAATAATATAAACAAAAAACACAAAAAAAATATATTAACATATAAATTCAATCAAAAATCTACTAAAATATCTAAAATCCAATACCAAATATATCAGTTTTGAAAATGTCAGCCGTCAAACGACAAAAGAAAATTTTTCGTGATACGCGCGCGCGCATATTTTCCATTTTTGTGCGCTAACAGAGATTTTTGTTCCGTCACAAGCACACGTGTCCAGTCTGTTTGACCTTCAACCTTTTGTTTCATCAGCACACAGCCTAGCTAGGTCACTGGAGAAATATTTTCCGCTTATTCAAACTTTAACTAATATACTTCGGGTTTTTTTGTTTGACAAAATCAAATAGATACAAACAAGAAAAAAATGTATATACGAGAATGAGTAAATGTAAAAATAAAACAAAAGTATACGCAAATGACGTGGTGTGATGGTAATGTGTGTGTTTGTCTATTGTTTTGACAATCTCGATACACTTTACGTTGAGCAGGAAAATCCATTAGCCTTGGATTGTTTTACGATCGTTTAATTAAAGTACTGTCGATTGCAATTGAGCTGTTGATATGTAGAAGCGTTAGTTTTCAGTTGGCTATGACCAAATATTTTCGTTTGGTTCGAATCAATTGCGATTTTCAATTTCTTTTTTTTGTATAGTTTTGTTAAATAAATATTTTGTTGAAATATTATATTTTAAATGTAGCTACACATAATATCGTTACAAAAATATAGTGTATCTGCAGGTAAATGTTACAAGAGAAAAATTGAGCTAAAATTTGTTTTGTATTTTAACCAGATTTGGAGAACTGTTTCAGGTTGATTTGAAAGCAAGCTACATAAAAGAATAGCTTGATATTGTAAATAGTATGTCTAAAATTTTAAAATGATTGAAATAATACAAAGTAAAGTATTTTAATTATTATTGTTTTTAAGTGTCTTTTAAATTATTTAAAATAAAACGGCTTTAGGTTCTTGTTCAACCACTGAGTTTGTGTTTTAAATCGTATTTATTTTAACCACAGCAAAAAATTTTTCGGAACTTATATAAAATAAAACTGCATTGGGTTTAAGTTCTGTGTTAAAATTTATTTATAATGTAGAACTTGAACCTAAAGCATTTTTTTTTTCATATTTATTTTCTTTTAATATGATATTAATATTAGATATAAGCATATTCTTTTTTATAGCTAAATTAGTAAAAATATGTAACATTTCGTATTCTATTTATATTCTCGTGCATTGACCATACGAATAATCATCAATTAATTATTTGATTATTATTTCGATTTTTTAAAGAAATGTAACTATTATTAATACAAATTACATATTAACCTCCGTATGCATAAATATTTTCGTTAAAAATAACAGTTTATTAAAATGAAAATTTTTAAATTCCGTAAAAAAATTTTCTCTGTATATAACAAATTTATTCTAATTATTTTCATCTTCTTTATCAACCTGAAAGAAATTGACGAAATAAATATCCGCCTGCTCAAGTCACCCTTCAGCCATAGCAGGAATGACATACGACGTACCGCCTCAGCGCTTAGCTTCACAGATTCCGGGTGTCCGAGTGTCCGGAGTCGCACTGACCAGGCTCTGGGCGCGCGCGCGCCCTTACCCACTCACTAACTCACATCAGTACCGGAAAAATAAGACATGTCATTTGTCTACATTGTATCACCAATTGATTTACATTGATCACTAGGGCTATGGTTTTTGTGTGTTGCCTTCCCCAGACAAGCTGATTTTTTTTTGCAGAAGTTTTTCTAAGTTTAGGGGAATTTGTGTGTGTGTGGGGCGTAATTGATGATGATTTTTTTTTTTGTTCATGTCAAAGGTGGTCGTTATTGGGGAGTGCTTATAAACTGTATTATTTGTAACAATAAAACGAGTTTTATTGGGATTAATATGATATCGCTTACAGATTTTATTGGTTTCGTTATTAACTTCAACCTTAAGGCGTTTTATTTTAATAATATGAGTTCTAAAAGATTTTTTACTATATTAAAGTAGTTTATAGTATTTTCAAACTTCAGAGAAAACCAAATTATTAAAAATTAATTTTTTCGATACTATTTATTCAATTTCAGTTAATTGTAGACAGACTTTTTTTTATATATTTTTATCCTTGTTTTTATTATGTTTTATTGCAATTGTATTGTAGATACTAAAAAAAATATTTTTAGTTCATATATTTGATTTAATTCTAATAATGTTTTATTTTTTCAAGAAACTACCAAAATTTTTCTGCGCAATTTTTCAAATATTTGTTAACAGTTTTGCTCATTAACTGTCCAAATGCTTGTTATATTTATAATAACAATTATTTTGATTACAAATTAAAATCTAACAGTTTTTTCTCATAACCACACACGTTTATTTGCTAAATATACAAAAAAAAAACAAAAACTAGTAAAATTTAGCAGAACATAGTAAAGGTAATATTACCTATACGCTTGAACCACAACCATCTGCATAGAATTACTCACTTAATAAACATTGTATCCTTTTCTGATTACATCCAACATTGGTTACATGTTAATTTTTGCAACTAATAAACATTTGAAATAGACTTTTGCCATGTACGCCATTAGAAACTAGTAGTAAAATGCATATTGCTTACTATTGCAAAGTACTGTTTTTAATTTCAAAGCTATTTTCTGTGAAATCTTTATTTTAACATTGTTTCATTTTACGAGATACACACGTATAGCTTCTAAACGTTACAGTCAAATGATAACGTTACATAAAATCCAATGCTTATTGTAAGTATAAACGTTTATGTCCATTTGATGATATATTTAACACAAGATTTAATGTTATTTGGATAATAGTTCCTGTTAATGGGTAATGTAGTCTTTAACTTATTATGATTTAAGATGTAGTCTAATAATTACATGCAAAACTACCGTTAATATTTTAAAAAAATATTAAAAATTAGTTGAAGATTGCATTGTCAATTATTGAGCTTCATTCAGAAAATTTTACTTAACATAAAATTAATGTTATATTTTAACGCAAAGCTTGTGATTCTGAAATACTTACTAAAATATGAGAAACCAACGCAAATGTATGAACAATTGTTGTTGGTTTTATTGCATTTAAAAATTGAAATTAACATCTTTTTTTTTTGTTTTTACAAACTAGTAGATAATACAGTTCGAAATCAACAGCACTACGATTAAAACATAGCACTAATTTCATGATAAACAAGGTACTCGGAATGAGTTTTCAGATAAGCGAATAAAACATACTTATTTATTAACATAGTAAAGAAAATAATTCAGAACTCATTATAGTAAAATAAAACGGCTTTAGGTTTAAGTTCTGTATTAATATTTATTAATAATCGACGTTCTAACGAACTCAACGTCTTTATTAGGAAGACTGATACAAATGACATTTACAGTAAATAACAGAACATAGAAACCAGTTACTAGGTAACAAATAAGTAACTAGATCATAATTTTTTTATAAATTTTTATTTAAATCAGTGCACTTTCACAGTGATTGATGTTATCTTTTTTCTTTATAAATTTCTATTGCTTAAGCAAACGTAAAGCCATTTTATTTTATAATTACATATATAAGTATAGAACATTTCTTCTAACTTTTAAATCCAAAATTTTATGTTAAGTTTTTACGAATTAAATCGTTCTAAATTTTTTAAGACCTTTTTCAGAATTTTATTTCTCAAAGTTTGTCTTAAAACAAACAAATAAGCTTGTTGTATACATGTTAAAAAAATTTTTAATTATTATTATTATTTTCTTTGGTTTGTTTAAATTCTAAATATATTTGTCTCATATTTTTACTAAATTTAAAGAATTCAATTGCTTATATTTTATAAAATCGTTTAATAATAACATATTTTCAATAATATTCTCAACATGAACTCAATAGCCATACCGCTATTCATGAACATGCGTTCATACGACTAAAACCAAATTACAAATTCAAATAGTAATAACTGTTATTTTGAAGTAACACGGCGTTAATTATACCGAACAATTATTGGTATAGGTATACGTCATTATAAGAGTAAATGATGGCTCATTAAGTGATTGTTGGGTAAAATAACTAGACTTTTCACCTGTTGATTAATATTTGAACTCCGTTTTCATTTAAATTTTATATATGCTAAATACTACTAAATACACCACTTAAACTGACACTGAATTCATTTAATGTTTTAGTTTTTTATTTACATATTACTACGTGTTGATTGTGGGGCATTTGTTAGCTTAAAATATGTGGTCGTATTGCAAATATACGTAAAGTAGACGTTAGTATCGTTACAAAAATAATTTTATTGTTCTGTACAACAAGGAACATTGATTAAGAAAGTGAAGTGTTGTGTTCGAATTTGATTTGCAAATTTAAAATTTAGAGTGGCTCAAGCTAGATTAAAAACTACTCCTATGTAATTTTGTAGTTTATTTGTGAGAAAGTGAAATACATTTTACAAGTTATTCGTTAAATGAAAATTCTAAAATTTGAAATGGATAAAATTACGAAATAGATTTATTATCTCAAAAATATTTTATGCAGTAACACAAATTTTTACACAGATATTATAGATACTAAAACATATTTCTGTAATTATTATTTTCAATTTTTTAATACTATTAGTTTTTAAGCAATACATCTATGTAAATATTTATAACAGTAATAAAATTTTAGTATTAATAATTAGTAACTTGACAATGTAGCATTTTCATAGTTTTCTATTACAACATCTTAAAACTGTAATAAAAAAAATATAATACATTAAGAACTGAATAAAATTATTTATCTTTGATACAATTAGAATATTTTTTCAAAATTTTTATTAAAACCATAAATAAGTTTATATCAATTTTCTTGCTCTCCTGATTCAACTAAAGACATTGATAATCTCAGAAGATTTAAACATTATTTACGAACATATTTTATTCAATAATGTTATCATGATATATATCTACAATTATTATTTCTAATTTTTGTGAAATTTTCTTGTATTTAACATAGTAAAAAAAATTTTCAGAATTCATTGAACGGCTTTTGGTTGTAGTTTATTAATAGTCGACGTACTCAACGTATTCAACGTACAGCTTCATCAGGAAAAAAAAGATTTAAATGATGAAGACATACGTTGAATTCGCCGAAACGTCGATTATTAATAAATATTAATACAGAACTAGTACTTACCTAAAACCGTTTTATTTTAATTATGAGGAAACATTTTATTCAAATTTATATGCTAAAATTTTAAACGTTAATTTTTTTTACAAAGAATTTCATACACTTATAAGGCAAATTACAAAAATAAAATGCAGTCAAGACGTTAAAAATAAATAATTCATTACGTTTAGCAGTCTTCTAAAATGTTTACACAGTTAAAATTATTAATTAGCGTAATTTATAAAACAATTATATAACAAATTTGCAAATATGTGTGAATAGAAAATGGATAATTACTTATATTTTAAACATGGTGGTCTACACTTACGCGCATAACTTAATAATAATAATAAACATTAAGTAAAATTTAAATAAATGTACGCATTAAAATGTATATGTAACTAACAAACATTACCAACATTACAACAGAAAGCAATAAAAAAAAAACTGAAAGCCGAGAAAAAAATATTTGTCAGCTTGCATTTGTTTTGTGAATATTTTGCATGCCTACTATGATCTTAATAACCAGGTGAAAATTCAAAAATAACTCAGGTAATAATTACTAATGTATAAGGATATTATCATAATAATAACGAAACTGTGCTTGTTGTAATATGCGGTATAATTTTATTAGTCATTTTGTCAACAAAAACGAGTCTTTTTTAAATGCTTGTTTATTGTAGAACTAAAACAACACTTTCGATTTTTAATGCCCGACTGTGAATAGTCATTTTCCATGCAAATTACCAATTTTTTTTTGTGTTTTAGTAATTTCGCGTGCAGGTGAGAATGGTTAATAGCTGCTACTAAACATTAAACTATTTAATTACCTAATTTATTGTAACGATTCATTAAATTTTTTGGAACATTAAAATTTTACCTATTTTGCATATTATTATTATTATTTTGTTTTATACATAAGTATATGATTAGCTGTAAATTTATTTTTATTGTTTTCATTTAAAAACAGTGGCCTCTCACCTCGTTTATAAAAGTGATTTCTGCCAAAAGAACTTTTAATGTTTACTTAAAATTATTTATTAAACACTTTATAATAGTTTATTTAAATTTTATAATACTAAATACAATAAAAATGATCAAAATAGTAAAATTATTCATATTTGATCAAAAACAGAAGTAAAAATTATTTTGAAATTAATGATAAAAGCAATATTTAACGAAAAAGTGAGGTGAGAATACGGGCCAAAGTAATTTTGTTAATTTTTAGTAAAAATTACTGATATTCATAAATATTAAATGTTGTACAATAAATTATCGAAATTCAATGTTACGTTTTTTAAACACGTACCTTCATCAGAAAAATAAATACAAATATATATATATATATATATATATATATATATATATATATATATATATATATTTATACGGCCGAGGAAAAGCTTGGCGAAAATTAATTTTTGTTTGAATTAATTTTGTTCCACATTCTGTATACATTGTATACATAGTGTATATATGTCAGCCTGAGAATAACTGAAGAGTCGAAACACACCTAGAACAAACCTATCGGAGAATTTATTGAATAACAAAAGTTTAGGACCTAGACTTACTATCATAAATTATCTTTTAATATTAATATTTTATTAATTTTCATACAAATATTAGTTTAATTAGCCAAATGTTCTACAGCACACTGTATATAATTTCTAATTAGGAAATATTGTTTTTTAAAAGGGTAATGTTAGGTATTTAAAAAGCTAATAATTAGTTTACATTTATCGTTTTCAGTTTAAATTTAAATATACAATTTGAAACAAAAGCGATATGAGAAATTATAGAGGAAATATTTTGTTTACATATGTAAAATATACACAATATAGCTAAAGATACATAAATGAATAACATATATGCATTTTATAACGTACCTATATGTGGCGAAAAAGAAAACGTATATAATGTCACTTATACGGGTAATTACTGATTACAAAGATATCTATGTAAATTTTCTTTTTGAAGTGTAACATGCATATTTTATAGAAAACATTCTAGCTAAATGCTTTACGTGTTATATACAATATATATATATAATAAATTAACATATCAAAATACATACTTTTAACTTAACAGCTACGTTCTATTTTATTTTTTAACATTTTTAGTTCAGTATCTAAGTGATATATATATATATATATTAAATTTGTGTTTTTAAATATTATACAAAATGTACTTTTTGGAAAATAGTTATTTTATGAATATTTTATTTTTATTATTGAAGAGCAAGTATTTTCAATTTTTGTTTATTTTTCAGATAAGAAAAAATTACTTGGGGTTGATTGAAAAAGTATCTTGAAAATAAATTACAATAATTCATTTTCTAACATTAAAATTATTCTAAATATAAATTTATTACACAATTTGGTAATATTGGGCCTAATACGAGTGTAATTTTATTTCAGTTATTATCAGAAACTAGAAAATATTGTTTCATAAAACAGTTGAAAACACATTATTAATTAACAACTAACACAAATATGAGTAAATTATCTATGGCTCAGTATTTCTAAATTTTGGAATAAATTTATTCTTGGAATAAAAAAGAAATCCAAGGGAATATTGTTATTTATTCTGACGATCCATTTTTACCCAATTATATATAATTTTTTTTACGTATCTTTAGTCGCGCGACTATATTGATACATACTACCATCTTATACTTGTTCTACTTATTATTATTTAAAAATTGTTATTATTATACAAAAAAATCAAATAAATAAACCAAACTAAAAGGCATACTATATAATTATATTAACTGTAATATTTTTAAAATTAACATAAAAAAATTGTATGAATAAATTGTTTCTGGTAAAAGAAAATTGTCATTATGTGTGATATAGTGTTGACAACTAATAATTTTACGCCATAAAATTTTATTTTAATTACGTTCGCAATAACTTTCAATAACATATTGCAAAAAAAATTAAAATGCAGTAAGACCAAAAGAAAAAATTTAATTATTATTATGTAATAAAACTATTTATGGTATTTACAAAAAAAAGACTAAAATATTTCATTCAAACTACGGAATTAATTTAATAGCATTTATTTAAATTCCTTTGATATAAATTTCAACATGTTTGTAAAAATTAAGAGACACTGGCAAGAACGCATGAAAAAAACGAAAATAAATAAATTGCATCCATAAAATCGTATAGTTATATCATTAATCACATAAATACGGCGAACACTAAATTACATGTGTAAGTAATTTGTGATATTTGTCATGTAAAATAGTTAAAAACAACATAGAAACGACCGTGTGCTGTTTGCAAATTTTTTGTTTTAATTTTTTTAAATATTTATTACATATTTCTGAAAGTTGTTAATACCAGATTTTTTTTATATTTCGTGCAAACTTATTCAATAATATAATAATGATAATATTTTTTATTTAAAAGGAATAGTAATATAATTTAATTAATAATTTACAAATATGTTTATATTTAAAAACGGCTTCAGGTTGTAGTTCTGTATTATTAATACTCGACGTTTCGACATACATTTTCATAAGGAAAAAAGATTTACAGTAAATAAACAGAACATAGAAATAAGTCCACTGTTCTAAAACTACCTGTAACTTTTTATTTTATAGTAGATTTTAAATTCAAAAAAATAGTAAATTAGAATCAATTCAATAAATCTTTATATCCAAACTACTTCTGCTTCTTATCGCTATTACAAAATCAGCTGCATCCCCGTCATCCCGGAAACTAAGTGCAAAGTACGGAATTTAAGCAGTAGCCGTCGTAAACGGTCTATTCCGGGAGAGGGGTGCGTTATCGGCTCCGGGAATCCGGGGTTGCGACATAATCGGGTGACCCGATCGCTGCAGCCGCGGGTCAAGGTTGACGGTCGTTCCGTCGAATAGCCCTCCGATTGTCTTCCGGTAATAGGGCGTCAGAGACACTATTTTCAAATCGGTATCTAAGACCAAGATGAGATGACATCGGGGTTAGATAAGGGGGTGTGATAAAGTTTCTAGTGTTTTATATGAATGTTTATATTTTATTTGAGAGATGATATAATTACACAAATATAATCTGTTTTTAAATATATTACTTGGTACCATAACTTTGGTTTTAAAATAGGTTTTAACTAATACTGTAGTTTTAAAACAACGTATATAACTGTCATAAGAGCAGGACCAAACAAATGAACTGAAACACCCAAAACAAAGAACTATTTATTTTCAAAATTTGTATTTAAAAATATTTTAACACATATATTTTATATCTGTTTTAGGGCCAGCTACATAAAAGTTATTAATTTAATCAATGAGTTAACTAGACAGCTAAATTGTCTTTAAAGCACTTTATTTATTAGTCAGTTAACTCGTGTTTATCAGTTTTTTCCTGATGAAAACGAGGGTTGAATTTCATCGAAACGTTGATTATAAATAAAATTTTAATACAGAACTTGAACTTAAAGCAGTTTTATAGAAAATTTCAATACATTCTGCGCATTTAACAGAGTACATTCTTATCCGAAAAACAAATATCAAAATATTCATTTGTCTCACCACTCACTTTCGCCAAAAACTTCACTTCCACTATTCTAGTCGTATTGCATCGCAAAAATAAATAGCGATCCGTCACAAAGTACATCAATATAAGCTGTTCATTATTTGATAGGCCGTATATAACATTGATAGATGTGGCAATTGTCGTCGATAAGAGATACACGAAGACAATGCACGCGGGTGATGACCCTTCGTTTCTCCTTTGCTGACTTGGACACCATGTCACACACAGTGCAAGCGCCTAAAGTTACTGTTCAAAACGTTGGCTTCTATCTGACTGCCCTTTAGCTGTTCGTTTACACACTTGGCGGCAATGTTGCGTCCCCAGCGGGCTAGTTTACCAAATGGTTGCAGGGTTAAAGGTTGCAAGATTACAGGGATGGAGTTTTCGGCTTTTTCTTAGATACACAGACGTGTTGTTTTGTGTTTCATTCGCAATGAATCCGATATAATAATTTCTAAGATCATTTTAAATCTGTATAACGGGAAAAGTAATTTTCCTAGTAAATTAGAAAATTACATTTTTTATTAAAAGAATAATTCATATGCATACAGTACTCATTTATTTAAAAAAATTTCATTGGTTTAGTATCTTAAATTTTTAGACCATTTTTTCACTTGAAAATTATTAAAATTAAAAAATTAGTATTTGCCTTATGTTTTTATGAATTAAAAAGTAAGTAATATTTAACATAACATAGTAAAAATTTTTCCAGAATTCATTATATTACAATAAAACTGCTGTAGGTTATAGTTCTGTATTAATATTTATTAAATAATCGATGTTTCGACAAACTCAATGTTCGTCTTTATCACTTTTCTTGATGAAGACGGACGTTTAGTTCGTCGAAACGTTGATTATTAATAAATATTAATACAAAACTTAAACTTAAAGTCATTTTATTTTAATACTTAATATTTTTTTATCTACACAGTTAGAAAAAAAATATTGCTTTTACAAATTTATGTATAATTTTACATCGTTTAAGTTTTTAATTAAATATTATCTGGTTTAATTATTTCATCTAATAATACTTATGAAATATTGACATTTTAAAGGAAATTTAAGAAAAATAAATTTTTATTCAACTAAAAATAAAAATCATCCAAAAATTTCATGTATAAGTAATTTTACAATTTTTCTAATAGTCTACACTGAAAAAAATCTAGGTAAATATTATATGGATTTTTTGTCAACGTAATTATTGCAAAATTTTGTATGATTCGGTTCTGTATGCTGGACCTCTGAGGCCAATATCACGGTCGTTTAATGTGAAGGGTCATTCCCACATCGCATGCAAACTGCGACGTCTACGCGACGCTGATATGCGTCGGTTTTTCTTAGACTATGTGTATGTATATGTGTGTGTGCGTCCCCATCGGATTCCTGAAATAGCGTCAAATTCTGTCTACACACACACACACCTATTCTTTTCCGGTTCTTTATCACTTTAACTTTTTTCTTTCTTTTTATAGGCTTTACTGTTTACTGACTTGAAAATTACATATTAAATTTATCTCTCTAAATAAAATAGTTGATTTATTAAGATAAATTTGTTTATAATATACAAGCAGTTCTTATTCGGTTAGTTTTATATCTGATTTGTACTCAAAGATTTTAAAATCTAGCGGAATCTCAACTAATTCCGTTACACTTTTCAAATATATTTCTAGTTATGAAATTTTTCGTCGCTAATCTTAATATTTAAATTACTCGCGCTTCTGTTTCGCTCGTTTGCCACTAGATGTCTAACCCCTTTTGTTCTTGTCAGTGACATTTGACAAACGTTTACATTAATAAACTTTAAAAGTGTTTACGTAATTTTATTTAGTTTATAACTTGTAAATTATAAAAATATATATTAGTTATTGACATTAATATATTTATTTGAAATAGTAATATTAGTATCAGTGTAATCAATAAATTCGTCATGTTGCGGTTAACCTAGGTTATAATTACAAAGTGAATATAAACTAAATCTTTTAATGAGTGAAATAGATACTTGCTGGTGTTAAGATCTGTTGTAATTGTGTTAGAAAAATTAATTACGATTTTGAAATGCTTTATATTACTTTCCAGTGTTTGTGTCGTAATATTAATAATATACTGACATGACATGTTCTTCTATGTATAGCTTTGTGTTCAAGAATTTGCAACAACTATGCTCATGGGAAAGTGTATAACAGGATACATTCACAATGTAAGTAATAACTGAGTGTTACTACTTTTTTTTGCATTTAATCAACAATTGAATGCCACGTTAACGCTTAAACAATGTTCATTTGTCTATTATTTCAATTGTAGGTTATACTATTAACACGTACATTTTTGCTACGAGTAAATGCAATTAATTATTGATTTCAGTATGAGACATTTTAATGCTAAATCGAAATGTGACAATCTATAATTAAATATTATATGCATTTGATAGGTGATAGATATATATTGGTCGTACTTTGTGTCAATTTTAGTTAAACTGATAAATGAATTGAGTAAATGAATCTGTCAGGATAATTTAATATATTTTATCTTCATTTCTATTCTATTTTAGGATAATATAGTATTATAATATTTGTCAAATATTGACACAGTAAATTGTATATATTAATTAAAGATTTTATATTAAATATTAATTATATATTTTGATAATATATTGTACATTTTGATATTTAAGTTAGCATATCAACAAATAAAGGAAATTGTTAATATGATAAAATAAAACGAGTTAAGGTTTAAGTTCTGTAATAATATTTATTGATAAAACTGATACAAATAACCATCTACAGTAAATAAACAGAACATAGAAACAAGTTACTAGATAACAAATAAGTAACTAGATCATAAAATTTTTATAGATTTTTATTTAATGGAATCCAAAACAAAACAAAAAATTATAAAATTTTTATGTTTTAGTTACTTATTTGTTATCTAGTAACTTGTTTCTGTGTTCTGTTATTTACTGTAAATGTTATTTGTAGTAGTTTTCTTGATAAAGACGAATGTTGAGTTTGTCGAAATGTCGATTATTAATAAATATTAATGCAGAACTAAAACTTACAGCTGTTTTATTTTATGTAATGAGTTCTGAAAGATTATTTTACTCTGTTAATATACTATTTCTTTTCTAAAAATTGGTATTAGTTACATTATTTTATTATTTCCATTTTAATAGCAGATTCTATTGATTTTTTTTAATGTTGAGTTTATGGTAATTTAGAAAGTAACAGAAAATTTAATTTTCAGTACTGAGTATTGAAAAGGTTTAGTTTACGTACTATGCCTAAAAATCATTGCTTATTATAGTATTAAAAATAAAATATTAAAATTCTCATATTTCAAATTTATTTTAAACATTTTATTGCACTCAACAAGCAACATGAAAAAAAAACCTAACCTATAAACAAATTTACTAAAAAAAATACCCATTTCACCATTTCTTTACCATCCAACCAACCGTCAATAAACTGTTAAACTAACGCATACAAACCCAGGAAGTAGAAGACAGATAGCGCGCATGTGCACGTTCACATTTTACAACTATGTACATTACGTAGTTGCGCTCCAAACGCGTCGTTTAAATAATGTATGCAGGCAATGAAACCGAAAGTGCACACTCTCTGGCTTTTACTCCCCGACACCGCCAGGACCACGGCTTTCCATAAAACTTTCAAATTTCCGGCTACGATGTGTTTTTACGGCCCACGGTCATATGTCCGTTTTTGTTTTTGTTTTTTCGGTGCCGTCCGCACTTGATTCTACATTACGAATGTTTACCGCTTACTATGTCTTTTGTTCCGAGTGTGTTTTGTCGGTGTTAATTTGATCAATGATGAAAAATTGTTATTCGATTGTTTTTGAAGAATTATGACTATTTCGTTTTTGATTATTTAAAAAAAAAAAAAGAAATTGTCACCCTACCGGAATTCGATCCCAAACCTTTCGATTGCTAGTCAAATTTGCTATCAATTGTATCACCGGGGAATCCGATAGATGACAGAATTGTTCACAAAAAAATATTAAGTGAACTAGTGTTTTTATTTATCTTAATCAATTACATAGTAATACAATTAAAAACTGTTTTAGGATTAGATTCTGTTTAATTACTTAAAAAAAAAAACGACGTTTTGACGAAACTGAACGCTAGTCTTCATCAGGTGGCTGTAGATGCATTTAAATTTAATTTCCGGAATTAATCTGACCGAAACTGTCAGTTTTTAAGTTGCAAGTTAGATAGGTTATCGCTAGATTTTTTTAAAATACAGTTCAGTAATGTAATTTTTTAATCAGCTAAATCGATTTCCAAACATTACTAATCAGTAGTATATTCGTAATTTTTCCTATCTCCCTCTTTAATTACATTTCTCAAAAACAAAAGCAAGAAAGGAAAAAACGGACAAGACGGGACCCAGTAAACACTCATCTATGTGAACAAATCTCTGAGGCAAAACCAATTTACAGTATTAATTCAGCACATGGCTATAAATCTGAACGTGTGTGTAAATCTTAAGACGCGCTACCGTTATATAGCTGATTGTGAGCCTAATAGCCCCATAATGTACCGTCAAAATTAACTACAGCCACCTTTTATTATCTGGTTTTATGTCGAAAAAATAAAACACTCCATAAATATCATCGACAAATGCGTATGGAAACATTTGAACACCTATTAACTGTAATTTCTTTTTCTTAAAAAAAAAAAAAAAACTTGCGCGCAGGATAATGTACCAGTTGATTGCAACTATCAGTTGCGCATTTAATTTTTTTCGAATTTTGATCAGATGTTTTTAAATTGAGAAAGATAGAAGTAAATAGTTTTTAATTTTTTTTTTCTTGAGATTATAATAAATTCAATAGTAAGTATTAAGTCTATATTTAAAAGAATTTGTGTCGTACGATTTTTAAAATCTGTTCACTATGGAGCGATATATAAATTAATATTAGCTTAAAAATACATGATCCAAATTACATGGACAAATTCACTTAATATTATAACTTAATTAGAAGCACATTAATGTTATCTAAAAAAATAATTATAAAGTTTTTTTTTTTTAAATAATATTAAATCTTTACAAACACTAAGTATATATATTGTGACCGATAATTTATATGATGTGTGTTAACGGGACAAGGTGTTATGTCTACTAAAATCTAAAATCTCAATAAATAAAAATAAAATATTTAACATTTAGAAATATAAAAACCTGATATGCAGTGGCCATAAAAAGATATAAAAAAAACGCGCGCTATCGAAATAAATATAAAAATAAAAATTAGTACTTGGAACAAGTTTTGGAAAAAAGAAGAAGAAGAAAAATAAAACGGTCCCAGCAGGAAACTTCAAACCGAACAAACTGTGAGATTTATACGCGTTAATTGGCGAAAAAAGATGTTCGGCAACATCCTCAAGGTCATTGCGATTAATAATTTTTCATATTAAATGGTATCTCACAGCCAACTACGCTAATACATGTCACCGAAATATAGAATTTGTGTTTTTCTATAATACTAAATCATCTTCTTAATGTTTTCTAACGCTTCGAGTTTTAGCTAAATTAACTGCATTCGGTAATAAAAAAAAATGGGAGACAACTTTAAAAAAATACATCTGTTTGCTGTATTAATAAATATAAAAATATTTGATGTGTATTTCATATATAATTTTTTTATGATTACTAAAAAATTACGTTTTTGGTTTGACTAAATTTTTTTAGTAGAATTAACAAG
Organism: Clivina fossor; assembly: GCA_963966155.1. Classification (NCBI taxonomy): domain Eukaryota; kingdom Metazoa; phylum Arthropoda; class Insecta; order Coleoptera; family Carabidae; genus Clivina; species Clivina fossor. The sequence continues at coordinate 30,700,489 of OZ014555.1, read as the reverse complement.
CCATATATTTTTACTAATGTCATTGCTAAGAAAGTAGCAGAAATATGTTTTTATAAAGTTAACTTTGTTTGTGTAGAAAAGTTATTACTAATTTTTTTTTGGTTTTTGTATTACAGAATATTTTTTCTCTTTTATATTAAAAAAATATATATACAATTTAGAGATACTATAGAGAAATATATATACTTATAGAGAAAAATTAAATTGTGAAAATTTATCTTTAATTGTTTTTATTTATTTTATGTAATAAGATCACTAAATCGAATCTGAATACGGTAATATTGCATTCAATATTCATATTTGCCATTAAGACAATTTAAAACACAAGTTTCCATATTTCACTTATGAATTACGGAAACAAACATAAACTTAATTAAAATTTTAATTTACTAGACTAAATATAATTAATTATTTAAAATAATTTAGCTTATCTAAAAAGAAAAAAAAACTAGATTTTAGCAGTATTTGTTGAGATTATTTTTTCGTTAATGGCAAATAAGTACAGTTACATTAAAACTGCCTTTCCTACACACACAGACAGATACTTACACATATGTAGCATACATCTCATACGAATCAGCTTAGAAATCTAGATAATGCTCGCTCATTAAAAAGCGGAGTCTAATTAAAAATTACTTTTCCGCTAATTACTTTCGTTCTGTATTTAATAAGCTGTATCAATTATATTTATCAATGTCGGAACACGTTAGGCTTTATGTTATTTTAAGCTTCGCGTGTTTTACTTTGGGAATTTATTTCTATGGTACTTTTAACATACGCTCGAAATACTTACTTTAAGACTAATGTGTTACACTCGATGCTGCTGAAATTTTTTGGAATAAATTATTATTATTTCGAAATTACAATAGTGTATTGTAAAACGAGCATAGAATAGTACTAATTTTCCATGAGCCGTGGTGAATGCTGCAATTCATTCAAGTGGAAAATAAACATTTCATACGAGTTTTACACTATACTTTTTCTACGATTATACAGTACAAAATTCTAGCAACAACACTGAATCATCAGATATATTGTAAAAAAACATATAATGAATATCATATTTTAATAATAATAGAAGTTATAATTATGAAATCCACGAATGGATTTAAAATCATTTTTATCTTTTGCATCATATAATAAAAATAATCATATATCTATTTAATATTGCCTACAAATTTCTGTAATCCGGAAATGCTGTAATTTGAAGAGTTTTTCGAAAAAATAGTAACATTATTTTACGATTGTAATACATTGTGACTGGTGCAGCAATGAATTTAATTCGTGGAACCGTCTAATTTTTCACTTCGCTTGAGTTTACGGGTTTTTTTTTATGGTCAGATTTTTTTTTTAGATTAGCTATCAACGGTGTTTTATTTGACAGCGCCACTTTTTGTTTTAGACGTTCTTTTGTTATTTTGTTTTTTGTTTTTAATCCACATATTCCGTTAGTTGGTTGCACACATACTAAAAATTTGTTTCCAAAAAAAAAAAAGATAGTAATAAAACAATTGCTTTGGATTATTATGTTGTTCAAGGCTGGCTTAGATAATAATTATGCTAAGTAGTGAACGAGAATGCAGTCGTGTGATGTATTTGTTTCAATTTTCTTTATTTTATTATTTTTTTCAAATGTTAATTAGTATGAAATGTAAGTAGTGCATTAATTTATGAAAAGCGAATTGTCGGGTTTAAATTATTACGGTTGAAATAATGACAAGATTAAGTAATGAGATTTGTTGTATAATAAAATGTTTAAAATAATTAGCCTACTGTTTTTATTTTTTAGTTGTCACTTTTGTTATTAATTAATATTATTTTCGGTTTTACTTTTCCTAAAAAAAAATTAATTAATAATATTTCTTACTAAATCAATACTGGACTAGAAACTAAAGCCGTTTTATTTTAATATATTTAGTTCTGAAAGATTTTTTACTATGTTAAATAATAACTTGTTTTTATGTTCTATTAATTTATTATAAATGTCATTTGTATCATTTTTTCTGATGAAGATGTACGTTGAGTACATCGAACCGTCGATTATTAATAAATATTAGTATAAAACTGCAATATTTTAATATAATGAGTTCTGTAAGAAATTATATTTTTTTGTATATTAAAAATATATAATTACTATTTATGAAGAAGATGTCAAATATTTTCTATTGTCAATAACACTCTTGACATTCACGGACGCAACTCACCCGTTCAAATTTTAAATTAATCTCATCACTTGCAACAATTCCGGTTCGCGTTTCACCCTCGCCGTCAAGTCGGTACTTATTTTAACTTCTTTACCGACACGTGCAGCTTTGAACACATCTCCTGTTGGCCCTCCGGCATTGTGGATAAAACATTTAATGTAACTAAACGCTTCATTGCTAGCCACCCCCTCTTTTTATATATATATATATATATATATATATATATATATATATATATATATATGAATGGGGATATGCATATATTAGGTATATCGTACAGTCTACTAGCATGTACCCCTCGATTGCATTTCTAGGTTTGTTTTATGCGGAAATTAAAAACCATTTAAAGTTTGCGGGACGGATGAGTTGTTAGCGATTTAAATTCATTATTGCTTTAATGATAAATGCTATAAAATTAATGATATTTTCGAAATATTTTTACAATTACTTTTTATGCTTGTAATAAATGAAACAATAATGTATGAATACCAAAACTTATTCTTTTTTTGTTCATTACTAAATGATTAAATTAAAATTTGATAGAACTTGTAAATATTTTATCGGAATAAGTAATATTGAATTAACATAGTAAAAAATCTTTCAAACTCATTACATTAAAATAAAACGTCTGCAGAATTTAGTTACGTATTAATTTTTATTAATAATCGATGTTTCGTAGTACTTTCCGTACATCATCATCAGTACTGTATCTTAAAGTCGGTTTAATTTAGTATGAGTTCTAAAAGATTTTCTACTATTGAAAAGAGATTAAAGTAGATGGTAAAATTCATAATTGAATAATAAATTTTAAATTGAATTTAATAAATGTTCTTCAATTTTTAATATTTTCTCCTTCAAAATTTTGACATTATATTGACAAAAAAAAATTTAAAAATTTATGATATATAATTAATTCCAAAAACATATTACACCAATTTTATATTTTTTGAAAATTTTATAAAAATAGTATGTCGAAATTAATGTCTATTGGCAATTTTTTAATTTAATAATTTATTTGGCAGTAATTTAAAATTAAAGAAAAAAGTGTATCACATTGAATTGAATATTTATAAAATTTATGCATTTATTAAAGTTTTTACTGCATTTTTATATAGTATTTACTATATACAAAATGAGAATTTCAAAACAGATTTAAATATGAATAATTAGTGAAGCTATTTGCATTTAAAATTAAACATAACATTTTGTAAAGATTTAAATAAAAATAGAAAAACACCTTCATAATATATTCCGTTAATTTTTGCTACGTTTCGAATGTATTATATACATATATTTAGTTAGTATATATGGTTGTAATTTTATGAGCAATATATTTTATTCGAATTAAATATTAATATATTCCACTTTGTGTTTATATAGTAGTACGTAATATCAGATGACTGTTTTTGTAAAATAATAATGGAGTTAAGTTTTTACTTTTTAATAGCGGGACTACAAACACACATATATTTAAATTTAAACATGTAGTTAGTTAGTGTGCGTTTCATTCATAACTAATTAAATTAATGGTGTTTTAAACAGTCAACTTTAGTGATATGCAAAAATATTAAAATTAATGCTAAATCATTGCATCATTATGGTAAGTTTCGTGTATATAATACATATTATAAACATTATTAAATTAGACGTTTATTAATTATCATAACGTGCAATTAATCAATCACCTTATAGTTATTTTTACTGTCAATCAACAACATTATTTTCTACTTTGGTTTTAATGTATTAATTACGTTGTTTAATTGAGAATTAAAATGTTTAAAGGACATTCACACATTATTTTTACTATAATTTACACACATTTTTCATGATGTGATTCATCAAATTAGCACGTTATGTTTGTTTACGTTGTAACTGCTGAACGTTGACCTGGCAATTTTATCTTCGACATGAAAAATATTTTTAGAGAATTTTTTCCGTGAAACTTTTCGTTAATTTTATCGCACGCATTGAAGTATAAAAAAATTGTTCGATTACAATATAATGCTGTGATAAGTTATTTTTAGCAACTCTGATAATATTACTTCAAAAAAATAAAATTTAGATAAAATATCGTTGAAAATTTGTCGAAATAAAACTTGAAATGTATTTTTATTGATAATTTTAAAATGTAAGTCTATACGAAAAAAAAAGAAGATAATTCAAATATTTTAGTTGTTTTACATAAAAAAAATTGATGATTTTTAGTCTAATACAAGAGTAGATGATTATGTTTTGTGTATTCATCTAATAATATAAGTATAAAATAAAATGATTTTAAGTTTAAGTTCTGTATTAATATTTATTGATAATCGATGTTTCGACGAACTTAACGTCGATTAAACCTAAAGTCATTTTATTTTATATAATGAGTTTTGAAAGTTTTTTTTACTATTAGTATTATTAGTATTTTTCTAGTTTAGATTTATTTATTCTTATTATCTAAACTTGATTTAAAATAATAATTTTATTTAACTAATTTGTATGTAGTTGAAATAACTAATTTTATTACATTATACAATAAAAAATATTTGCGTTATTCGGTGTCTCATTTGAGACACACTAAAAATAGTGCAAAAATTACACTAGGAAAAAAATGTTAAAAAAAGGATACTAAAAATAAATTTTTGACACTATTGTAAAGTATATTTGCTATACAAAATTGTTGTCATTTTTACATAAATTTGTTTATACAGAGAATAGTATTACTTGTTTAACACCAAATCTAATGAATTTTTTTTGTATGTTTTCATAAATAAAAATGTTATTTAAATTCCAATTTAGTGGACATCCGGTATACTGGCTACATTTTTTTTAACAAGTGTAAGACTAGCAAAGTACTGGTATTTGAAGAATTTTGAAAGATATTTCGTGCAAATACCTATTCTTATATCATTCATCTTTTAATCTTCCTAAAAAGTCCTTTTCCAAACGCAACACTAACTTTTCTTTCGACTTCCTGCGAAATCTACTTAACGCACACCGAAAACTTAAATCCAAAACAGAAGCACGTACAGTAAATACATAAGAATTGTGTCGGTGAACCTTTCCTTTCCGGAATTAGCAGTAGAAAAGACATCGAAAGCGTATACTTCTTTAGCGCGCGGGCAACACTCCGTTGCGTTCGTACTTTAATGAGCTGGATTAATTAGCAGTTTAAGAACTATATCCGGAGATCATGCGAGTTATGACCGCTGCGTTCAGCTCGACTTCCCCAGTGCTGTACTAGGTTTGTTTCACTTCTACGTGTAGGGGAATGTGTGAGGGTGTCTTTGTCGTGCCCTAATTAAACTGAAATTTGCGATTAGGTTTTTCGTTGGTTTGCTCTAATCTTTTTCGGCTGTGCGGTAAGTTTTCGAAGCGCAACGAGCCGTACCGAAACGTGAGTTTAATATTATTTGAGATTTTCGTGGATTTTGGGGAAATCGGCATGATGTTGAAGGCAAGCGCGCGCGCACGGTGAAATCCCAGACTTTCTAACTTAGGCGCTTCTACTTTAATATTTCTATTGGCAGGGCATGATGTGATATAAGCTTGGTTGTGTTGCTTTAGTAAGCAACATGATTATGTTTTAGTATTATATGATATTTTTATTTTAGATGATTTTTATTGAAGATTATATTCTATATTTATTTATTAATAATTTTATAACGAAGTGGATGACGGTAAATTATTTTCAAGTTAATTACAAAGAAATATTTGAAAATTTTATTTACTGAATTTTATATAAGAAATTTATTGTTTTTTTCATAACCAAATCTTTAATGTTTACAAACAAAAATTCAATATGTAGAACGTAAAGTGAAATTTTTCTTTGTATTTTTTTAATGTAAAACATTAAAAACTGTAATATTTTACTTGTTTTTTACAACCGAATATTTGGTTTTAAAATTAAATATTTGGCCGAATATCGAATAGTAAAAAAAATGGACAGATAGGCCGAATATCGAGTAATTATTTAGCTTCGATCCTACCACTAATATTAAGATTGAAGTTTTTAACTTAATTTTTTACGTACTCATATATATATATATATATATATATATATATATATATATATATATATATATATATACCGGGTGTAGAAATGAAATGTGAACCATAGGGATTTCAATGTTATTTTTTAAATACGGCTGTATCTCTTTCCCTATTGACTTTAGAGCAAATATTTAAATACAAAACTTGTTCAAAATGTGAAAATGCATGGTATAAAGTTATTTTTTTTTACATAAATATTAATATTTTACGATATACAGGGTTAACCACTAAAAAATGAGCTATAACACTGGGAAACGGGAATGGTATCGAAAAATGCGGAATAATGAGTTCTATAATTCGGTGAAAAAAATCATTGTTCTACGATACTTTGTTTAGGAGAAAAAAATTAAAAACTGATTTTTGAAAAATTTTTGTGTTTTGTTTAAAAAAAAAAAAAAAGATTTTTGATATTTTAACACTGGCTTTCGTTGTCTTCTTTTTTATCCTACTCTTTGTACCTGACACTTTTTTTTTCCTGTTCTTCTTTAATTTTTTATTCACGTTTTTCTGATTTTTCGAAAAGTTGATAAGGGGGGACCATTGGCAAAAATCAGTTTTTAATTTTTTTTTCCTAAACGAAGTATTGTAGAACAATGATTTTTCACCGAATTATAGAACTCATTATTCCGCATTTTTCGATACCATTTCCGTTTCCCAATGTTATAGCTCATTTTTTAGTGGTTAACCCTGTATATCGTAAAATATTAATATTTATGTAAAAAAAATGACTTTATACCATGCATTTTTACATTTTGAACAAGTTTTTTATTTAAATATTTGCTCTAAAGTCAATAGGGAAAGAGATACAGCCGTATTTAAAAAATAACATTGAAATCCCTATGGTTCACATTTCATTTCTACACCCGGTATATATATATATTATATGCTAGATGTTCCTATTGAATAAATAGTGCTCAGAAAGACATATATACTGATCAAGCACATCAGTTACGCTAAAAATGTTTCATGTTAGTTCATTAATTTAATGTTATTAATTTTTCAATAAATCCCACTAACTATATTACTTCGACTTCATGGATGAGAGTCAATAAAACAATCTTTTTAAACAGCACTTTGACGGAGCTACAACCCAAGCAAAATACTTCTTTACGCTGTGTATAGAGTATATCGTACAGGGCAAAACCTATCACTTCCTAAAATTTGCTTTTACCGTCACCATAAAAATGCTCCTTTATCGGGGAGTCAAGTAACCATAACGTACGCGTTACGCCTTACGCTCGACGCTCGCACCTCAACCTCAAGCAGGAATTCGGTAGATATCCAGAAAAGCGCCCCCTTCGGCGGAAAAATTTAAAAACCGACACTCGCGCATCAATTGCAACCCCTCCCCTATACGTCGTCAATCTTAGACGACCCTTTGAAGAAAACAGAGGAGAATCTAGTAAAATGTACAGACGGATTTTTTTTTGTACAATAAAGTATAGAAAGTGATTTTTGATATTTAAATGTATGAATTAACGTTTCGTTATAAATATATTAAAAAGTTACATTAAAGTTAAAGTATTGTTTATATTTTTTTGAATTTATAGTCAAAAATTAAGAATAAATCTTTGAATATAATAATACATCTTTTCTTAAGATTTTTTTAAAAAGAAATTAAATAATAAGCTTGTAAACTAAAAAGATAAAATAAATGACTTTATACAGATTGTTTGATAGGTTAATTATGTAGTATTATACAAATACCATAGTTTTTAAAATACAATTTTTTAATGAAGCTTAAATTAACCTCATTATTCAACTCATTAAACTAACGCGCATCTACTTCTTAAATTCGCATCGATCTACCAAACATCTTGTATTATTCGTTTATGGTTAATTAAAAAAAAGAGATTAAATTATTTTTTAAATTTATTTATTTTCTAATATTGATAAGTTTAAGTCTAACTCTCTTTAGGCTACTTTTTATGTAGATTTAAATATTATACTCGAAAAATTATTATCATTTTTGACTTACAAGTATTAACATTTAATTATTTATGAATAGGTACTGTATTTTCAAGTTAAAAAGCACATTAAAGTATATTATTATGTGCAATTACACTTACCCTTAGTTTGGATGTTATATTTAAATAAATAAAATTTTAAGTAATTTTAATCCTTATTATGGTTATGGCAGAAAATTTATAATATAAGAAAAATATGTATAAGCTATTTCTGCAACATGTGCTCAAAGTGATAAAATGATCCGACCTGAATTATTTTAATACAAATTAGAACAAAATAGGTAAAATAATTTTTTGTTCGATCAAAAACAGAATGACCCGATCCTGTATTATGCGTAAGAAAGCTCTCAACAAAACACAGCGTACAAGGCATTAGAAAGGCAACACGCCATCGGCCACGTGAGGTTCAAATACTGTGACATTGCCTTCAATACGTATATATAACCCCCTATTTTTAATCAGTTCTTTAAGTAGGCTATGGGGAAATAAAAATATATTGCCGCTAGGGCGTTGCAACCGCGGAACATTCATTCCCCCCCTCGCATCGCCCGCACCTTTCTAAGGGTGGGTGGTTAAAAACATCATACCCTCGACGTAAGCTAATCTCCAACAAGCATTATAACTTCGAGACTTTCGCCCTGAGCAATGATCGGTTCAATTGCAGTCATTTTCTTTCATATAGTTCGGGAATTTTTTGGGCAAAACTGGCTGGGGGGGGGGGATGAATATAGTGCGCAATAACTATATATATTTTTTTAAAGAAAGCTAAAACGAACGGTGACTCCGTGCGCGCCTTTGCTCAACCGGGTGAGTCGTGTACGGTTTAAATGAAATTTTCCAATGAGTGTTTCATACAGTTTTTTATTTCAATGTGTTTCTTTTTTCTTCGTTTTTTTTTTTTCATTTGCTGCAAGTGAGCGGTGTGGCGAGAAATAGGGGGGACGACATATGCCACAGTTTAAATTGCTGTGAAATGATATTGCTCTGAATTGGCTTTGTAATTTAATTAATTTTCTTTAAAAACATTTTGCGGATAGTAAAGTTACTATATTGTGTTTATTTTATATAATTTTATTTGCAACTTTTATTAATATTACTTTTTGGAATATTTAAAAACATTTTCGCATAACTAAAAGTTTTATTGAATGAGTTTATGTCTGTGGATACACTTTACTCACATTAATATTTTTTAATAAAATTTATAAAACAAAACAAAAACATAAGATAAAAAGAATACAAAAAAATAATAATACTAAATAACAATTACTTGCAATTAATACAATACATGTTTAATATAATTACAAAACACTGCCTATAATTAAAATTTCAATAATTTCCATAGAAAACAATAATATAAAATTACTCAGAATAACACCCCAATCGCTTGCATAACACAACATACACACATAACGTAAACATAACCTAACATCAGAATCCACCTTAAAACGTAAGACACATGATGGATTTGATTAAGTAGGCGGAATTAATTACAAAGCATTAGACAAGCATTACCATTTTACTTGCACTCGCCATTTCGTATTTATGATTTATTGTCTTCAACTTTTTTTCTCTCACTCTGTCTCTATCTCTGTCTTACAAACATTGCTATTTAGGAACAGAGTGAGCTGTGGGCTGTGACGATAGCAACAGAAAACGAAGAAAAAACAAATGCTACTCAAACCCGGTGATTTGACTGTGAGAGGAAATTGTTGCCATGGTGATAAATATTATGTTTATACGGTTTGATCGATGCACGTTGACAATGGGAGATTATTTAATATTCAAGCAATCACCAATGCTATATTTTAATGTCTCGAGTGTTTATTATAGTGTGTCTGTATGTTTATGGATGGATACGAAATGAATTTGACTGAATGCGATTTCAAGCATTCAAGACGTATAAAATGCATTTAACTTGCGTTTAAAATGCTATAAATCATTTTCAAATCAATTTTGAAATTGATTTGCAATTTTTTTACAGTATTATATTTAGTGATGAGCATATGGAAAAATAATAGTTTTTAATTTGTGTGTAATCGTCTATAGTTAAAAAAAAATTATATATATTTGTCGTAAGTTTATATATTTAATTTAATATTAATAGAACTACTTGATATTTTAACAAAAAAAAATTGCATGAATATTGACAATATTAAAAACTACCTATGTTTCAAAATCACAATTAAAAGTAAAATACGATGGATTACGTTTTTCTAATGAGTTACACTTTAATTTTATACATACATACATACACAATCACGCCATGTACCCAAAAGGGTGTGGCACAAACTTTTTTTATCATCCCGAAATCAGTCTCCTCCAAACATTCCTATCCAAACAAGCAACTTTCGCTTTATCCACATTCATAATTCCACTCATACATGCTCTTTTATTCCTACTACTTGGAAACTTTTGCTCACGCCAAACACTCTCAATCATACCACTCCAACTACTCATCGGACGTTCACGCAAACGTATACCATCAAAATCATTCAAATAAATCTTTTTAACCAAACGTTCATTAGACATTCGCTCAACATGTCCGAACCATCTTAACTGATTAACACCAACTTTTGCTACAACATTTTTTTCAATTTCACAATCATCATACACTAATCTATTTCGTACCCGATCTCTCCTATAGTTCCACCACATATCTAACGTAAAAATCTCATTTCCACAGCAGTCATTTTCCGTTTATGTTTTTGCAACCAAACCCAACATTCACTACCATTCATCAACGTAGGCACCGAAACTGCATTGTATATACTCAAAAGGGCTTCTTCTAGCAAAAATAATTTTATAATTGTTATATTTTCTGAAAAAGGTAGAAAATTCCACCGAAAGCTTAACATAGAATCTTAAATGAAAGTTATATTCAACATATTTTTTTTATGTTGTTATATATGTAATTAACCCTTCATAAAAAAATTTTTTCTTATTGCTGTATAATTTTTCCTATTAATGTTTCTTAAAATAGTTAAACGCGTATCACTCGAGCAACGCTGGGTACTGTAGCTAGTTAATTAATAAATATACCATCTTATTAGCAAAACTTTCTAGTAGATATTTCACATTTCAATCTGTCAAACACATCAGAAATTTATCACAGTCAATTAGTCATCAATACCTTTACACTATCCAACCTCCACGTCAAGTAAACAAAAAAAAATGAGCATCCAGTGACATCACCAGGAAATCATCTTGAAGCAAGGCGTGTTGTATGTGCACACACATACATCTTGTCGTATAGGGTGTGTTGCAATTCGCGCCTGCAACCCTCACACGTCCTTGGCGCCTCGGTTCCCATAACGATAATAATAGTGTGTGGCTGTTGTGTTTGTGCCTTTATTCACCGGTAGGTGCACCCACCTTTCTTCGGCTGGAATCGTACATCTTCGCCCAACACTAGGTGTGGGGGATATATGAAATAATATTTATTGTTTCGATGCTTATTTCTCTACAGATATATTGAACGATTGTCATTAATTATTCAGGATTTTTATTGAGAAAATTGTTTTGCAAACGGTTAGAAACAGATTCATTAGTTTTGCTTACAATTAATTGTTATAAACATTTTTCGAATTTATCTAGATAATTCATCTAGATATAACCTTTATCTTATTTATATCTTGTTAATAATTAAAGTATTATTTTTATTTATTTCAAGAACTAAAATCTTAACTTCAAAAATTAATTAGGTAAATTCATTGTATGAAAAATTTAGTATGGGAACACATTGATTTATTTTACTTGTATTTATAAATTAAGAAAAAATCAGTTTTTGAAGTATTTTTTTAACAACTTCAAATCATTATCTACATTAGCAATTTTCAGGTTTTTTTCGGCCGGTATCCATTGAATTTATAGAATTTTCTTTGCTGGTATGCACTAAAAATGTCATCTACAATGTATGGCAAAACGTCTGCGATGAGGATAGATTGACCACGACATACCAGTCCAAAAAAAAAATATAAATTCAATTATTTTTATTATTTAGGAAACTATATATTTTATATATTCGTAATAAATATAATAAAATTCGCATTTAATACATAAATGGTTGTATTCTGTATCATTTTTATTAAAAATAACAGCTGTTAAAAATATCAGTTATATTTATAATATTTTAATAATTAATAACACTTAAAATAAAACTGCTTTAGGTTCAAGACGACCGTTGAGTTTTGTCGAAACGTTGACTATAAATAAAATTTTAATACAGAACTTGAACCCAAAGCAGTTATATTTTATATAATGAATTTTGAAAGATTTTTTTAATATATTAATAACACCTAATCAATTTAATTTAATTAATAACAATTAATTAAAAAGTTATTGTGCATTTTCACATCAAACTTATAATTTTCAAAAATTTGTAATATAAGTTAACAAGTTTAATTTTTTTTGGATTAAATTAACAAAAGTTTTGTATCTATAATTTCTCGTTTTTTCTATGAGAACTATATTTTATCAATACTTAACTTTCATATTTTATAATAAAGTTATACTATAACTCGACAGCCAACTAAATCGTCCACACACACATATTTTTTCTAAACACACATACACACGTTATTAAAACATAAATTTATAGTCACCAACTGTAAGAAATAGAAAAAAAAAAAAGTATTTCTTCGTTAAACACTAATATATCTTGCAACACCATTAATCTTGCTGATCAATAGTTAGTGTGGTCACGACTATCATGTCGTATTTTTTCATCGACACAGAAAAATAATAATAAAAGAAAAGAAAAAAAAAACCGGGAAAAGAAAAAAATTCCCAGAACACTTTGTTACCAAGTCGGAGATTTGTTCGACTAGGCAGCAATTATTTGCTGTAGATTGTTTGTCAAATGGATTAAAATAGGAATGAATGTCATAGATTTTTGCTAAATACTTCCTAGAAGATATTTTATTTACAATCGAAACGTAAACAAGTACATAAATTATGAAATGTACAGGCGAACATCGGCGAAATACTTCAAGAGAATGCTGTGATGCAACCGTTTCTCTGATGAACTTGCACAAAATACTACAAAATTTTTTGTATTAGGTATAAAAATATTTTATATTAATATTATGTTAATAGATATATTATTATCCTGGAAATGTAATTTATAATGTGACAATATAATGTGAAAAAACTAAAACTGCTTTACGTTTATTATTATCCTGGAAATGTAATTTATAATGTGACAATATAATGTGAAAAAACTAAAACTGCTCGTCTTCTTGATGAAGACGAGCATTGAGTTTCGTCGAAATGTCGATTATAAATAAATTTTAATACAGAACTTGAACCTTTGGCAGTTTTATTTTATATGATGAGTTCTAAAAGACTTTTTACTAAGTGAAAAAAATTATTTATTTAATTTTCGACATGTAATTAATTTTTACGATATACATATATTTTTTACAATACTTTTTCTTCATTTTACTGAAAAATAAATTCAATAATTTTATTATTTTCATTAATATTGGCTACACTACTACACTATTTTTAATATTGGTGTGTGAATTATATGTTTTATTAAAACATTTTATTTTATAAAGTATATCTACAGACCATAAACTTATATAAACTAATATTCTAATGTTGAGATTTTTACATAAATTGTACAAGTTATTCAAATTATATTATAATATAAACTAATTCAACAAAACTTAGATTTATATTTTTTAAATATCATGTGTTTACAAAATATTTTAGGTACAAAAGTTCATATACCTTCAAAATCGATTCATTTGCTTCGTAAATTAATAAATATTTATATTATAAAATTATACTTGAAAATTAACTTTTTTTAGTAAAAATTTATTACAATATAAAATTATCACAATAAAATAAAAAAATAATAATAAAATGTATCTGTTTATAATTTAATTGACATTAAAACAATATGATAAAGATTATTAAATATAATATTTTAAACCAAATAATTTTTTTTACCTTGACATAGATAAGTTCGCACTTGTACCGAAATTATAAGAGAAAAAAAAATAATTAAATTTTTGTGTTATAAGAATTATGAAATTATAGAGTTGTAGGTGTCAATGATATGTAATTAATATTATTATTTATGACCTTATGTAAATGTCTATCTGTATGGACTATCCTCCAAATCTTCCTACAGTTTGTTACAGAGTGAAAATACATTGTACATAAATGACAAGCCCATCTTTTATTTGCAATAATTTTATATTGCATTGTAGTCATAGTAAGAATGATTTCAAATATATGTCATTTGTGCAATTATGAAATATTAATTTTCAAAACGATATATTGATTTCTAGCTGAATGATGGAATATAAGTTACAATATTTTTAACTATTTTTATTTTGAATTTATTAATAACAAAAATTTATTTATTAATAACAATTTGTTGTATTAAAAATCAAATATGTTTAAAATTACACAATAATTCTTTTAAAATAATCTTTTAAAGTATAATATACCTATTTATTATTAACAAAACAAAACTATTTATTAATATAAAAATGCTTTGGGATTAAGTTTTTGTATGAATTTTAATTTAAAATCGACACTTGGATATAAAAAAAAAATTTTAATAAAATTAATAAATTATATTTTTTTGAGTAATTGTAATTATTCATATAATTTAATTAAATATATATTTAAGTTTTTTTTTAATTTTCAGTTTTTAGGATATTTGCAAGTAATGCAGGTTATGTAGATTTAAAAAATAGTTCAATGTTTTTTGATTTTGCAAATATTTTTAGAACTCTTTATATTAAAATAAAACTACTGTAGGTTAAAGTTTTGTATTAATATTTATCTATAATCGACGTTTCGAGGAACTCAACGTCCGTCTTTATCAGAAAAAGTCCTGCATAAGTAATATATTTTATTTTGAACCTACGGTTGGTCTGCTCTAAATAAGATATAAATAAATATAACAATTAAATACAATTTACATATTTTTATTTGCACAGAAAAATAATTAAATTAATTAGATTTAATAAAGATTTTACTGATTTTACAACACATCCATATTATAAATATCAGTGATTATTCTCATAATAAGATAATTTCAATGTTGCAAAAAAAGTACCTAACAAATTTGACGAGCGTAATAAATAAAACCTTATTAAATGTTTATGATATATATCTCGACATTACTTAATTAACAAATAAATAAATTGTCAGTTAATGACCGGTATATATGTATATAACTGGCAAATATAGTTCTTCTATTTGTTTTAAGAGCATATCATTAGACGCTTCAGGGGTAATATATCATCCGCTTTGTATGAATAATATATAATATTCAGGAATGTAGTTAGTTGTTAAAATTGTCGTTTACTTACAAGCCTAATTAGCTAGTTTCGCTTTTAAAATCGTTCGACATGATGAATTTCCTTATGTTGTGATGATGTTGCACAATCCAACTTTTTGACTTTGCCATATTTCATCAGTAGCTTTGAAAGATATGTTTTATTTTGTGTTTGAATTAATGGTAAATATCTTAGTTATATGAAATTTTATATTGGATTTCTCATGCATAGGTATTTTTATAATTATAGGAGATTTGATTTTTGTTAAATTAATTTCTCAAACATTATATGCAATTTTTTTTTTGAAGATTTTTTCTTGTTTTTATTTTTACTGTATTTTTTAGTTATTTTTGTGATTAAACGTTAATGTTTTAATGTTTAATATTTGAAAATTATTAATTTCTAAAATTTATAAATTATATATACCTATATTTCTAAAAGAAAATTAATTAATAATTAATTATTTATTTATTTTATAATCTAATGATTTTTTTGAAATTTTTGTAAATATAACTGGCAGTTGAACGAGTCAAAGTTTTATCACCTAGTTTTTAAAACACAAAAGTGGAGAAATTATAGTCCAGTTGCACAAAGCATTGTTAATGCTTTATAAATTAACCAATTTGTTAAGTTGGCAACTGATCAATCACAGAGACGGTTCAAAAACTGTTGACAAACTAGTTGCTTAGTTAACTTATTATTTCAGTTAACAATGTTTTGTGTAAGTTAACTAAATCGATGAGTTAGTCAGGTTTGTCAAATGTCTTTAAATCGCCTCATTGATTGATCAGTTGGCAAATTATCGAATTGGTTAACTTGAACAATGCTTTGTGCAACTGTAAATTTCAAACTAAACTTATTCATCTTGTAATTAAAATAAAATCGTTTTTTTATTAGAAATTTGTTTATGTATGTTGGTGCTTTTAAATTAATATTTGTAGCTATTTGAAATATTGCTTTTCTGTAATGAAACAGAAAACATGTAAATAATTAGAAAATTACAAATATACATTATTTACAAGATAGTAAATTTCTAAATCTGTCTAGAATTCAAATCAAAAATCCTCTTCAGTCATTCATCAAATAACAATTAACAAACTACATAAATAAACAAATCGGATTTTACATCATCTTAGCAAGCATTTTCGTAATAATTGCGGTAATTTATCAACGATGTATGCGTTTTAATTCAGCACACACGAGCATTAATATCACGGCAATTATCCCGATCCGTAGACGAACCCGCTGATCACTTCAATCTAGTTTCAAGTCCGGTCAAAGCTAAAAGCCAAACACGAAAATAGATGTGCGCTTATTCTAATTGTGTGTGAATAATTGAATGCGCGCGATCCTAGCTGTGATTGAATGCGGTGTCGGACCGACGCTGCGTGATACGCAGACACGATGCTGGGACTTTGACTTGGAGAAAAGACTAAGGATGGATGGATAGATTGCCGAAGAAAAAAAAAAGGTGAAGATTTGCTAGTTTTTAAAGTTGTTTACTAATGTAAGGGAATTTTAAGGATTAGTTCATTAGCTTAAATGAGAATTTAGCTTGGCAACTTAAAAAATTTAGATTTTGAACATGCATCTTTTAGTGTAGCCATTTAAAAGATTTTATTTCAATATTGGCAATGTATATTTATTATGACTATAATCATTTTTATCATCAGTTTATAAACTGTGTTTTGGTATTAATTTGCCTTAGTATGTTTATTATTACTTTGTATTAATATTGTATAATTTTTTTTTTAAATAATTTAACTGTATTTATAATTCTTTTCACCAAAAATAGCATTAAATGTTCAGCAACAATTTGATCACAATGTACGAAACACGTCTTATCGAAAAATATCCGTCTTAATCCCATGCCACAGTATTTCGAAAGAAAATTATCGTCAATTCGAGAGGGCCTTAATAAACAGCAACTGCTTGGGAGCAATTAGCGAGCCAGTAGCGCGGAATTAACTAAGATCTCTATTTAAATATCTAAAACACAACCCTTACTTGCCCCCGAACTGGTGGACTGGCTTACAACTCTCCCCCGCGACGTTTTCTTCGCGGAAACGAACCCTTTTCTTTTCGTTGCTCGAACGATGCGACGCGTGCAGATTCGGCTCGTTTCACAACTCAATTGCGTTTTGTCTTTGCAAAGAGAGGTTTTAAATGTAGCCCTGGCTTGGTCCGTGAGTCTGGCGACTGGATTGGATACACGGAGGAAAAAGTAACAGAGAAAAGAACAAGAATGTTTCATTCGCTCTGTTACCTTTTAATTGCGCTATTTTTAACAGTCGTGTTTTTGAATTTAAATGCCATCGTCTCAATTATAACGTACATGTCAAATTGGATGGGAGAGCTAAAAAAATTGTATAGGGCTTATATTTCTTTTTTTTTTGTTAAGTAAAGTTTGTCCACAGAACATAAACTGACAATTACTTCTTTAATAGAATTGGGAGCTATGCGGAAATGTTTTTAAATTTTATGTTTACAACATAATACAATTCTATGAAATAAAACGGCTTTAGGTTGTAGTTCTTTATGAATTTTTATTAATAACGTACTCAACGTACATCATCATCAGGAAAAATTATACAAATGGCATATACAGTAATTAAACAGAACATACAAATAATTTACTAAATAAAATAAGTAACTAGATCATAAAATTTGTAAATTATTAAATAAAGGAAGACAAATTTTATTTAAATCAGTTCTTGACACTGATTGATGTTATCTTTATAAATTTCTATTGCTTTTTTTATTAATCACCTGTTAATATTTATGGGTCTTGCAATTATTACAGCATCTTCGAATTTTACATAATGAAGATTTTCTAGTAGCATTTGTAATAAAATGTTTAAATTTTTTCTTTTATTTAATTTAGTTTTAAATAATTGATTCCTGCTTTAAATTAGATTACTTCAACTTTGAAACACCCAAAAAATATTTAAATGTAAACTGTCTAAATAGCGAATGAAAAATTGATATTTTCGACTAAAGTGGTGCAAGTATTGTAAAATTGTTAGGTAGCATCACGTGCTAATTCGATGGGGCATTATTACGAAGAATATATCTTGATAATGGCGATATTAATCAATTATTTGTATTACTTTCAATTAGATTGCAGCTGTAAAACGAGCCTTAATAAATTCTCGAAACGGGCGCTGCTCTTACGTGTATGCGCATGCGTGCAAGAATGAAAATCGTACATACACATACACAGTATGCTATCTGTGCTTTTGCTGTTCACTTTAGCTCGCTTTTTAGCCGGTAGATTGGTTGGACGCGGCGCTGTATATGGCCTCGATGTAACAAATCACCCAACAGTCTTTTGCACGTTGCATGTTTCCTTCGCCGCATTTTATTTATCGAAACCAGTAGCGACGCTCGAAATAAATGATTAAGAACACGATATATTCAAGCAGTAATTGTAATTATTAACGAACTGCATCTTAAATTTTCATATTACCTCGCAAGGATGCGTTTTTACAATCTTCATATACAGATTAAAAACGGATTTTAAAATACAAATTTAAAGCTCTATTTAAATATGTAAAAGATATATATTATTGTATTTTTTTTCTGTTTCATAGCTTTTGTATAGTAAATAATAGAGATAAAACACAACCTTATTATCATAAATTAAATCAGGAATTCATGAGGTAATTTCATTGAATAGCTATTTTTACTATATTAAAATATTTACCTTATGCATTTCTCTACCGATACATATAGTTTAAAATTGTTAGAATGTAAAAATATTTTTAAGAATGCATTTATCTATGTTTTTGTAAATATATAGATAATGCAAATATGCAACCGGTTCTGATTACAATAGTTTGGTTTGGTTATAAATGTATTGGGATAGAAAGCTGACATTTTTATGCGCTGGATTGCGTATTATTTAGCACGTGATACGACTGCCGAACACCGCATGAAGTGTCAATAAGTTGTAATTTATATAATTTATTTAAATACTTGTGTTTATGCTGTTGTAACGTATAACCTTCGTTCCTCTATATAGATTTATATCAATAACTAATTGCCTCTAGAAATTTTCGTTTCTCACGACTGACCAAAACATCATTTTTGCTATTACAAATCTTATGCGTATTAATTAAGAAATTTATAATTTAATATTATTAAAAAAAAGTCTATACGATTTGTGGATATATATATATATATATATATATATATATATATATATATATACTAAGGTTATTAAAGAATATTTGCGACAGAGACAGATATTTTGTTTTTAATACGTAACGATGTATTGTAAACATAATATTAATAACATAGTAAAAAATCTTTCAGAACTCATTTTATAGTCAAATAAAGCGGCGTCAGGTTATAGTTCTGATGAAGATGTACATTGAGTATGTTGAAACGTTGATTATTAATAAAAATTAATACAGAACTACAACCAACCATTTTATTTTAATAACATTAATAAATATTTTTATTAGTTCCCGTAATTCCTAAGGGAGATCTAGGGGCTATTTGCTCAAGCAGCTAATCATAACAATTTTTCCTTGTATTGTCATTGGTACGGGTCGCTAGCCCACAGCCAAGCAAGGAATCTACAGCTTATAGTGGGTTCTAAATCATTCCAAAACAGCTGATATCAGTTCAGTGGTATAAGGTTTTAATACAAGAAATAATATTTAATTTAAACGCTATCGCTGACCTACGGCTGCCTATACCAATTGTTATAATATTTATTAAGAATAGGTTTTTCTAAAAAAATTTATACAGGGTGAACGATTATTGAAATTATTTTATAGTCTAAAATGTTTAATAAACAGCACATATCTAAAAATGCTTTTCAACTGAACTATAGCAATTGTAAGAAATGTAAAGAAAAATAAAAAATTTAAAAAAGTTGAATATAAAATTTATTAATACACTAGTGTTGTCAACTTTTCAAGATTTTTTTTCATACATTTTAGTAGTTCATTTTCCAATGGTTATAATTAGTTCAGCTAGGAAACATTTTCGACTTTAAATTACTTCAATAACAGGTCCTTAAATTATGTACCTCGAGTTATGAGACAACATGTAATATAATTCGATTTATGTTAATTAATGAATGAATGATATTTGTATATATTAATTATTTTTATTTTTTTCAGATTATCCTGGAAGGAATCCAGATAAAATGTGAGTAAATTTTAAATTAATATATTTACGCAAATGTTTTAATGAAATATGCCTGTTTTAAAAATTTATATTGCGTTATATCATCCAAAAATATCTATTACTGTAATAGTGCATAGAACAAAATTTATGAAAGCTTTTATTAAATTGATTTGCTTATAGCAGACAGATTGACAATGCAATTTTGATTTTTTTGCAAAAATCTATTTATACAAAATGGATTTTCTCAAATTGCTTAAAATTTTTATTTGCAGTTAACGTTAATATTTTAGTTAAATCTTATATTTTATTGCATATTAAATCTAAGGATTTTTTTATTTACGCAAAATGACAAGTAACTTATTTTTATGTGTACCTTGTGAATATTTATTAACTATTGTTACGTGAATATATTCCTGAAGTTTTACGCGTAATTCGTTATTGTCCTTACCACTAGACATTAAATGTTACTCCATTGTTTTACAGTAATAGTAAAAGGGATATTTATCTATTTTATTTCTATGTTTATTAAGACATTTTAAAGAAAAAATTAATGTTACATAAAAATGAGGAAGATTAAATTTTAAAATTTTGGTGGACATTAGTAATTGACATAGTAAAAAACCTTTCATATTAAAATAAAACGGCTTCAGGTTTAAGTTTTGTATTAATATTTATTAATAATTGACGTACTCTTCGTACTAAAATTCGTATTTATCAGGAAAACTGATACAAATGACATTTACAAGAAATAACAGAAAAAATAGAAACAAGTTACTAGGTAACAAATAAATTTTTAATTAATGAGAACTAAATTTTATTTAAATCAGTGTCTTCACAGTAATGCATGTTATCTATTTCTTTATAACTGACTTAAATAAAATTTGGCCTCCATTAATTAATAAATTATTAATAAATATTAATACAGAACTTAAACCTAAAACCGTTTTATTTTATCAATTGAATTTCAGTACATATTGTTTTCTTATGTCTTTTGTATATTTTTTTAGTCCATTTGTTTAGTTTTGGTTCTTGTTTTATGACGGTTTCATTGTCTTAAAACTGGTATTAATTAAAATTAAAACCATTATTACCAGGCTATTTCTCCAAATAACGAAATTAAAACTCTATCATTACTCTGCAATAAAAATAATACACTCGTACTCTACATATATAAATTTTTACGAGCGAAATTTGGTAGAACTGAAGCCGTAAAATCGTGTCTCCGATAAATATTTGGTCCGAAATAAGCGATTAGAATTTTTCTAGTCGTCTTACAACATGTAGCATCCATCCCATACAGCATACTCGGACAGGAAAGACTAAATCGCGAAAGTTTCACAAAATAAACGCAACGGAACCGAGAAGTTTTCTTCGTAAGCTGTAAAAGGCTTTGAACAAACAATTTATGTAGTCCACTATACTTGAACATGATCGCGTATAGGAATATATATTGGTAGGGTACATCTATCTGAGGATAGGTACATTGTAACTTATGTCTACAATGTTAGATTTTTATTTTACATATATCTTGTTACCGTAATTTTTACAGCTATAGATTTACAAGATCATAATTATTAATTTAATTTATATGGATATTGCAATATTTACGTATTTATATCATTTATTACAAAGTTGTACTATAAAATAAATATTTTTTAAATAATATTTTTTTACGTATTATATTTTTGCATCTTTTTCATTTTTTAGGATTAATCTAACTTTTTATCGCTAAATTAGTGTTATGTTTCATCGCAGAACTACAGGATTTAAACGTACTGAACTATAAAAAAATGTCATTTAATATTTTTTTTTTCAAGCATATAATATTAATATTACGTTACCATATTGCCTATGTAGAAAGAGGTTATTATGTTATTAGTACAATAATGACATTTTTATACAGCAGTTAGTAACTATATATACAACTGGCGGTAGCAACAAATATAACTACAATATCAAGTTTATTCAATCTGACATCTTCGATTGCCATATTGAGACAACTATTATGTTAAGTTAAGTTAATTGACAATTGTATTGTTTATTTTCGCTTAAATTTTAATGTGATTATTGAAAATGTGTGAAGAAGTGCAAGAAATTCAATGTTAATAATAATATTTATTAATAATCGAGGTTAATACAAATGAAATTTACAGTAAATAAACAGAACATAAAAACAAGTTACTAGGTAACAAAATATAATAAATTTTATGATCTAGTTACTTATTTTGTTACCTAATAATTTGTTTCTATGTTTTGTTTATTTACTGTAAATGTTATTTGTATTTTGTTTTCTTGATGAAGACGTACGCGTACGTTGAGTTCGTGGAAATGTTGATTATTAATAAATATTAATACAGAACTATAACCTAAAGCCGTTTTATTTTGAACAAAATAATTAATTCTTGTCGACACATTTATCAATTATCAGATAAATGTAAATTTTTACTAATTTTAATTAATATATTATTAATCATAAACATAATTAAATTTTAAACTAATTAAAATGCTATATTAAACAACATAGTCTATATAAAAAAAAGAAGGTAGATATAGAAAATATGCGGGTTAATTCTGTATGATTTAATATCTAAAGATTTAAAAAAAATCTTTTTATAACATATATAAAAATATTATTATAAAGTGTTTAAAGTTAACTCAACAAATCATTTTCTGACAGCTACATGCAAAGATGCTTATTAGCATGACTAATGGTATTTCGCTAATTAAATGTATAAAAACACATTCAGATTATTAAAATGCTTTAATATAAGATAGAAATTATGTTTTCTTATTCTTATTTACAATATAATAAAAACTAAATAAGTTATTTATTTAATGAAGCAAATGTAAAAATTAAAATTAATTTTAGATCAAATTGCACGACATGGATAAGGAATATGGTACGCACTTATAAAAAAAATGTTGTTTTTTGTTTAACATTTTATGCTAGAATTTTTTACATTTTTAATAAATTTAAATATTTACAAATTTTGAAAAATATGTTGCCGAATATACATACATACATACATACACAATCACGCCATGTACCCAAAAGGGTGTGGCACAAACTCTTTTCATCATCCCGAAATCAATCGCCTCCAAACATTCCTTTCCAAACAAGCAACTTTCGTTTCATCCACATTCATAATTCCTCTCATAATACGAAGATTATAGTTATGTATAGTCTCTTATAGTTTTGTAGTATAACAGATGTTGGTTTTCATATAAAAAATATTTTTTAGAAAATTCAATTGTAGGTAAAATATTTTATCGATCTAAAATAGCAATTTTTATAACAAGTGCATAAAATACACTTTTTTTATACGAATAAGAAATTTGACTGTAAATTTTCTACAATACTTTTCCTGACTAAAAAAAATAATAATTAACTTACACAAACATTAAAATACAACTGAAAAATTTTACGTTTTTTATGCCAAGATTGCGATACAACTTCAGTTATTTTCAATACACTTTTATAACTCGACTCTTTGAGTACATGCATTACGCAGTGCAGTGAAATAATAACACACTATGTAATTTTTTTTAATTATTTTTTTCTACTATTATTATAAATAAATATTTTCTACGCAAAATTAGTCAAATAAAGTGCAGTTTTTTTTACAGTTGTAATTTTTTTTTAACTCTACCAATTGAAAGACTATGCTTGCTGACAAACACACAACTCGAAATGCAACCAAATTTAAAATCCAACAGTACAGTTTTAGGGTGAAACCGGGCGTTATAAAAAAGCCACGTTTCTACCATTTCCCCAAACCTAATCTAACCTAACCACCTCCACTAAACCTTACTGCAATTCTACCGCGCGTTCAGAACCTCCTAATACTGCTTCGGGGCCAGAATGCATTCCCGTTTTCCACTGCGTTCGCCATGTGTGACTTGTTCCGTGAATTATTGAGAGCCAATAACTTGCATCGCGAACACAATGCTTTCTTCTTCGTGTCGTAAAAACTGTTTTTTGAATTATTTTCGTCGATACATCAGGCGTGGTGGATTCTTTTTTTCTTTCGTATTTCTTGCACTGTGTGAGTACTGTATTCCGTAATGGGTTTATCGGAATAACTACTGTGGCTGTGGTTGATGCGATATTTATGAATATTCGATGACGATTGTACGTTATTTTGGTTAATGGTAGATTTGTTTTATTTGGTTGGGTGGTTGAGTCAAGAGGGTAAGTTTATTTATGTGTATTCAAATGGGAAATACTTTTCTTTGCTGTATTTAAAGAGATTCGGTAGTCGAATAATTTTGGCTTTTTGACAATGTAACTTAGTAACAGGCAGCCGTAAGCCAGTGGTAGCGTGTTGGACTTGTACCCCAAAGGTCACTGGTTTGAGTTAAATATTATTTCTGGTATTAAAACCTTGTACCACTGAACTTATATCGGCTGGAGTAAAAATTGTTAAAGAAACTATACGTTCAGCTTCTCAAGCTTATAGCCCCATGTTTTTCTTAGGAATTACGGGAACTTATTATTATAACAGTAAAAAATCTTTCAGGATTCATTATGTAAAATAAAATGACTTTTGGTTTAAGTTCTGTAATAATATTTATTAATAATCGACGTTTCGACGAACTCAATGTTAGTCTTCATCAGGAAAACAGATACAAATGACATTTGCAGTAAATAACAGAAAATAGGAACAAGTTACTGTGTAACAAATAAGTAGTTACTTATTTGTTACACAGTAACTTGTTATGTTGTTAATTATGATCTAGTTAGATCATAATTTTTTTTATAAATTTTCAATTAATAGAAGTCAAATTTTATTGCTATATACATCTTTTTACTTAAAAACATAATTTTTGCAGATACAACTTTTTACTTACACTGTAAAAAATTTAAGTAATTGTACATGTTTTGTAAATGTAATTTTTCATTTAAATAAATGTAATATTATGTTAATTATCGCAGTAAAATTACAAAATATTGTTATTTTTATTGTTAAAACCTATGTAAAATTACATAAATTTAATATATATATATATATATATATATATATATATATATATATATATATATATATATATTTATAGTGTTCTAGAGCAATATAACATAAGATGGTACAACAATTTATTTAAAAATCTTATATTTAAATATTTTACAGTAAGAAAAAAATAAAAGAAATTTTTAACTCTCTCATTGCTGAGCATAGTATAAAGAGCCGAAAAAAATCGAAGTCAGTCGCGACCACTTAACGTACGTTCCTCTTCAAAACAACACACACACACACACACACACACATACACACATACACACACACACATATATATACATACCCGCGATGCGTTTGCTCAATTCCAGTATTCGCATCACGTACACTGCGAGAAAAATTGCGACTCACTCCGGGATTTTACCCCCGCGCTACATTTGGTAGGGTTTATCGGAGAGCTATTTCAAGGGTGGAAATATATACGAGGGACGTTGCTAAAGTTTTCGGAATTGTACACTCTGGTTTGCAAAGTGAACAAACTAACGCTATCACTGATCGGCATTGTTTTGCAAATAGTCAAAAGTACAAATATTTCTGTTCTGCATCAAACCAATAATGAAATATATGACACTGTAAAGTTATTATTACAAAATATTTTACTTGCGGAACAAATAAGTTATGCTTACTAATTTAAATGAAATATTCATAATTTTTTTATGTAATTTTTATTTAATTAGTAGAAATTACGTTATATTAAGTGATAATAGAGTATATCTTTTTATAACAATTCTTATGCAGAGTTTACAAATCTAATCAAAATAAACGCTATTAAAATTAAATAAAATACATATTGTATATGTTGTACAGTGTGTATAGTATATTGATATGTTCAATTGAAGTAAATTATTGACAATAACATGCCGCTTTTGGTTTATCCGGAAATCGACTCTTAACTTCCTTATTTTAAATAGAGTATTATATTTTTTATTTTATTATTGAATTCAGGAGTAAATTTTACATGTGATACATTAAAAACATTTTACTTTACTTCAATTATTTTCGACGTATTTCAACTTTTTTGATTTTTTGTTTGAAATCGATGACATCTTTCAGGGTCTTATTAACGAATTTTTGGGCTATGTTTCTATAATAAAAAAAAATAAAACTATGTTAAAATGTGCTTAGAATATTGGTTTAAAAAAATGTTAAAATTCAAATGGAAGGCACTGAGTTAAATAAAATTTTACTTCCATTAATTAAAAATCTATAAATTTTATAATCTAGTTACTAATTTATTACGTAGTAACTTGTTTCATGTTCTGTTATTTACTGTAATGTCATTTGTATCAGTTTTCTTGACGAAAACGGATGTTGAGTTTGTCGAAACGTCGATTTTAAATAAATATTAATGCAGAAATTTAACCTAAAGCAGTTTTATTTTTAAAAAATTTATGTTATCCTAGTAAAATTATACTGTATTTATCTAGATGAATTAGATAGTAAATCTTACTATTAAAATTTTTTTTTTTTTTTACTTTTAGGTAGTTTTTATTGTGATTTGGCAGTATTAGTAAGTTTGTTAACTATAGTTTGTATTTATTTGCACTATTTATTTACATACATTTTCTGCATGATTTTTTTTTCTAATATATTTTATTTCGTGCTATATTTTTACTGACTGAATTTACAGAAAGTAAATCAATGAAATACTAGTATTTCTAAGTTTATTCCGGGAACTTAGGGCGCATCCGTGCTATATAGAGAAAGAACGAGCGTCGCCGAACGCGGTTAAAAAGATTTCATTTTTCCGAAACGGAACATGTTGCGGTCGAGAACGGTTTATTGGAATATTTATATCGGGAATTTTAAAACGCACACACACACCGTTGCGTTGTCAGATGCGAGGGAGCATAGATGTTGGATGCAACCGCGATTCATTCCCATGTAGTTCCTTGCCGCTACCCCGGTTTTCGTTTCGTTTAAAGCGAAACGGATATATCGTTTTGAAGTGAGATTACTTAGCTTGTGCAGTATTTGCTTTTGTTCCGCTGCTTTATTATTTTTATTTACAGCCTCTGTTCCTCTATCGGATATGATTTATATGCATGCATGTATGATTTGTTTCGTATTAAAGATATGCATTATTGACTAAGTCAAGATTTACAGTAACAGTTACATTTTTAAGATTTTAAAAACAATTTAAAATGACTTTTTTATGTCAAAGGTGAAAAAAAGGTATGTTATATTATGTTATCGTTAGCTTGGAGCAGTACTAGACTTTGACTTTTGAGTTAGAATGGTTCAAAAATTTCTTTTTGTTAATTTTTATAAGGCGAATATTTTCATATAAATTGACATTTGTCTGAATTAAATAATGACAGAGACTGGGGCTAGTTATGTAATGAAAATATATGTTTTAATAATATATTTTTATAAATATTTTAATATGACAAATAAAAGAAAGGTTAGTTCTGCTTCAATTGCTTTTTAGTCTTCTATTTTTGTAGATTATTCGAAAACAAACCAATTGACGATCAGTTTTTTCTGCTAGATTTTTTTTAAAAAATATGATCAGATATCATTATCAGAGAGCTAAAATAGCATACATTTTATTAATATAACAAACAATGCGCAGAGACAGTAAACATTAACCTACAAAAAATTATATCTTTAGGTATATTATATATTTGACAATAAAAAATTAACATTGATGTAAATAAAAGTATATATATAAAAATGAATTCTAATATTTATTTTTGGTAAATTTAACATTATTTGTAAGTTTTTTAAAAATAAAATGAACAAATAATTATAATTTGTAGTACATTTTATAATAATAATAGTAATTATATATATATATATATATATATATATATATATATATATATATATTGTAACAAAACTCAGAATGCATAAGTAGTTATGTTTGCATGTGTGTGTGAGTGCACATGTGTGTGTGTGTGTATACGTGCAGTGAGGCACGCTATTAGATCGTGTTTATGTAATGACGTAATGTCGGTGTGAGTTGTGTGTGTATGTATGTGTGGAAAGATCTATTTAGGCTTCTAGAAAACACGAGAGCATTCGAGTAGGATTGGTTGCAGCATATTTAAAGCGCTACGAGCAACGAGAGAATTCAGTTATCATTGAAGCGCCGATCCGATTAGATCGTGGTAATCGATCTAATAGTAATGGGTCGGTGGTGGTAACTCGTTGAAATAAATAGTAGTGTAATATAAGTGATATAAATATGTAAATATAGATATGTGAATATAAATGGTAATACCAAATATGTGTGCAAGTATAAGTGAATATGGTGTTAGTTTATAAGTTGTGTTAATGTCAGTCCGATAGGTGTAAGATTAATTATAAGTAATGTAAATAGTGTAATTGCTTGTTTAGCTCCGCTCGGCTAACCATTGTTGTTGTACAGTTATTGTTATTTAGTGTTTAAGTGTTGTAAATAAATACTAGTCAAAAATACAATCGCAAATATGGTGGTAATTATTTTAATACATTTCCAATACTGTTCGAACAGCCCCGACACGAATTCAAATTCACGTTACACTGGTGTCAGGTGTGGGGTATGTTTTGAGCAGTGTTGGAATGAAGGCGAGTATTTGCGATTGTTGAACAATGTAAGCTCGATTTACTGATGAGATCTGATTGTTGTAAATGATTTTTGTTAGTAAGTCGAGTATTTTGTTATATGTGAATATAGTTTTAAGTTAGTATCTATCTACACTGTGATAGGAATGATCGGACTGGCATTGTTGTGTGTGTGCTTGCAACTGGTATTGTTGCAAAAGTGTTAGTGACAGTGATAATTATGCCAAGAAAGATGAAGAATGAAAACATCAGAAAGACAGTGCTACGGTTGAAACAAGTTCCAATGATGGCTGAGTACAGTGGTTCCACAACTTGGAATGAAGTGGGGCTGATGGGCAACGAGGCGATGACATGGTCGTTCATGGAACACAACAGACTGGATGGATCGGAGTGGAGGATGGTCGATGTATGCTTCGGGCATGCGGTGTAGACATCCTCACTCAAATTCTTCGATCTATACACAACGAAAGTGTTCTGGTTGTTCGAGGATTGATGGGTCATCGGTCGTTGAAGATCTGGATGCTGGTCAGATAGTTGTAGAAGATTGTGGAAAAGAGAGGCACTGTAGTCATTGGAAGCAAGTAAATGTTTCGGTTGAAATATCTGAAGCAGCAGCTGTGATTTCTTGGGCAAGATGCTGTCACTACGCGATCAGAATATTATGATCGCGGCGTATGAATAAAGATAGTATTCTGGGTTCTTGCCGGCATCTAACATCACGCCGGTCGGCAAGTGGATGTCCGTGGTTGGCTGTCACTAGCCAACGAAGAACTTGGCGGTGAAGATTGCATGCAGTAGAAGATGAGAAAACACTACGGAGTATTCAGGACGGATTCTCGAGAAAGGATTGTGTCATGATGCGGCGGGGTACGAGGCAGGTTACGGGCTGAGAGGACTGAAGTGGAGCAGGTTGAGGGTATGCTGGGCGCATGCCGGGTGTAGATCTGCTCAGGAAAATTCTTCAGTCAGTAATTGTTCGTAACGGAAAGGCCAGGGAGTACCACTCTCGATAAAGGACGGCATCATGGTACTGATAGTCCGAGGCAAGGTTGTGGATCGGATTGGTCAACTGGAGAACGTCAAGTACATGCTGGGGCATGTCGGAATTGGCGAGTTGAGGTCCGACCGCAACGGTGGAAGCCAGAGAAGCCACTGGACTGGTGGCTGGTCCTGAAGATAGTGCTGCAGGAAAACCAGCGTGCGAAGACTTTCGCGGACACCCAAAATATCCTCCTATGATGGAGCAAGCGTGTTCCGGGACGGAACAGTCTTAAGAAGGAGGCAGTGTAACAAAACTGAGAATGCATAAGTAGTTATGTTTGCATGTGTGTGTGAGTGCACATGTGTGTGTGTGTGTATACGTGCAGTGAGGCACGCTATTAGATCGTGTTTATGTAATGACGTAATGTCGGTGTGAGTTGTGTGTGTATGTATGTGTGGAAAGATCTATTTAGGCTTCTAGAAAACACGAGAGCATTCGAGTAGGATTGGTTGCAGCATATTTAAAGCGCTACGAGCAACGAGAGAATTCAGTTATCATTGAAGCGCCGATCCGATTAGATCGTGGTAATCGATCTAATAGTAATGGGTCGGTGGTGGTAACTCGTTGAAATAAATAGTAGTGTAATATAAGTGATATAAATATGTAAATATAGATATGTGAATATAAATGGTAATACCAAATATGTGTGCAAGTATAAGTGAATATGGTGTTAGTTTATAAGTTGTGTTAATGTCAGTCCGATAGGTGTAAGATTAATTATAAGTAATGTAAATAGTGTAATTGCTTGTTTAGCTCCGCTCGGCTAACCATTGTTGTTGTACAGTTATTGTTATTTAGTGTTTAAGTGTTGTAAATAAATACTAGTCAAAAATACAATCGCAAATATGGTGGTAATTATTTATAATACATTTCCAATACTGTTCGGACTGCCCCGACACGAAAACCAATTCACGTTACAATATATATACTATATCATAAAGGCCATTTGTTAACTGTCTCGTTAACATGTCAATTGACCAATCAACTGGGCGTTAATAATTGTTTTAACTTGAAAAGCATCAAAATAACTATATAGATAAAATGTTGTGTAGAAAATTTTAAAATATTTTTGGCTCTACTATACTTTTTTTAATGAAATATTTTTTATATAATATGTAATATTTTAATTATATTAATCACAAAAGACTAAATGGAACATGTAAAAATAATGATAGCTAAATTGATATTTATACCTGTTATATAAGATTATAGCCGTGTAATACTGTAGGGTAGAAAAGTCACTAATAATACAGAGTTATTTCTTTCCGCAAACGTAAGATTTCAATCGTGTGTCCTTTAAATCAAACAATCATAAGAAGTGTCACCGTAAATCCATATTAGCTTCAGAGCACCAACATTGCGTAGCACAGACCACTGGTCGAATGCGCTTACCCTTGTGTCTTAACGTACGTATTACTCCGCATGCGTTATTGCGTTATGGTTTATGTACATGCTTCAATCTGTTGGGGATGACCACTTTCTGTTATTATTATTTAGTTATTCGCAAATGTTAAACAATTTTTGAATTACTGATTTGTTTATTTAATTTTGTTAATATTTATTTCTTAGATTTAATGGAAAGATATATTAATACATTTGAAGATTATTAAAGAAGAATTAATAATAAAGAAATATTTTGCATAGGTTAAAATTCAGGTTAAATTTATTACAGTCTGTGCTGCATTTAGTGATACATATCTATTCTGTATAAACTTAATAAAAACTTAATAATACTACAGAATCCTTTGCTTTTTTTAACATATGCAATTTAAAATTTATTATAAAAGACAAAAGATTCTATAGTATTATAAAGTTTAAAATGTAATACATAATATCAGGACTAGTACAGTTTTGCTCATAGAAGTTCTTTGAAGAGACAAAAATGATTAAATAAATATTAATGTCTTTTTTTAATAGTCAAATATATTTGTGAATTAAAATTGGAAGATTTCTTCCGATAAAACATTTTGTAAAAATCTATCGTCTTTGTTGGTTTACAAGATCTTAATTTTATTATTTTTTAAGTTATAAGCTATTATACCGACAAAAAAACTTTATTTAAAAATTTTGAAAAATATTGCAATATGAAATTACAAAAATTAGATTCAAAATGAAACATTTTGAAAATAATATTGTAAATGTTAATCAGAATAACCTATTAAAAAATTGTTATCATCAAACAATCTTATATATATATATTTATATATATATATATATATATATATATATATATATACATGCTCATTATTATTATTTAGAGTTCTCCCTGAAGAAGCCAACAATTTTGGAGGCGAAATATTGGAGTTTACAATAAATTGAATAAATGTAATCTGATTTTTATTCAATATAATACCGCACATCCGTTATCCTGAACTCAGATATATATATATATATATATATATATATATATATATATATATATAATACAATATATATAATACAATATATACAATATATAAAATTAGGTTAATTACATGTATTTTTAATGAATATTTTCATTATCATTAATTTGAACTATCCATATAAAAAGGGTGACAAAATTAAGGTTTGGTATACCCTGGTGTAAAATATATTGTAAAATGGTGTGCAAAATATGAGCCACATATAAAATTAAGCAACACAAATTATTAATATTCAGATGTTTTTATATAATTGTGCAGTTAGTTTAGGTTAGGTTATATGTATATATAACAAATTTCGCAATAGTGGAAAGAGTATGTGCCACAGTCATTTGGGTACATAGCGTAATTGCGTATATATTTCATTTAGGAAAGTAAGTTAGTATTTATACTTTTATTTGGACTTCTTTTTTTTCACTATGTGCACCATTTAACTTGCAAATATTTTGAAAACGAGTTTGTTTGCAGACCAATATTTATTAACAATTTTTCACTTAATTTTTGATGCACTATATACCACTAAAGTTTGTAACCGTTCCAGACCTTTTATATTCATTTCTTAAATTTTTATTATTATTTTTTATATTGAAATTATACGTCTCCGATGAGTAGATGAGTAAGTATGATTGAGATTATTTTGCGTATGCGACTGTTTCCAAGTGGTAAGAATATAAGAGTATTTGTGATAGGTATTGTAAATATGAATGAAGCAAAAGTTGCTTGTCTGGATAGGAATGTTTAACAAAAACCAATTACTAATTTCTGTGTGAATGGCACAAGTTTTTACCTCACCCTTATGGGTACATGACGTAATTATTATTATTTATTTAACAACTTGTGCATAAATAACAGAAAATTAAGGTTTGGTATACCCTTGGCGTAAAATTCGACTAAAATAGAAATATCAATAAATAGAACGAATAAAACTGAGGAACACACAATTATGATGCGCAGATACTTTTAGGTTCTCGCAAAATTGTGTTCATAGTGAAAAATTCTTTGCGACGAAAAACAATTTAATTGTATTCAATTTATTTTTATCATATACTCACATATTTAATTATAATACATAACACAATCGTTACTCAGTTTTTGAATAAAATAAATTAATATTTTTTTAAAGATGAGTCAAAATATTAGTCGTGGAATGAGTATTTCATTAGGAGATTTACATGTTATAAGAAAAGAAATAAAGAACAATACGGCAAAAAGAAGACGTCAATTATTTTATTTACGAAAAAAAGAAACTACGATAGATATAGAAAATGATGAAGATAATAGTAGAACTAACAATATTTTTAATAAAATTCAAAAGGATGATAGTAGAATTAAAAGCATTTTTCGTAGCTTTTCGTATTCTTTTCAAGAATATTGTGAAAACTGTACACTTCACGGCATTAAATATGTAGGAGAAAGAGGAAGAACTCCTATTGAAAGGTAAATATTTTCTAAATATATATTATACATATTTATATAATTTGTTATCAATGTCTCGAAAATTATAACAAACAAATGTAATATAACAAAAAATGATGGTTTATTATTATTATTATTATTATTATTATTATTTGTTTGTTTATCACACCCTGTTTTTGTTTATTATTATTATTAATAATAATATACAATTTTTAAAGTAATATGTAAAAGCAGAAATCGCTATTAATGAACTAATTAAATTATTAGTTAATTTTTAAATTAAGAAAAATGTATTGACCTTGCCGGGGTTCTAACCTGGGAAAGTAGAAGCTTCCGGGTTTGAACCCCGGCAAGTTCAATACAAATTAAATATTAACTAATTACTTTAACCTACTTTAATAAGCCTTGTATAATTAATACGAATTATATGATTTTATAAATATAAAAATATTACAAAATATTTTAATAAAAAACATTCTTTTTAGGATATGGTGGGCTCTAATTTTTATTTTAAGCATTTCTTATTGCTTTTATTCTATATGGGTAATATGGAATAATTGGTATTCTTCACCAATACTGGTGAGTTCAAGTTCTACACATATTTCGGCAATACCATTTCCAGCAGTGACTATTTGTCCTCAGAATAAAATTCGAAAAACAGCTGTTAACTACACTAATCCATGCACATTTTTAAATTATATCAATCTGTCAGATAATGAGTAAGTTTTAATTGATTATTGTTATTATTGAAATATAATGATTTACTATAAAATTTAATTTAATTTTTAGTAAAAAGAAATTAGAAGATTCTACTTTATTATGCGACTTAGATATGAACATTGCAAAAAATGGCAATAAATTTACGAATGAATCTACATTACAATTTATTCGAAATGTAAATTAAAATGAAATCAATCATGTAATTTAATAAGTTTTTCTGCAATTTTATTAATTTTGATGTAGGTAGCACATGACTTGAATGATACGTTTTCAAAATGCACGTGGAGAAATAAAACTAGACGATGCACAAAATTGTTTAGCTCATTATTAACTGCAGAAGGGTTGTGTTATACATTCAATATGTTAAATAGTTCTGAATTTTTTAAAGAAGGGTAAATTAAAAGTTTCTCAACTACTCAATTACTGTTTTGATTTTTTTTTATTTAGAAAAAATGAAAATGATTTACATTATGGAAGGAAGTCAAATTGGGAATTAGCTACTGGATATACTAATAACAATGTGGATGAACATTATCCTTTTTCTGATCATAATACAGAAAACTCTGGAATTTCATTTCTATTAAGAACTAACATTAATGATTTAAATGAAACATGTCGAGGGCCTGTGAATGGCTATAAGGTATAATAACCATTTAACTAACGACTGTACTCTGTTTTTTTTTTTTAATAATTCTATTTGGATATATTTAACGTTGATCTCTGATTGGTTAAAATTGCTGATAAGTTTACGAACACAAACGATATTTAATTATACATCTTTTTATTATTTTATTTTTTTTTTGTTCCAAATTTATCATTTAAATTAATTAATTTGGTATTTTTTAAAAGAATTAAAGTATTGTCATGTTTAAGAACAAAGTGATATTCATTGAAAAGTTTAATAAAAAATCCGAGTGGAAAAATTGTAAGAAGTGGACAAAGATTATTGGCTTATAATATTTATTTGAAACGTAAA
Source organism: Clivina fossor (assembly GCA_963966155.1). NCBI lineage: Eukaryota > Metazoa > Arthropoda > Insecta > Coleoptera > Carabidae > Clivina > Clivina fossor. The sequence goes on along the minus strand of OZ014555.1, from coordinate 30,664,723 downwards.
AATGAAGAATTAAAATTGTTATTTTTGTAGTTTTAATTTTATGCAATTTTTGAATAATGAATAAATATATTTAAAAATTAAAGTAATTATTTGAAATTATTAAAAATTAAAAATTTAGAACTCATTTTATAATAAAAGAAAATCTTTGGGTTGAATTTCTGTTATTGTATTTATTTCAGTCCATGTTTTGCTACTATAAACTAATACCTTTTTTTAAGACAAAATACAAAACATAACAAAAATATGAATAAGCATGTTGTAACTATGAAACTAAATTTACCAGTTGTCCCAGTGTAAATCAGTTTCCTAGTTACAGAATTCTTCAAAAAAAAAGCGGACTGCAGTATTATAATAAACACATTAAGTAAAGTTGAATTTAAATCGAGAAATACACATAGAAATTTTATAGTGACATAATTGTTATTGCTGTTAATAAAACGATGCTTTTCTTTGGTTTTTGTCGAATTAAATGCAAGTTTACTTAAATTGTTTGTTATAAAATCGGCTATAATATTTATTTTGTAAAATTATAAATAAATTCCGAGTGAACGTTATAGGTTTTTCTACATCATCCAGCTGAATTGCCTAGACCTGATCAAGAGGTATTATTAATATATACATTATATAGATATATATGTAGATAGTGTTTATTCAGCATCATATGAGAAAAAAATGAATTTTATTTTTTGAAAATTCTTATAACGAGATTTTTTGGTGCTTATTTATTAAAACAAAAAATACATTAGCTAAAAGTGGATATTGCTTTCAGTATATGTCAAATTAAATAATAATGAAAAAATCAGATAAACTCACTTTATTAGAATAAAACTGCTTTAGGTTAACCTTTTGTATTAATATTTATTTATAATCGACGTTTCGATAAACTCAACATCCATCTTTATCACGAAAAACTGATATAATAATAATAATAATAATATTTTTTGTATTGTAAACACAAGATTTGTATGGGGCCAAAAAAGTTATTAGGAATTTTTTAAAATTTATTTCGACTTTGTGTCGGAAGTGACATCCGTACTTCTGGCTTGTGCATATTTAGTTTTTAGACAACCACACACAAAATCTCGTGATAAAAATTTTCAAAAAATTTATTTATTTTCCTTATGATAGAGATTTTTTTGGCAAACACTCTATACTAAATTTATTTATAATAGTTGATAGTGCCATTTACGAAAGAGGTAGAGGTTTTTGTGAAGCCAGAACTGGAAGATGCTGAAAATTTAGAAGGTTATACTTTATTCAAAAGAAATTGTTACTATCAACAGGAAAAACTTTTGCGTTATTACAAAATCTACACTGAGCAAAATTGCAAATTAGAATGCCTAACTAACTACACATTAGAAAAATGCGGATGTGTTTCTTATTATATGCCACGTAAGAATTTATTATTGCAATTTCAACTCATACTCATTGTCAGTTTATTTTTTTATGTAAACACCATCGTCAAGTCAGTATTATTAATTAACAACACTGTCAAAACGACTATTTTATATATATATATATATATATATATATATATATATATATATATATATATATAAACACGACATAGCAACAATAGCTAAAAATTTATTGCTACTAATAGAAGAATAATAAAAATTTAAAAATATGTCAAAAAATTCATTACACTAAAAATTATTTCAGAATTTCTCGGGGGACGGGACAAGTGTCACGGATAAAAATTCATGCGTGACGTCACAATTTGATAACATTTTTTTGACATAGAAATTCGAAAACTTAGTTTAAATTACTGTAATATCATATAAAAAACATTTGCATGATTTCTTTCCATTAAAATTTTTTTCAAATTTTAACTATTTTCAGAACAGTCAATATGGTGTCCCCCTCCCTTTTAATAATATTTGCATATTTTTTTTCTTTTTGTATAATTAATACTTATAAATATATTTTAGGTAGTAGTAACACATCAATTTGTGGATCAAAAAGTAATAGCTGTGTTCTAGACGCGCAAAGTAAGTAACTTTAGTTTTGATCTTTTTAAATTATTAAATATATATGTTTTTTTGTAATTTAGAATCGCTTTCGCTACGTGAATCAAATATTTATGATGGATTTTATTCATCAGATAGTACTTTCAAATGTAATTGTTTACCGTGTTGTACCGTAATTAATTATAAAGCAGAGACATCTCAAAAACACTTTAATCAACCAACAAAATACCGTACTGTTCGTAAACCAATAGAAATTGGAAATAGGACATTAAGAAGGCATAATATTTACCTTTCACTTCTGGATGGTTTTTCTAGAAATTATAACTATGATAGTCAAAAGGATTTATTTTACAGAGAGATAGAACAAAGTTTTAATACAACATATCATCTGACAAAAATATATATACGTTTCAAAAAGTCGAATTTCGTACTTACATGGAAACATCCAATGTACAGTGGATCTACATTTTTTGCTGAATGTGGTGGATTACTAGGATTTTTTTTGGGTGTTTCTATACTGTCTGTAATGGAAGTTATTTATTTTTTTACTATGCGTATATTATGCTCTACTTGCACATATGGAAAAAAGTTGTTGAGAAGTAAATCAATTAAATTACGTCATTAAAATGTATATACTAATTTTCATAAAGTATGTATCCAAGTTGCAGATTAATCGGGGTAGGAAGAAATTCGAATTTATTAAATAATTTAAAAAAATATATTAATGTGAAAATAATTTTTTAACCAACTATTGTGCATAATATACTAGAAGATAAAACTGACATAAATAGTTTTACATTATATAAAATAAAACTGCTTTTTGTTCAAGTTCTGTATTAAATTTTTTTATTTATAATCAACGTTTCGAGGAAACTAAACGCTCGTCTTTATCAGGAAAATTGTATTAGTTTTGCTAATGAAAACGAGAGTTGAATTTCGTCGAAACGTTAATTATAAATTAAAAAAATTTAATACAGAACTTGAACCTAAATTTATTTAAGGTAAAAATATTTATGTTAAAATAGTAGGTATTTTTTGTATTTTTTTCTTGCGATTGTGTTTGCTGGTACTCTAATTTCTTATGTAATAAACAAAACACAAAAAACATATAAAATTGTTTGCTTGAAATATAACTTGAAGATGAACGAAAGGTCAAAACAAAATATATCAATTTTTAAATATTTTTATCTATATATTTTCTTAACAGGATAATTTAGATAATCTGACGATATACATAACTATCTAAAATTGAAATAAAAAATATAATTTGTAACAACAGTTTATACAAATTTTAAATTATATGCAATATTTTAATATATATATATATATATATATATATATATATGGCAAAGCATTATGACTTTTAAAAAAGTGCACTTCAATTAATGTACTCACTAGATATCTGAATATAAAACTTTTGCACTTAACAATTAAAAAAATATTCGGGTGGTTACAAGATATGAATAAAGAAGCCTAACCTAACCTAACCAACTAATCTATGCTGCGGTACCACCATATTTTTCACCTAGTTCACGGAATTTCAAAATTTTTGTTTAGCCCATTTCGTGGGCAATTTCAGGACTAGGTTGTAATGCATATCTATGTAATGTACTCAATATATTAGTGTCATTTAATATTTACTAGCACTATTGTATAATGTTGTAACAATTAAATTAAAATAAAAGCAATGAATAATATTTAAAGATTATAATTAATTATAATTACACCATCAAACATAAATAAAACAAAATATTTAAGAATATTTTATGAATTATTATTAAACTGGATATTATTACTGAAAAAATTTTTCAAAATTAAGATATATGACTAAAAAAATAATGGAGAAAACTTATTTAAGATGTTTTTACATATACTAACCATACTTAATCGAAAATCTTAAGGTGGAATTGTGTGTTAGCAAACATCCTATACACATAATGATATACCGTCTTGTCGGGATCGTAGGTCTTGGCTTTTACATTGATTTGGTCACGTTCGAAATCACCCATGCCCGTATCTACTATTACGTTTCCTTCATCTTCTCGGCGAAGAAGGATTTAACCCTGCTATTTAAGGAGGGGAGCGATATTCATTTTCTCTTACTAGTCTACTGCTAGAACAGTCAGTGGCGCTTCTTAAGCTACTGGTTTACGATAAGAAATATTTGTTGTTCGTATAGGCACTTTTTGTTTTGTATAACAATAATATATTGTTTACGTTTTAATGGTAATTAATGGGTTTATTCGATTTGCGTCTGTAAAACTTTTAGGGTTACATGATATTTTGTCTTTTTCTATGAATAGAAAAATTCTATTTAATAGTAAAAGACAAAACATTCTGTAACCCATAATTTAGCAAATTTGATAAATTCTCTAAATTTATAAGCAATTTTCTATTATATAAACACTTGTAATTGTGTTTTAGTCATTTGTTATTATGAACTGCTTTTAAACAATTATAAATCGAAGTTATTTAACTTTATTTCGTCTTAATTCCGAAAGAAATATTCTGTATATATTTAAATAAAATTAAAATAGAACTGTTTTCTGTTAAAGTTTTGTATAAATATTTTTTTATATTCGACGTACTCAACGTATTCAACGTTCGTCTTTATCAGGAAAATTGATACAAATGACATTTCTAGTAAATAACAGGAAAAAAATAGAAACAAGCCATTAAATTGTTCAGTTTAAATACGTTTTCCTTTTTTTATTTTAACGTTTTTTGTGCACCTTTAAATGTTGCTAAAAATAACAGTTAAGATTATTTTTTTATTTATTTTACTAATTGACAGCTGTCAATTTGTAAATTGCGTAACGCATTTAATCACCATTTTATTAATTAAATTATTTCTAATTCCTGACCTTGGTTATTGTCATATAGCTAGTCTACTAACAGAAAAAAATAATTATTATTCGTACACAAACAAAGATTTGTGTTAATATGTGTATACGAATATTTGATATCTGCGCAGAATAGTGAGTACTATTCCATATTGAATCGGTAAAGAGCACATACCAACGTACATGCCGTCATTTTCCTAATTTGTTGAAATTTTTAAAAAAATCGGTCATATCATGGTAAATTATTTATTTTAGTTTTAGGATATTTTAAGGAAATTTTTGTGGCCAGGTTTTTTTGACAGAACTGACAATATTTTGAAAATATTGAAAAAACTATTTTTTACATAAAAATTTGAAAAATTAGTTCAAATATTCCGTAATAAAATATTAAAAAACCGGAACATGTATATTATTATTTTACTATGAAACTTTTTTCAAACTCTGTCTGTTTCCAGAGCGTTCAGGATTATAGTGTCCATTCTTAAATTTAAGACTAAAAAATTAATTAAATTATCTGAGAAAATAGTATATATATATATATATATATATATATATATATATATATATATATATAACAGATATTGCTTTATACATAGTAAAAAATTTTTTAGATCTTATTATATTAAAATAAAACTGCTTTAGGTTAAAGTTCTGTATTAATATTTATTGATAATCGCCGTTTCGACGAATTCACCGTTCGTCTTCATCAGAAAAAAATTATAATTTTTGTCCTGGTAAAGACGGACATTGAGTTTGTCGAAACGGCGATTATCAATAAATATTAATACTGAACTTTAATCTAAAGCAGTTTTATTTTAATAATGATATTAAGATATTTTGTAGAAAATTAAGCTTACAGCATTCAAGCAACGTTGACTACAGTAGCCAGTATATTGTCTAGGTTACTGCAAAACACAATTACTTATTTTGGTACTTATATAAACTATAACCTACTTGATTAAATTCTAACGGAAGATTTACAATAATACCAATAATATAAAATAACATCGAATGTATCAAAAGGAAAATACCAACGTCTTTTTATTTTCATTCAAACCCTTTAGAGTCAGATTCACACACACCTAATATCAAGCCAGACAGACAAAACTACAAACATACAAACTCACCAGACTATTCTTTAGAATTCCAAAATTTAGTCCCAATATGATTTGTGACACTCGTCCTCTTGCTTTCAACAATAAGATGGGTTGGGTTGCAGGTATCTTAAACCGGAAATAACCACGCTTTATCTCACTTTACATCACGATCGCGGCGACATCTATAACTGTTTTCTTTTTCTTTCTTGAACTACACAATTGTGTAATGTTATATCTTTCATTGTACATAAAAATACAAAATATAAAAAATACTTATATATCTTTTTTTCTAAAGTACTATTCTGTATAGGAAGGGTGTGTGAAAAATAAAAATGTAACCTTCATATGATATCTTTGGAGGTTATGATTTTTATTAGGTTTTTTTTATCGAAGTTCTGCGAATGAATAATGCTGTTGAGATGTGCGTAGGTGGCTATGATTTTTTTGTTAATATTTTTTCTTGTAAGTTGTTCCCGTATCGACTGCCTTGATTGCTTTTTATATTTTAGTTAATTAACGTATAAATGTCATAGTTAATAGGTATTGAAAATAACAGACAGTTGTACGAGTAATAAGTTTATTTCTTTTGTTTAGTTGTTGGCGTTCTAAACTAATAGGTTTGAATTTTTAATTGACAAGTGACTGTCGATATATATATATATATGTTGAACAAATTGTTGAGGTTATTCTATATTTACAACGTGGGAAAACTGTGCTAATACTCAGATTTTTTGTTTTGTTATATTTTAAATTAAACTTGTTAAATGTATATATTTTATTTTTTAAATTGACAAAATGACATAGAGTAAAAAAAAAGGAATAGAAAGTACATTGCTATATTTGATATTTTATTTGAATTAACGAGTTAAAACTATTGTCTCATATTACATAGGTTATTTAAAACTGTTTAATTGTTTGAAAGTTTATTTTAATGTGTTTAATTTGCTCTATTTTTTTATAATTGATTTTTTTATATATAAAACAGTTTTAAATGCTAAACTAGAATATATGATAAATTTTGTTTAATAATTGCGAATATAATTTTGAAATAAATAATATAATTTTAACAATGTTAAATATAATAATCTTCAAGCTTTCACAGCCGGTATTCATTGAATTTATAGAATTTTTTTAGGCTGGTATGTCGTGGTCAATCTATTCTCATCGCAGTCGTTTTACCATACATTGTAGATGATATCCCCAATGCTTGATGAGTGAATGACAGTTTCTGTTTCGCAATCTGGTATATATATATATATATATATATATATATATATATATATATATATATAGACCTATACTTTTACCATCGTTCACATGCCTGAACGACCCAGAAAATTTTATATATTCAGTTTTTTTACGAATTTTTATTGTGTTTTCACAAGTTCAAAATCAATAGCTTTACGACTAAAGCTTAAAACTGATATCAAAATAAATAGAAACATGTAAAATAAGATTTATCACATTTTAAAAACTGAAACCTTTTTTAAAACAATTTGTACTTGTTCCGAATACATATATATATACAATATCTTTTAATAAAGAAAAGGATGACATCAATCACTGTGAAGGCATTGAGTTAAATAAAATTTGGCTTCCATTAATTAAAAATTTCTAAAATTTCATGATCTAGCCACTTATTTGTTACCCAGTAACTTGTTTCTATATACTGTTCTTTACTGCAATGTCATTAGTATCATTTATCCCAGATTTATCCTGATGAAGAACAAATATTGAATTTTGTCGAAACGTCGATTTTAAATAAATATTTATACAGAACTTTAACCTAAAGCAATTTAATATTTCTTTACTTATCTTATAACAGTATACAATAGATTAAAAGAGATACATAAATATGAGTATAACTTGTTTTCAATATTATAAACATAACAAAAATTAATAAACCTTGATTTTCTATTGATAGCTTGTGTAGAACTAATTTAATTACTATTATTAATACTATTAAAACTATAATTTATCTAGGAGCAATACAGCAAGTCTCATAAATAACAAGTTAACAGAATCAATGGTGTTAAATAATAATAAATCTGCGAAAATATTTAAAATAAAAATTCACTTTCAATCGGTGTGTAACGTACGATTAGGTTAGGTTATGAGTTAAATTATGTTAAGTTAAACACGGTATAAAATTTGTGCCGTTGGCATACAAACACTTTTACTCTTTGTGATAAATATGTAATAAGTAATGAATAATTTAACACATTTCTTTTTTAATTAATCTCTATTAGATCACGAAGGCATGTTTTGCATTTTAAACGAGTCTCGCTCAGTCTGGCTTGGCCTAGACAGTTTAAGCCATTCAGAAATTGAAACCAAAAGTGAAGGAAAATTATAAAAATGTATGGCATGAAACTCATTTAAATATATATATATAAATAAATTAGTTGATTCGATGTTATAAAATATATTTATGTTTTTTTTTTTTTTACAGTTACAAGATATATGTTTATATCAAGTGTAGAGATTGACGTTTATAATGTTATATTAATTTGTAATAAATATTATTTTCACTTGATTATTTATTTATATGGGAAATGAGATTTTCTGATCTTTTCACTGATAATATTTCATTAGTTTTATAGATGTTTATTTTGAAAGTGTGACATTAAATAAATTTTTACGTGTGAATGAGAATTTGAAATTATAAAATTATATTGTAATATCAAATATTTATTAGAAATTCTAAATACAAATATTTATTTATATTTAAATACCAAGTCTAAAAAATTTAGACATACGGGATTAAACAATTAAAAGTTTTTCACTTTTTTGATAATTTTTTTCTTTAGATTTTTGACTGTTTTGGTAATTTTATTTACATAGTTTTTTAAAAATATTTTTGATAATTTCATAAAAACGTGAAAAACTGTATAACTTAATTCAAGAAAATTTTGAAAACTATTTATATTGTCTAACACGTTCAGTGGTTCAACAAGTGTCTTACATCTAATTGGAACCTCTCTCAACTCATATACAGTTAAAAATCGATTTGAACGTGTTAAATCAAAGAAGCTAAATTTAATATATCTTACTACATATATATATATATATATATATATATTGGTTCAACCAGTAATATTATACTATGCAAAACATGTCTTTTTCTTTATACTAAACTTTCACCCTTTTTACATTTACGACACCTTTCATATAGGCTCTTTTGTTTATTTTCTTAAATTTAGAAACATTTCCTCACATAGATTGCTTTCAAGTATTTCAATTAATTTTCAATTTATTATAAATTTGTATAAATTATGCGTTATATATTGATGTTTAAAATATTTAATAACAAGCAACATATTAGTAATATTTTTCATAGAATAACATTCTATATATATATCACTTACTTAAGAAATAAAAACGTCATCTTTGTAATGTATATGTTACACTTAAATCTTGTAATTGCTCTTATTCGTTTTTGCAATTAAAAAAATTTTTTCGTATGATCTAATCTTCCATAAACAATAACAAATCAATATATTTTACCTAAACTAATTTGCAACAAGTTTTATTGCTTTTTATATGAATTGGGTTATAACGATTGAGTATTTTTATTTATATACTTAATTATCTTTTTTAAGCATATATGAAACAAACGTTCATTAGACATTCGCTCAACGTATTTTCATTACAACTTATTTGAAGATCACCAAAGAATTATTTTCAATTTTAGACTATATATATTTATATATACTTAGTGCCAGTAACCTTTAGAAAAACTCAGAAAAAAAATAAACAAAACCAATGGGGGGGGGGAGTTGCTTACACAACTGCACTCATTATACAGTTAGATAAGATACAAAAATAAATTGTCAATTCTAATACAGTAAATTCTTTTATTATATATGTTTCACAAAACTTCGAATAAAAGTGCAACCAAAAATTTCATTTTATAGCTCACCTGAATTCTTACCCTTTTTCTACAAATAACAGAGGTAAAACTACTTGTCATAATTTTATCTTTTGTGTGTTCAAATTTCATACCGTTTTTACTCTATTTCTTTCAACAAAAGATTACACCGGACGCCAAAACTAAATTCTATTTGATACCACCTACTGGGAGATATAATAACTACTAGCACTTCCTTTCCGATACAAAGTTTTTTTTTATTATTATTTGTCGTCTTTAAAAAGTTTTGAAAATGGATTACATTCATCTTGAGAAAGAGAAAATTTACTATATATGCGCATTTTTCAATATTAGTTTTACAATAAAGCGTTCTTAGAACAATAGAAATTCGCGGCTTTTATTGCACTTTGAGTTCCGGGAAACAGGAATTCAGTTTATTGAATTTAGGTTATGTGTTCCAGTATTCCGTCGCGGCTTGCCTTGAGAATTAATACGAAAAAGGTTTCTCTAAGATGAAATGTTTTTAGTTTGTATGAAGATTGTTGATCCCAGTATATGTTATTTGAAAATTGTGTTTTAAGTTTTTGTAAGATAGGTGATACTTGGAATGTATTTGAATAATTCTTGATAGCAACATTAGGTTATTGAACTAGTATTTGAAATGTGTTTTGTTATGTATATTTTAAAGTAAATAAAATAACAAACAGACGATAAAATTTCATATGTAACTATTTACATCAACTATAGAGTATAACAAAAATTCTTTAATTTCGAAGCTGATTTTTGTTCCTAAGTTCATGTGACATAAAGAAGAAATAATCTAGATGAGATAATATTTATCTAGATAATAGATAACTAGATAATAAGTATTAGTTAAAGTATATATTTAATTTATATATATAATACTTAGGAATAATAAGCGAAAGTATGAATATTTGCTTTATGTCTGTTATGAGAAAATACTCACCGATATTTTTTTGTCACTTCCAAGTAAGTTTCCAATTTCATTCTAAATTAAAATACCATTAAAATAAAACTAATATCATAATAATTACATAATCATACTAATTACATAATAATTGTTAAAATTGAAACATATTTATAAATATCGAAATTTTACATTAATTTTTGATTTCAATAATAACTACTATATTGTTTAATTATAAACTTATACAAAAATGGTTAAAAAAATTTATATTACCACGCCATTATTAGTTCTATTCTAAGAAAAACTTCAAAATACTTGAAAAAATTTGCAAAATTATTATCTAGATTGTTTTAGAAATATTTTTCGATGATTACAAGAAAATTTATCCCGATTAGATAATGATATTAAATTTTAAATTTATCTAAATAAGAAAAAAGAAAAGTATTTTTTATCTAAATGAATTATTTAGATAAATTCCAACACTGGACATGATGCATAGTTCTCCTGACAAGCGATTCGTTAAAGTATGCAGTAGTTCAATATTTTTTTAAATAACTGATTTTATTTCAAAGAAAAATAAGTTTATTAAACTGTGAACTTATGATAAAATAAAAATTTTAATATTTAATTTTTTCATGTACAATATTTTTTAGGATAGCTTATACATTTATTTATATCAAAAATATACGTGTCAAACTATAAATAATTTATTTAGTTTTTGAAATGTTTTCTTGTAAAATTGTAAATGAAATGCCTATGAATTTTCTATTACCTAATACCTAATATGACTAAATAATGCTACTGGCGAAAAATATTTAGACCATTGGCGTATCATTAGCAGAAATTCATTTTTTGCAGTCATAGATAGCATTTTTATATTTATTTTATTATTATCATTAAATATTTATATGTTATACGTTTTATAAAATATTTAAAATTCAACAGTCAATAAACAATATTACTAAGTAACTTTCTGTAATATAAACTTTAAAATCTTAAATAGGAACTCCCATTTTTTTTCTCCAGAAAAAAACAAACTACCTCCCTCTTAACTTTTTTATTTCAATGAGAAGTTTTTTAGATATTTAGATATTTCAATATATATATATATATATATATGAAGGCTAAGAGTTTAGATTTGAGGTTTCTATTTAACATCATCTAAATCTGACTACAATTCCCATTAATCATTTTCTAAATTAATTTGTCCTAGTCGTAATAATTATCTACCAATATATATATATATATATATATATATATATATATATATATATATATATATATATATAAATTACTAAAAATAATGATGAAATTCAATGAAACTTTATTTGTCAACTAGTGCAAAAAAGTTGAATTAATAATAAAATTGGAGATAAACAAATACATATATGTATTTCAAATTAATTTATAATTAGAATATATTATGAAAAATATTTCTACGCCACTGACCGTAGCATCTACTACACATCATCGCTAACTAGCTATCAATCTGCTATAATTCCATATATAATGGGCATGCCGGTAGTGTAAGAGCCTGTATAGTTATGAACTATGTTGCAACTGCATTTGTCTGGACCTACCTTACCCCCTATATCCATTTCTCTCTGTGTGTAACTGATCACGGAAGGTAACCGAGTTACCGCTTCTGATTGACGATCCATATTGACAGTTATCTGTCATTTGGGACTCTAGGTTATCTAGAATATGTCGGCTTGCGTGCTTGTGTGTATGAGCGCAACGCCCTCTCTATTCCTACAGTTATTGCCGATAAATATTGGCGCGGGAGTTTGGGTAAATTGGGTGAAATAATATGAACTGGTGAAATTGATTTTTTTTCACAGATTGATTCTTTTGAGATAACAAAAGTTAAAATGGTTTTTAATATTTTTTTTATCAATTATATGCTGGTATTGTGTACAAGATCAATTGTTTTTTTTATTCTTTTACGAAAAACTTTTATTATTAAAATAAAAAAGCTTTTGAAAGAATTTAGGAAGAATTTTTTGTAATGTGCCGTTAAATACAATTCCACATAAACAGATTTTACTGTATTTATTTTAAGGATTTCTTTATTTAGTTAAGCTCAGTATTTCCAAATTTTGGAATAAATTTATTTGTATTATAATCTTAAAAGTAGCCAATGAAATATTGTCATTTATTTTGAAGATATATTTTTAATATTAATGTCGAAAGATAAACTTTTGTTCTTGGGTCCTGAACCTGCGTTATGATTAATTATGATGTTATTAAATTTCCTATCAGGTTCGTTATTGTTTTTAGTAATGTGGCGTTTCGACTTTTCAGTTTCTTCAGATTTTTTGAATTTGGTCTGTGGTGTGGTTTGGTTCACTCGAGCCACAACACATTATAAACTTTAATAACTTTAATAATAAGTTTCATAATAAACTTTAGTAACATTAATAATATTCGAATTGATTTATCGAATCGATATTTATCATCATATATTATAAATAATTTACAAATAAAAACATAACAACACTCTTATTAATATAATTTAGAGTACAATACCAGGAAATATCAAAACATAAAGCTGTAATCATATTTCGAAAAAATCCAATTACTAGATTATAATACACGCACACATAAAAACAACTAATTAAAATTGCATTAAATTTCATTGTCCTCACATTCCGCTCCGAACCTAACTCAACCAACGACCGAAAAACAAAATTACCTCCGAAAATATGTTCATCATTACAAAACAACACCCACGAGACCCGAAAACAATATAACCATAAACTTAATAACACTGAGGCCTGGACTCACCCCAGCAACGCAAAACGCAGCACAATAATGAAACGTGACTAAATGGAACTTGGCGTTGAAACAAGAGAACAACGCGAGACGAGGCACAAAACAAAAGTGAGAATCACCCCGAACCGATATATACAATGAGTGAAGCAAGTGTAGGTATTGGATATTCGTGTCCCAAGTTGGGACCTGGACTTAGAATTTGGCTGTAAAATCGGGACGGGAAACAAATTACCGAAGGTGCAATAATAATAAACAGTTGACGGTGGTTTTATGACAACCGTGCCGACACTCTTGCTTCGACCACATCATTCACTTGTTTCTTGCTATGCTACCTAGAGTGGAATATACCTAGAGATGATAGGTTACTGAGGTGATAAATGGATCATATTTTTCTATAGCTAAAGTTTTATAATTAGCAATTTTACGATATTTTTACGCTTATAGAAATTATATTAATATCGTATAATATCTTATAAACTAATAGAAAATATATTGTACAATAAAAACAAAATACTATTTATAAAAAAATAAAAATACGTTAGGTATAATTTTTAAATAAATTTCGACGTTTCGATATACTGCGTCATCATCATCAGAAAAATAATTGCAAATGACATAAATAAAAAACAAACAATATATAGTAGCTAAGTAACAAAATACAAGTAAGTAGAACTAAAACAGAACTAAAACCTAAAGTTTTTTTTTATTTTAATATAATTGAAAGATTTTTAACTGTATTATTATATATTTGGAAAACGGACATTCTGCGTTATATTTTTCTATGATTATAAACTAAAAAAATTATAATTAAAACCAATTTTAATTTAACATATTGGCTAACGTGTTGACACTATATACTAAATTATTATGAGCTTTGAAAGATATTTTGTCTCACATGAATGGAATATTAAAATAATTATTGTATAAATATTATGAACTACACGTTGCTATGGTAATAACTTGCTTGTTTCAAAATGTAATGTTCGGATTGGCCACAATATTCCACAGAAAAACAGATTAAAATTTACACATTTTAGTTCAGTTTACCAGTAAGCGTCTAAATTGTAGTACAATTTACTAATTAGTGGGAGGTACATAAGTTACATATTTTATTATAGTCCTAGAAAAAGTGATATAATTGACTCCTATTCTCATCTCACTTTGAAAAATGTCTGCCCGATATTTAATTTATAACACAATTTGTACTGCTCAATTTGGACCATAGATAAGAAATAAAATAGCAAAAGATATAATTTTTTTTTTTAATAATTTCAAAATTTATTTAAAATTTTATGTTAATGCAATAAAAAGATTTTGAGTTATTAAAAAAAAAGAAATTTTGCACAACGCTAAGGGTCAGTTGCACAAAACAATGTTATTGTCTCGCTAACTTACTAACAATGAAAGGCAGTCGATAATCTAGCTAACTCATTAGATTAACAGAGTTTTATACAATAAATTTTATATATTAAACACGAATTGCAAAGACATCCTAAACAACTATAAGTTTTTAAATAAATTTTACTATAATATTTATTGGTGTAGGATTAAAATTTGCAACATAAATCTTATTTATTTGGTATTTATTCTTAGCTAAATATTTTCGAGATAACATTTAAAACAATGTCATTTTATATAAATATATTTTTGTTTATCTAACATGACCATACATTATGAGCAACCTACACTATATTGACTTGTGTGTAAAGGTTAAACACATATAAGTAAATATATGTACATATGTGTCTACAAATATCTTCATTACCACGAGAATTTTACTATTATTTTATTCCTTTTACGTCAATGTTAATAATAATAATCAAATGATTTTTGAAAAATCTTTATACGGCATTTGATATACAGATATGTTTACTATCTAACTTAGTTTTTCTATTTTAAATTTTAAATTTTTCTTATCTTTTCTCAAGGAAAGTACAATTTATGTTTAACTGATAACTATTTTATACTGATAATAAACACATTTTTCTTGTATTTACGTACAAGATTCAGAATATTATAATAATTATTATTATTTCCAATGTATTTTGCATGTCTATTTTTGTACAATTCGTAGAAATAATTTGCGTAAGATAAATACATATTTATACAATTCTATATAGATTTTATAAAAATATTACTATAGCAAGTAAAGTTAATAATTATTTATTAAAGTTTTAATGTTTGTTTAAACTATTTTTAATACTTATCTCGAAATTAGTATTATGTTTTAGTCGTATTGCTATTAGTTTTACTTGCTTAAGAAAATACTACAAATTTGTTAAAATATATTAATAATCTCATTTTTTAAAACAATAAAAAATTACTGATTTTTATTCAAAGCCTTTTTTAGAAGCACTAAAAACGATTCTCTCATAACTAATGGCGCTATTCTGGCTATAAAATTTAACTTAATTCTTTAAATTTAAAAACTTTAAGTTAGTTTCAATTCTAGTTACTACTTTAAGTATGAAATACTACTCTTAAATTCCTTTAAATTTACATGGCATTCATGTTAAAAATGGGCTCTATTTAAATTTATTTAAGTTGTCAAGTTTTATTTAATCTAATGATCTTTAATTTTAAATGTGATGGCCAGAATAGCAGCAAAAATATATTTCTTTCTATTTTCGTTGAAAATACTCACTTTTATTCTATTACATAACAATTTCATTTAATAAACAAACAATATAAGTTAAAATATCTTCTGTAGGAAATAATAAAAACAAATGCAACATACACAGCTTTTTATCTGACATATCTACAGCCCAGAGATACCTTACTTCCTACAATAAACCTTTAAAGTTTACGCTAATTTTTAATTACCACGACAAATTGAGACAATTCAAAAGTAGACGCATCCTGTTTTTATTTCTGATGACATATAGGCATCACGGTTGAAAGATTTTCATTACTACACCAGGTGAATAAAAGTGAAAACAAATGCCATCGCACAAAAACAAAACAAAAAACTATAAAACAAATGCACACGCAATCCAATTCTGTTTAATAAATTCATGATGTGCAATATTACCATGGCAACGATAGGCTTTTGTCTTATCTCATTTGCAGTAGTTCAGATTTGATTATGTTTAACAATTACAGTATAGCTGCTGGACATGCAACTGTTTAAATGAGTTTACGCTTACGGTTTTAAAATGTGGTTTAATAAAGATGCGGTTGAATTTGTTAAGATATTGACTTATGGAATAAGAATTGAATTAATTCGGTTTTAATTTGCGTTATCGGAGATAATTAAAAATAAGAAATTTTTATATATACTTTCCAAAACATGTAATTAAGTATTAATCCTTATTAAATTTATGCAAAAAAACCATAAAAAATATAATGATATATTTTTAAAATTTACATATTTTATTTTGCTTGTTTGTTTTATTAATAATAGGGTGTAGAAATGGAAAATGTATAATTTTAAAATTGATTCATGATTATTAAAAAAAATATATATATATTGATTTTTATGGTAAACAATGTTTTTATTTTTACTTATAATGAACGTTTGATTAAAAAGATTTATTTGAATGATTTTGATGGTATACGTTTGCGTGGACGTCCGATGAGTAGTTGGAGTGGTATGATTGAGAGTATTTTGCGTGAGCGAAAATTTCCAAGTAGTAAGAATAAAAGAGCATGTATGAGAGGAATTGTGAATGTGGATGAAGCAAAAGTTGCTTGTTTGGATAGGAATGTTTGGAGGCGACTGATTTCGGAATAATGAAAAGAGTTTGTGCCACACCCTTTTAGGTACATGGCGTGATGGTGTATGTATGTATGTAAAATTACATATATTTAAAATATATTTTTTACAGTGTATGCACATTCAATCCAAAATTAAGAGATATATAACCGCGCGACCGTCAGCTGACACAATAATTAATAGTTTCACCTACAGTCTGAATAATTGCAAAATAATAAAATTTAATTAGTCCAGCAATAAAATCGTGTACGATTTGCGTATTTTCTTGTTGTATTTTTTTTTTAATTTTTTTTTTTGGTAGCGTCATCCGTCACTAAATCTCCATTTATCGTTGCAAGTTGGCCGGGGCGCACCGCACCGATTGGCTCGCGAATTGCATCTCTCTGCATATTCGCGGCGCACTAATTATGTGCAACGAATTCGCATTTTTATAGTCCGACCTCAATTAAAGTATCCTGCAATTTATAATGACAATTTGCATACTGGACATACGGCTCGATGACAGCGCACACTGCGGGAAACTCGACTTGAAAATGTTTATTTCTTATGTTGCGGGATGCGATTCGGAGCAGGCAGGGTATTGGTTTTGAATTACATTTACTTATAGTGAAGTTTCTAGATAGGAAATGAGTTTTGATTTAAATGGTTAGGTTAAGTTTATATTTATATTTAAATTAATATTTGACATTGAACACCTATAACTAAAAAAAAAGCTAAAAATTTTAATTGATTTAAGTTAAATATTTATTTTTACTCATTATTATCAATATCTTTATAAATAAGATCTTTATTTGTCTTTTGGGATAGAAAATATTACATAAAAACTTACAATTTTTTGAAAAAATTGCTGTCGTGGTTTAGAAATGTATGTAATTATACCAACAATAATATTACAGAACTAAACAAATTTTAGCTATTTATTTAAAATTCCTGAAAGCAAATTTACTGAAGTTCTGTAAATTTATTAAAAGAAATTTTACTATTTTAAAAAACTGCAATATTACTTACATATTTACTTTTTCATTCCGTTGGTAATATCATATTACATAATGTTCGTAATAGTTCTGATATTATGTATTTTTAAACAATTATGTAAAATTACAGCAGTTGAGTAATTATATCTAGAAATATTAATCATCATGGTGTCTCATGGTTTGTAGGTACAATTACATAATTTTTTTTAGAGTGCTTATAAATCGGAGTTTATTTTTTAATGGCAGCCTAAATCGACTTTTGACCTCAAGTACCTATCACAATACTTCTAGCAGTATTTAAAAAATACTAAAAGATACTCTAATCAATAAAATATTACTTTTCAACAAAAAAGTATAAAATATACAATTAGAATATATATATATATATATATATATATATATATATATATATGTATGTAGTGTGTGACAGATAGTTAACTGAGAATGTGTAATATGTAGTAAATTTTTTGACACTATTTTGACGACTCTCGTGAGAAACCATCAATTTTTAGGTTCATTCACGTATACGAGAAATAGACTATATCTTAATAGACTATAAAAAAAACTGATTTTTTACAATTATTGCACACACACACACACACATACACACATTAGGTATACATAAATTATTTTTAATTTTCTTAATTAATTCGCAACAACATAATTCTCAATCTCATCTACATATATGCAAACAACAAGAACTCACATAGATGACATACATACATTTGAAATTCACCAAGGCGCCAATAGGTGACACTAACTAGCCACTAACATAATCCAACCAAACTCTCCGCAATCTAATGATGGTATCATTTTAAATCAGTCGGTAAAACAGAGTACGGCCCCGGTTTCCTGTCGTTACCGACAATTGATGAACGCAATTTGGAGCGCATATGATCTGTAATGTTCGCGCAATTATAATATATGCGATCGCATCTGGTCATCGAAGAAGAAGCAGAGAGAGAGAGAGAGAGAGAGAGAGAGAGAGAGAAACCCAACCGACTAATTTCACATACATTTGATATTATATGGATCTTAGTTGTCTATTAAGTGTACTCGTATTAGTTACTCTATGATTAAGTGGAACTATAGAAAGTCCGTTAATTTAAATGATTCAACTGGTTTTGCGTTGTACGAATGGGTTAAATTGGGATGCAATTAGATTTATAAATCGAATCGTAGTTGGAAACTCGGGAGACTTTTTTTATTGAACTAATATGGATATGACATGATTTTGTATGATTGAATTTATTTCTGTTATTGGTATAATGTATGGGAAACATATACTAATTGATAATTGAGTTTTTAAATCTATAATTGAAATTTAAGAAAAATATTGACATATATGATTTAGTAATCTACAGGCTTTCACGGCCAGTATACATACATACACAATCACGCCATGTACTCAAAAGGGTGTAGCAGAAACTCTTTCCACTATCTTGAAATCAGCAAACATCTTTATTCGGACAAGTAACTTTACCTTTATTCACATTCATAATACCTCTCATAAATGTTCTTCCACGCAAACTATAGCTTCAAAATCATTCATATAAATTTTTTAACTAGACGTTTATTAGACAATCACCCAAGATATCCGAATCATCTTATCTGACTAACACCAGATTTTGCTACAACATTTTTTTTTTAGTTTCACACTTATCATTACAGTACACACTAGTCTGTTTTGTACCCGATTCCTTCTAGTTATATATTGAATTTTTGGACTTTCTGGGCTGGTATGCCATGGTCGATCTATCCTCGTCGCAGACGTTTAGCCATATGTAGTAGATGGCATCCTCAGTGCTTGGTGACTAAATGACAATGTCTGTTCCGAAATTTTCTGTCTGGCTGAATTGATTGAATTTCATATGAATTGCAAACAAAATACAAAATATTATTCATATTGTGCAACGTACAAATAAAAATTAACAATAAATTTACTATTCTCATATTTCACTGTTTATATTAATAACAATTATTGTGTGAAACTGTTTAAAGTAGCAAAGAATAATTTAAAATGATATTCTAAGTGAAAATTCACAACAACAAAAAAACGTGATTTATTATGAATAAAATAAATGTATTCCGGACAGTTTTACAGTCAATAAAATGTTGAACTACAACGTTACAACATTATTTTACAAGATAAAGGAAGTGATAAAATAAAAATATGTGAGATATATTTGTCGAGTATATTTACATGTATATATAAAAAGAATAATATATTATTTGAGCTGCTCCATATACACATGAAGAAATCGTTACTTACCTGAAAATAATTTGGAAAATTTTTGGTAACGGTTCCTTGACTTTTCGCGTGTTTTCTCGCATTACGTCTAATTAATCTTCTAGATAAATTAGCATTTCGTGCGTTTGTAAACAATTAATTGTTACTGTTCTACATTTTTTACCATCCACGATAAAAGGCAACAAAACAAAAAAAAAAAAAAAAATAATAATAAACTTTTTAATACACTTCTTTTCACTTGTTTATGATTCTTAAAAATATATAACATTTGTCGTTTTTCTCTGTGCTACAAAAAGACTGTGTATACTAGCATGGGCGTACGATGTATTTTTTACGATGGGGCCATTACCGTGTGCAAAGTCTGATAACCACTTTTACTTCATGTTAATTACCAAAGATCATGAGATGATAGTAAGTAAAGGTTTTTCGTATATTTTTAAGTCGATGTTACGCCAATGAACTGGGTTGTTATATGAAGCGTTATGTTGCTATGAAACGGTTCATAAAAATTCTAATGCGATACTTTATAGGTAATAATTTTATTCTCAGTGTCGGGTTGTTATTTTACCAGGTTTTATTTTAGGTTACGTTTGTCATATTTTCACATCTGACTTTTTATTGTTAGAAATTATCTTTAATTTAAATTAATTGCGATTTTTTTTCTTCATTTCTTAGATGGATGTTTTTGATATTTCTGGTAATTTTTATAATTATGAAAGTAAATAAATTATATTATACAGTACCTATTACATATTATTAGCTATTAATTTACAAAATTCATTTTTTTTAATAGGTACATAAAATGTTCAGTAAATATATTATTTTAAAAACTATAATTTAATTTAAAAGTAACTGAATTACGGAAGGGTTAATTCATAATTAAATTAATGTTATAAAAAAAAAACCTGCTGACTACATTTTACGTAGGCAATATAATAATATACTTAATATTAATATTTTGATACGTTTGAAGAAAAATATGTTTTTGTTATAATTTATAAATATGATGAAATATAAGCAAAATACATGTACATAGCAAGGCAAAATCATAGTTTAAATTAAGTTAGTTTAAGCAAAAACTAGAGTAAATGATCTATATTTGTTAAAAAATATTAACGACTGAGTATTCAATAACCTTCCTTATTAAATAATAGTTTGAATAGTTTTTTTAAGAAATATGTGTGAATTTCACACAGAATTTTTATTTTTTTTTGAACATAATTTTTTATTTCTGTAAGAATTGTGTTATATTGTTTTGTTTTAATTTCTGTATATATTTTATTTAAATATCAACGTTTTGATATACTCTTCGTATATCTTCATCAGGAAAAATAATAAAAAAATAAAGCTTTTATTTTTTATATAATGAGTTCTAAAAGATTTTTTAAATAAATTTTTCTAAAATTATCTAAAAAAAAATTATTTTATAAATTTATTTTTTGAATCTTTATTTATAAATTTACGTCACAGATATTTAAATACGTGTCAGTTTTCGCCAAGCCCGACAGGTAGCAATTTTTCATTTATTTTTTCTTGTAATATTACTCATTTTATTTTTATAGATTATGTCCTATATTTTATCACAAACAATTACACATATTTTTATGTGACTCATCCAAAATGATTCATCAATTGGTACCCATAACTCATTGAAAAACCTTCAGGAATTTTTTTTGTACAAAATGTTCAAATAATGTCTTTAGTTTATTGTCATGTTATTTTTATAACATATATAATTATTAACTAACAAAAGAAATCATTATTATTTTTGGTTCATACGTAAGTAACATGTACGAAAAAATCGTTTATTGTTATTCAATAATTTTTTTGTAATAATTGTAAAATATTACTTATTGAATATAAACAAATTAAATTCATAAACTGTTAGAGCAACATATATAATTAAATCTTTGAAATAAGTAATATTAATTTTATTTCTACTGTAAGGCTGTTGAAAATTAGTTAATGGAATATTCATAATTATTATAAAGTGAGATTGTCAATTGTCATTTCAATAACTTAATTTTCAATGATTTAAATAAAATTTTGCTTCCATTAATTAATAATTTATAAATTTTGTAATATGTATTTAGTTACCTAGTACTTGTTTTTATATTTTATTTGTTTATTATTTTATGTCATTTGAATATTTTTCCTAAAGATGATATACGTGCAGTATATCGAAACGACGTATTTTTTTTTAGAAATTATTTAGAACTCATTGTATTAAATTAAAACGGCTTTATGTTATAGTTCTGTGTTAATATTTATTTTATATTTTTTTTCCTGACGTACGTTGAGTTCAACGAAACGTCGATTATTAATAAATACACAGAACTATAACCTAAAGCCGTTTTATTTTAATTATATAGAATTTAAAACTAAATCTTTTTTATTTTAATTATTAAATTTATTTTTAAACATTTAAAGAAAATAAATACGATTTAAAAACACAAACATAATGATTGATAAAAATGAAGCATTTTAACATACTATGAATGAACTGTAAAAATATTTTCCGAATAAATCTGAGACATACTTCACATTATATATACAGTTGTCAGTGAAGTATTAAGAAAATAAACAGAAAATAGTTATCGTATGTCTTACGAAAGGCGTAGACTATACATTACACTTTGTGAAATCTGTCAAATACTACACTGAATCCCAAAATTTGTTATTTAGTGATTGAACGCCAACTTAAATTACCATTTTTATCGATTCACCTGTGTTTATTATTATACAATTAGAAATGTCAATGTGAAAGTTACACGGACAATTTTCGTAACATCATCCAAGTTTTCGCCTTTTCATCCTTCGTTTTGGATGACATTAAAAATAAGAAGACGAATCATCGAATCA
This sequence comes from Clivina fossor, assembly GCA_963966155.1. Taxonomy (NCBI): domain Eukaryota; kingdom Metazoa; phylum Arthropoda; class Insecta; order Coleoptera; family Carabidae; genus Clivina; species Clivina fossor. The sequence continues at coordinate 30,641,437 of OZ014555.1, read as the reverse complement.
TATTCTTTCTCTAATCGTAAGATTAGACGAAAAGTCGGTAACACACCGAAAACCAAAACATCATCTTTCTATATTTTAATGTTATTATTATTATTTATAGTCTATAAAATAGCTTGTTCCGTTAGCGAAAGAGCCAATAACTGTCGAAGACACGACCTTGCTAGCGGTATTCGATTTCATCTTGTAATCACAAATTATTTATGGTTAATTAAAACGCGCATTTTCTAAAAGATTTTTTTTTTTTTTCTAATCTATATATCTTTGTATGTTTGTGACATTTTTGTATAAACAACAACAAAAAAAAACCTATTGGTTAAAGCAGTCACGAAGATATTTTACACCTATCTTGAAATTATTTATTTAAATGTTAGAACTTTAAACTAGGAAGAAATATGTTTTGTAATTCTTGGTTTGAATAGTTTTTAATCGGTATATGAAATTTGATAATGATTGGATTACTGGTAAATTGGGATTGTCTTAAAGGACAAACAAGATTTATAAATGAATTTGAAATATTGTTATTATATAAAGTGTGCAGTTTGTGTATGTAATATGAGAAAGGAGACTACTGTCAATTAAATTTATGATGAATTTTTATGTTATTTGCATATTTAAGGCAAATTTTTTTCCAAGTGAAATTTTTTACATCTTCATTCTAATTGTATAAATTACATAAATTTAAATAAATTTTAAACACTTATCTTAAAATACACCCAAATATTTCTATTATTATTAATTATGATGTAGTAGAACTTTATAGGGGGATGAGGAATAAAACTTATAGTAAAATAAGGGTCTTGAGATTGCAATTACTACTAACATTAAACTGTAGGTAAAGAAAAATTATCGACATAAAACAAATAATGATCTGAAACACTTGTCAACTTTTTTTAAAATTATGCATTAATTTCTTTTTTCTGAGAAATGGAAATTGTGAATTATGGATTTATTTTTTTGTAAGTAAATTTGTTCAGTTCTGTTAAGCTTCAATTACACTTCCCTAATTATCTCGAAATTAGATATTAAGATGTTTTATTTATGCTATTGATTCTGAGGCAGTGAGTAGATTTTTTGGCCACGTCCGAGTTGGGCATTGTTACCTGAGATAATCCCTTGCAAACCTAACACCTAACATCTACTAAAAACCCATGCCCAACTCGGACACCCAGATTAAGAGACACCCCCTACCGAATGCCCAACTCGGACACACCGGAATATTCAGTTGTAAAAAATACATAAAGTACTACACTTTCTTTATTGTTTTATCCGAATATTCGGTACTAAAATCAAATTTTCGGCCGATAATTATTTGGTTTTGGTCCCACCACTAATCGTTATTCATTTTTTATTTAAAGTTTCGAATTTCAACTTGTTTATCTTTAAACATACAACAACAACAACAACTAACAGTTCCTCATTGTTCCTTTGGTAGATACCCTACCTTAACAATCGTGTGCAAATCTGTCTTTCATCCGAAAAGAATCCATTCACTCACAGCTCTTAACTAAACATTCAACATTTCAACCTAATAACAGTGTTTGTTGACGGTGAAAATTAAATTCCCCGTTAATAAATTGCCCGCCCGCCTGTGTATGTGTGTGTGAGGGGGCGGGGTAGTTGTGGAGGGCGTCGCGCGAAGACAACGTGTGCCGTTGGCGGCATGACCTCGTGACCTCTGGCGCGGCTCGGCACTACTCAATGGATGTGTGTTTGTGTGCGGTTCGCCGGTGATGCCCGATGTGTTGGTGTGTGGTGCACGGTGTGTTTTGTATGCGCGGCGATTGTTTCACCACCAGGCTTGGGCTTGTATGGATCATGGATGGTGTAGATGTAGACCGTGCTGGAGTCAGTCACGGGGTCAAGTTCGGGATATGACCTCCCCCCGCTAGGGTGGCTGCAGGCAGGTGGATGTGTTGGAACTGATATGTGTCTGTAATGTTCTTATTCCTGATATAAGATTTAAAACAAGATTTTTTTATTTTATTTATTATATATTAGGAAGTTTGTTGAAACTAATCAGTTGTAACTTTTTAATTTATGCAATGCAGTTACTAAAAATATCAAAAATTGCACTGAAAAAAAAAACTGCAGTTTTTAATAGGTGTAAATAAAATTTTAAAAAAATATTTGTATAACAGTTTATTTTAATAATGAAAAATAGGTTATTCATTTTTATGAAATAACTATAAATTTTAAATTTAAGTTACGAGTACACCCCTTGTTTCAAATTATTCGATATCTATTTTTAAAACATATGTATAATGTACAAAATCAAAACAATTAAAATTTGAATTATACTACGGCTTATTTTATATATATATATATATATATATATATATATATATATATATATATATATATATATATATATATATATATTGTAACGTGAATTGGTTTTCGTGTCGGGGCAGTCCGAACAGTATTGGAAATGTATTAAATAATTACCATCATATTTGCGATTGTATTTTGACTAGCATTTATTTACAACACTTAAACACTACATAACAATAACTACTACAACAACAATGGTTAGCCGAGCGAAGCTAAATAAACAATTACACTATTTACATTACTTATAATTAATCTTACACCTATCGGACTGACATTAACACAACTTATGAACTAACACCATATTCACTTATACTTGCGCACATTTATTTCCACATATTTATATCACACTATTTATTTATTTAACCGAGCTATCGCCAATTAACCCAACTAGGATTGCTCTCTGACGATAACTCACTGAGCCATCACCTTTCGGCCCCCCGGACCGACCACACGATCTCACCAGATCGACTAACTTATGATGACTGCCTCGGCGTGTGCTTTGAAGAGCCTATATACCCTGCAACCAAACCTATGCGAATGCTCTGGTCTTTTTCGAGAAGCCTGCTAGATCTTTCCACACATACATTCATACACAGCGCACACCGACATTACGTCACATAAACAGAATGTGTAAACAAATTCCATACGCGTGACTCACCGCATGCACACACACACATGTAAGCACGCATACACACACGCAAACATAACTACTTATGCATTCTCAGTTTTGTTACACTATATATTATTATTATTATACTTCCTAGCGTAGAAGCAAATAATAAAATAATTTAAGTGCCACGATATGACCACTAACAAGACACATAATACCGGTCCAATGACGCAGTAACAGTAATCTAACATTCATATCATAAATGTCAAAAATGCCCATCACGCTTCTATAAGCTGAAATAGTTCTCTTTCTGGTTGAAGGTGGTATTGCTAAGTTTGGAATAATCTATGTATAACTAAACTAACAACCAAACTACCAACCAATGTTCCCGTTCCGTAACCGCAGGTGTGGTCAAACACATTTTCAAGCCGTTGACTCAGCACTATTTTATCCATTAGATTATTTCGAAAAATGATCAATCTATTGATACAATTGTAATATATTGTTCCCGTCTAGCTTCTGGTTTTCTCGGATTATATATGGCGACCAGGGCCGGCGCTAGCCTTTTTGCCGCCACAGGCAAGATTTTTTTTGCCGCTCTAATAATAAAAACAAAATACTGTTTTTTATGAACTATAAAATATAAATAATACGAGTACAATTAAATAAAATTACAAAAAAAAACACATTTATTAACTATTCATTTATAAATATAACATTAATAATCACATCTGTAATAAAAAATTATCTCAAATAATAATAATAATTAAATCAAAAATAAGTAAAGAATAATAATAGTAACAACCATTAAATAAACAAAAAAAAAAGCTTTTAACTTTCTTTAGTCACTCACTTACGCAAAATACAGTGGCATATATATAGGAAAAATTGGATACCTCTATTAGGTTTTACAACTTAACGTATAACAAAAAAAATTAAAATTTTCTTCTTGCTTTTATATTTGCAAAATCTCGTAGTATATCTTCTTTGTCTATTGCTCTCGAAATTTCATTTTCAATGGATAAAATAGCTAGTCCAGATAGTCGGTTTTGTGTCATGGATGCTCTTAGATAATTTTTTATTAGTTTTAGACGAGAAAAACTTCTTTCTCCGCTAGCAACGCTAACTGGTATTGTTAATAATATTTTTAGAGCAATATATAAATTTGGATAGATTGGTATTAACTCATTTTGTAAAATATATTTCAAAACATCGTTTGGATCATCTGATGGTTTCAGCATACTTGAAATAAATATTAATTCTTCTGACAGTTGAACACTTTCAATGTCTTTTTTGTTACCATCGCTCAGTATAACTTCTAAATCCTTACAATACTTTAAAATATCTTCTTTCTTCCATGTAGTTAATTTTGAAATCGAATGTAAGAAGCCAAATGTATTATTATAATATGATAGCTGTTGGAAACGTTCCTCTATTGAGTGTATAGCGACGTCTAACAAATTAAAATAAACTTCAATTTTAAATTTTTGTGTTAGATCTACCATTGGTTCGTCACTCGCTTCGTATTCAAAATTTTGTTTGCGTTTTTTAATTCGCACTGTTTCAAATTTGGGTTCCAAGTCAATTGTTTCTGCTAATTCACGAGCTGTGATAAAAAGGTTCTGAAATTCTTCGTCGGTTCTGAGCTTTTTTAAATTATTAAGAACGTGCTTAATTGTTTCTAAGGCTGTACAAATAGAAACTGTTGGATTCTGCATTAAAAGATTTACTTTATTAACTTCTAATAATACATTGTACCAAAGCACTGTTGTACAAATAAATTGATAATTTTTCAATTTTTGTGCTAAATTTTTTGCCTCAATCTTCGTTTTGTTTCCATGAGAACCCGTTAACGATGGGTCTTCCATGATATCAATTAGTGCGTCGTAAATTTCTCCAATTTGGTATCTAATTGGTCGTATGGCATTGATTCTGCTTTCCCATCTTGTTGAACACACGGGCTTTAAAGACAAACTAGAAATTTGTTTCAATAATTCAGACCATCTGTATGTTGAGGCAGAGAAAAAATTATACGTAGCTTGTATCGTTCCAAAAAAATTTACCATTTCAATATTCGATTCTGCCGCATCATTTAAAACAAGATTCATTCAATGGCAAGAACAAGGAACGAAAAAAGCGCGGGGATTTATATTCAAAATTTGTCTCTGAAGCCCAATATTTTTGCCTTTCATATTAGCCCCATTGTCATAGCCTTGGCCTCTGCAATTTTTAATATCTAATCCTAAAATTTTTAGCTCAGCCAAAAATTTAGATGCCAGCCCATATCCTGATGTATCACCTACTTCTAGAAATCCTATAAAATGCTCCTCCACTAGATGTGCACTATTGGAATTTGTATTTACAAATCGAATAATTAAAGTCAGTTGTTCTTTATGGCTGATGTCAGGAGTGGTGTCCATAATGACAGAGAAAAATTGTGCACCTTTTGCAATATCAATAATCTTGTTTTTCGTCTTTTGAGCTAATAATTCTATTAATTCATTTTGAATATCTTTGCTCAGGTAATGTACATTCGTTTCATTAGATGTTATTCGACGTAGGTGTTCTTTGATAACAGGATCGTACAAACCAAAGCATTCGACAAACTTTAGGAAAACTCCATTGTTCTTTTGATATATCGCATCAGATTTCCCACGAAACGGTAAATTGAGTTCAGCTAGTGTCAAAATAATCTGTGTTAATCGTTCAAAAACGTCACGCCAATGTTGTTTTTCATTCTGCAAAAGCCGTTCATATTCTGCATTAATGGTTTTATTTAATCGTTTCCTTTTGAGAATCTCCGTCCAATCATTAAATGATTTAATGTGGATAAAATTTTTTTCATGATTGTCAATGGCATAGCTCAAATTGTTCCAATCATTATAGCCTGTTACAAACTTTGTGCCTAGCGAAGAAAATAATTTACAACAAAAACAGTAAATTTTATCTTCTAAAACAGAATAAACGAGCCATGTCCTTTTAATGCGTTCTCCATTTGATAAAACCAAATGAAAATGTTTCGGTGTAAATCGTCTATCATTTTTGTCCGGAGGACATGAAAAGTTATTCGGAATATCTATGGGACCTTTTTCAACAATGATTTGTTTAATTTGGTCTGTCAACACATTTGGCCATTTGGCAGGATCAAAATCAATATCCGTATTTACTTGATCTTGGGCTTCCTTCTCCTTCTCTCGTGATGGTAATATTTTATCCGATGACTGGTTTTCATTTTCACTTTGAGCAACAGGAAAATCAACTGTTATTGGATCAGCAGGTGCCATTGGAACATTAGAACAACTTTTTTCGCTTTTATCAGTTTCAAGAAATTTTTCTAGCGCCCCTTTTTGTAGTTGTTGTTCCTCTGCTTTCTTTGCTCGCTTCTTTTTGTAGAAAGCACCAGATTCTCTCTTTGTTTTTCTATCCGACATTCTAACAATAACAAAAAATAAAATTATAAATATTAAGGATAGTTTTAAATAAGAAAGAAGTCGAAAATATTTTATTAAAAAATGTACAAAAATTACCATGTAGATGATTACAAAATTAAATAAATATTACACTAAAGAAGAATATTTTAATTTTTTTCACAAAAATTAAAATTTTAATACAATTTATTTTTGTAGATTATATTTTTAAATTATAAGAAATTAGGTTTCATTTTATTGTCTTATTAATCGTCAAGGCACGTATCATCGGCGAAGGCCGTATATATATTATTAATTTCTCAATTATTAAAAAATTATAAGAAAGAATTGCAGTATTATGATAAAATAATATTTTGTATCATTTTGTGCTGTAACGTGTCCGCCAAACAGCATTAGTTAGTTACGAGCTGCATTTTTTTCAAATATGAATTTTATGTAGAAAATAATTCATAATTTTGCAATTAATATTTAAAAATTATAAAGTACTCATAAAAAAATTATAAATTGTGCTTAAAAAAAATATAAAGTCAGAATAAAAAATTATAAATTGTGCATAAAAAATTATAAATTGTGTATAAAAAATTATAAAAGATGCATAACCCTGTAATTCATATATTGAGTTCACGTTTTAGCATGCAAAAGTACTTACCTCAATGTCTAAAATCCAATATTTTAAAGAAAAATAATGTTACACACAAAATTTTAAATGAACCACTCACATCGAAGTCTCAAGTAAAACTGCATCAAAATTGACATCAATTGTTGTGTAGTGTCGGTTAGAAATAAAATCTAATTCGTGGAAATTAAAACGTAGTTTATTTTTAGTAAGAAAAGGAATTTTGTTTTTCGATTTTTGCATGTACCTATATTAGTATTAAAACCGCAAGGGCGGCGGCCTCCGGCCGCCCTCTGAAATGTGCCGCCACAGGCGGCCGCCTGCCCCGCCTGTGTGTAACGCCGGCACTGATGGCGACATTGATTTGTATTTTCAATTCAATGTGTGTGTGTGTGTGTGTGTGTGTGTTTTTTTTTAACTTGCTTGCAGATTTAGTTTGAGATATGCTTAAATGTACAAAAAAAAATTCTTTTTTCTGTTGATTATTTAATAGTAAATGAACAAGTGTTGTTATTCGAAATATTTAACAATAAAATTTATCAGTAGATTTTTATTAGTATGAAATATTGCCTTTCTGATATATGATTTTTATTTTTTCTTAAGAATAAATAAAATTGGAAATATTGAACCTAAGCAAAAGAATTCAATTGTCTCTTTTTATACAAAGTGTTTTATTTGAAGTTGCTGGAAATAATCAGCTGTAATTTTCAATTTATGTAGCTGTTGAAAAAAATAAAAACTGCATTGAAAAGAGGAAATCTACAGTTTCCAATATGTATAAATAACATGGTAAAAATTCTTTCAGAACTCATTATATAAAATAAAACTGCTTTAGGTTCAAGTTCTGTATTAAAATTTATTTATAATCGACGTTTCGACAAAACTCAACGCCCGTCATCAGGAAAAAAAACTGGGTTTTATAAATAAAATTTAACAAAATGTCTGTATATCTATGTTGAATTTAATTATTATTAGTCAAAATTAATAAATTTCACGCAAAACAATATAGTATTATTCCTAATGTATACGAGTAGAAATTTAGAAAGTTAACAATACCATTAATTTTTACAACCGTTCTTCAACTGTCTTTTCTGTTCGGTAGTGTGACATTACAAGCAGTTGTAAGTGTCTCTCGAAGTGATTTGCGTACGTACGGTGCTCGGTGCTGGGGGTAGTGTTGTTGCAGTGACAGTGACACGACGTGCTACGCACTTAAGGCTGTACTGTAGCAATCTTAAAGTTTCTAAGGGGTTTGTAGGTGAGGGACGAAGTAGCTTATAGGCGTGGCGTTCAACTAACCCCACTGCTAAATTTAGGAATTTTTTCTTTTTCTAATGAGAAAGACAGCCGTCAATCCAAAACAACTGTGTATAATAGAATCGAATTTCTAAAGCAATGTTTGTGTTTTGTAACGCTTTAGTATATATTTTTTGAATACATCATTTTAGAGGAATTTTCTGCCCGATCTGATGATGGGTAAACGTACTTTTTATTTCTTTGAATAATTTCAAAAATCCAGTTTTTCAAATAAAAATTAAAATTTTAATTTAATTATTTTTTAACTTTAAGCGATCATATCTCGGTTACTATACAAGTTATTAACATAATTCTTTTTTAATTTCTTTATTATCTATTTCCGTGTACGCTTCTTAAAAAAAAGAAATATTAATATTGTTATAAATTAACATAAAAAATAAATAAACAAATTAATGAGCAATATTTTTTCAATTTAAAGACAAATTTTGTTCACAGTTAGAAATTTTTCGGCTTTAAGGAATAAGTAGATATAATAAGCGACAAAGTTTTAGAGCCAATGTCCATAGAAGTTTTTTTATTTAAATTTCTTTTTCATATTTTGTACAATTTTTGAGTTATGTACTTCTAAACGTGAAACATGAATTACTGGCAGCTGGCGTAATGCTCTATATATACGAATATACTCGTATTTATTATGTTGCATACTTATAGAACTTTGTAACATTTAATATAAATTTTAAATTAAAGGTATTCTATTTTTGGATATATTATCAATCGATAAAAAAATACAAAATTATAATTTCAGGGCATATATTGTAATAAATGTAAAAAAAAATAAGCAAAAAATTTTACACTAATTTTGGATTTTCTATTTTTAAGTTTGTGTAGAAAATGCATTATAAAACATGTCTTTCTAAAATTTGAATGTTATAAAACTATATTTGTTTCATAATTAAAAAAATAATATGTTGTAAAAACTTTATTATATGTTGCGTATTTACTTAACATATTACATTCAATTTTTTTATCAACTTTCTTTGAGTTATTTTGTTTAAATTCTTGTTTTTAAAAATTAATCTAATATTACATAGTTTTTTAAGTTTTTAATCATAAATGCCTTCCCAGATGTACAATCCAGAGGTGTTGTGCGCCAAAAATTATCGAAAATATTCCGTTAGCTTTGTTGTTTTGATATTTAGTATCAGAAAGCAATGGCACATAAAAATATAGACTTATACACTTATAAATAGTAGCATATATGTATACAAGTACCACGTTCTGATGATAATGCAACGGCCGAAGAAACATCGGCCCGTATTCTTTCTGCTTTGATCATATCATTTATTTCAAAACAAATTTTTGCTTCTGTTTTTTATCAAATATAAATAATTTTTCTAATTTCTTGTATTATAAAATGAGTGCATAATAAGTAATTTGAGATAAAAAGAACTTTTGACAAAAATTGCTTTTAAAAGTGATATAGAAATACAAACCATTTTTTCTTAAATTTTAAATTATAATGTTTCGATATATATTTTTTAAAAGAAGGTACAATAATTTCTAATATAAAATAATAATTTTTCTATATTTAATTACCAATTAATAACAAATAAAAATTTCTTATACAAATTTTTTTTAAAAGATAAATGTATAAGTACCTACATCCTGAACAATTTTTTTTTTAAATATTTAATATTAAAATAAATAAATATAACTTTAAAATTAATTTTAAAAAACTAATAGGTATATAACTTATATTTAACTTTAAATATTTTTTTATTTGGGTATATTAAGCAAAAATTTTGGCACTATAATTTAAACTTTATTTTATAAAATTTTGTACACCAGTATTACAAATGTTATATTTATTCAAACTAATTGTAAGACAAATTTAAATTTGAGGTCGATAGTAGTATTACCTATACATTTAAATAAAAATTATAATGATATATTCATATATACACATATACTTGAAATATTTAAATTTAAATATTAATTACATTTAATAACATTAATACTTAAACATTACATTATTAATTACATTACATTACATTATTACATTACATTATTACATTACATTATTACATTACATTATTACATTACATTATTACATTACTTTATTACATTACATTACATTATTACATTATATTACATTATTAATCTTAACTTTTCCTTAAATCTTTAATTGGAAGTCGCTTTATATGTTGCGGATTAATTATTTCAGGTAATAAACATTTTAAATAAAATTCTTTTAATTTTTGTTCCATTTTGTTTGCCCAAAATATGTCGTCTTTATAAATCTTTTCAAATTCCATCCCTTTTTTTGTCCATACTATAAATATACAATATTTGCGATTTGTAACATGCAGTTGGCCTTGAATCTGAAAATAATACTCATGGTTTTGTTTTAATCGCATTTTATTGTCACAAATATGTGCAAAATTTATTTTCTTTTGCTTTATTCCTTCAAACGGTGTCAAATTTCTGCTGACAGAAGGACATTTAATTTCAACAATTCCTTCTTTGTTAATTAATCCATCAGGTGACGCAGCTAAATACGGTAGTATAGGATCAACAAAAAGCCCACAATCTTCAATTTTTATGATATTGGAAATTTCATACTGAGAACGTGCTGTACTTTCATTTTCTTTTCCCCATTTTGTATGTTTGTTGCCTAAAAAATTTGTATACAACATATTTTTAACAATATTGGAGCAATGCGTTGAAGATTTCATTTTGCATATTTTTCCAAACATAGAAGCTGTAAGTCGCTTACTTCTTTCCTCTTTCCATTTAGATGTTGGATCATCTGATTGTAGAATTGTTTCTTGTTGCAATTTTTCAATTTCTATAAGTGTTAAAAAAAGTGATTTAAGAAAAATTTTAGATTTTGAATTATATTCTTCTTCTGTTAATATATTCGTATCTTCAACGTCACCGTAATCTTTATCTGCTGGTGTATGAACATAAAGTTTTCGTTTTGTTTTATTGGGGTTTTCAATACGAGTTCTTCTTAGCCATTGTCTTCGTGCTTCTTTTTTTTGTACGTACTTTTTAACATATTTACCTGGACTCTTTTTAATTATTGATTTATATATATAGAGTGGGTACTGTGCAGCATTCACATTATATGATACAGCAGCAGCTTCACATCTCATTTCGTACGAATTTCTGCTAGAATAATTAATTCTTTTTCCGCCTATAAACTTTGCAACTACGGAATTGTAACATTCAGCTGCATTGTTATCCATATTTAATATCAAACTACTTGAATTACTAATTAATCTGTTTAAATAATAATTGATTTCTTGATACAAACCACTTTGCTTCATCTGCGGTACCCAGTTATTTCTTCTAATTGTGCAAAACCATTTCCCGAAGATACTGTTCCCAAAACTAATGATTGATTTATGTCTAAATCTTGATTGCCATCTGAATCAATTATACTTATATTTTGACAAATTTGACATTTTAAAGTAAATTTACTACGAAAACCAATTTGCTGTTCATTTACAATTTTAATGTTACTAAATGAACATGAAAATAATTTGGAATGCTCAAATTTTTGTAATGAACTAAAAAAATTTACAATGTCAATTATTCGCCTGCCGCTTACTTCATAAGATTTTTCTTCAGACCTTAAAAATATTAAATTTAGATATTGTTGATTTATCAAATATTATTGACTCACTGTTTCGAATAATCTATTTCAATTTCATTATCACTGCTATCTGACTTTTCTTGACATAAAGGGTTTTCTATTAGTGGAGGCGAATTAGTTCTTCTAATGCTAAATAAAATTTATTCAAAATTATATATAAAATTTAGGTTATATTTATTATTTAATATTTCGTACTTACCCTGAAACACCTGGTTCTTCAGCTTTTTTTGTTGAATCAATATTTGTACTGTTGAACTGTACTAACACTGTTGAATCATCAATTCGTTTGCTGCATAATAAAATTTATATTATAATTTTATCAATTAATTTTACAAATTAACTAACCTTCTCATATTTAAAATTTTCTTTCGCAAACTTTTTCGACGTTGATTTACCGTATACCTCTTCATTTTAAAAATTAACAGATTCTTAAAAGTATTTGAAACAAAACTTAACTTAGCGTAAAAATTATTTCAAATGTATCTCATTCGTAACACGACGATGAACTGAGCTAATTATTTGAATTCGCTTGACAAGTAAACTTACGAAGAGCTATCGGTGAGATACAGCCAATCAGAATAATGAAAAATATACAATAGATGACCAACCACATTACATTTTATTTTGGAAATTTCTAGATATTTTACAGGTGTTTTCATAGAACTCGGGAAATCTATTGTATTTATTGCTTAGTGAGAAAGGGATTAACTGTTATATTCCTTAATCTCTGCAACCATTTTTAAGTCAGGTCTAGGCACTTAATTAAATAATAAAATGAATAACTTTATGAGTGTATATCATAAAACTCATAATATTAAAATGCTATTAAATGATCCTTTAGCATTTACAAAATTGCAGTTTGAAAAAATTGAATGTAATGACACAATTAGTAAATTCTAGTTATTAACAAATTTATTTTTGTGGTCATTAAAAAAATTATTACTGAAAATTTGATTAAATTCTAATAAATAGTGCTGCCAAAATATACTTTAAAAATTGTACTTTGAAAGTCAGCAAAATTACGAAAAAAGCATTCCCAATATCACGAACCGATAACTTTGTTTACTATTATTTAAACATATTTTAGGAAATCAAACAGCTAATTTCACATGTACATATATATATATATATATATATATATATATATATATATATATATATATATATATATAAATTTATGACTTATTGCTATCCCTGCAAAGTGTTTCACTTAGTTTTGATTATTGTAAATTGTTTATAATATATTTATGTAAAATGTAAAAAATTGGAAACCGACAAGTAAATTTATAAAAGTTATTACAATTTTACTGTTGTAAAAAGTTTGTGTTTGTAAACAAGCAATAGTATATAAGTTGAAAGCGATAAGAACAGAACGACAGTGACAGACATATTATACTCTTTCCTTTACGAAATAAATAAGCTCCTCCCATTCGCAATATTCAATTGCTTATCCCTGTAAAGTAGGCAAATATACACGTAAAATAGGTTTTGTAACAACAAAATCACGGTCGTATTATTAAAAATAATGATACAATTTTTGAATATGTTGTTAATGAAGAAAATCTGCAGATATATTTGAGAGTACTTTTTACATTTTTTTCTCTAAATTGCGTCAATATAACTGTAAAGTATAGTGATTTTTGATAATAAATTACTGAAATATAGTAATTAATTTCAAAAAACTAATTTCAAGCTTTCCAGGAGTAACTCTTTATCTTTCTAAAAATACCAAATTTGTTAAAATATCTTAAAAATTGTGAACACTGTTTTGTTATTACAAAACTGCTTTTTTTAGCTGGCTTCAGTACACCCTTAATACATATTCAGTGACCGGCTGACCTAGGCCAAGTTTCGCGGGCCACGCCGTGTTCGATGCCGTTCAACGTACCTCCCCTCGCCGTACTACATCGATCGCATCCAAATCATATTCAAATTAGTTCAACGCCACCAACCTACTTCAGCTACACATACACAAACACACACTTTTTAAACACGACAATTTTGTTGTTTGTCGTCGGCGCTGATAACAATTTAGATTCGCAGAATTATGAAACTGATTAAATGATTCTTCATAATATGGATATTGTTCATTGATCAATGTTTTATGTTTTTCTGCACAATAATAATCGCTTTCTACTTCTTGTAACATAATACAATATGATGCTTTTATTCTTGTCATCATCACATTTAAATTGAAACATTTTTAACCTAAATGAGACTTTAACTTGTCGACTTATGGAAATTAAATACAGTTATTTAAAACATGCGTGCCATTTAAATTTAAAGTAATTTAAGATAAAGATTTCACACTTAAAGTAAGTAGTGATCAGAAATTGAATTTGAGGCACATGTATTACTACTTATCTATTAATTTTCTCGTAAATCTGTCATCAACAAACATTAATATATAAACTGAATTGCAATATTTTTTTCCAATAAATTGAATTTCTTTCATGTCTTTGTAGCATAGCCGTAACCGTATAAATGTCTTTTTCAACATGTTCTTTAGTGAAAGAATAGTGTTAAAACCAGCTCTTGTACATGCATTAAAATAAAATAAATTTACTATCACACATAAAAGGTTATGGCGTTACGGATTTCAATAAAATGTGCTACATTTCGCAACCGAAGAAAACGTTTTTCATCACGTTTATTGTAATACAAAAGTCATCTTAGCTCGTATTTATTCTGTCACAAATACAACTTTAATGGACAAATATAATGCTTGATTTATATTTCGATACAATTTTTATGTAGCACCATTTTGAACCAGTAGAAAACTAATATGAGGAACGATCAAAAAGTAATGTCCACAGAACTGATTATAACAAATGAATTAAATTAGGTTTGTAATTTTTAAAGTTATCTATGTGATTGCTAAAGAATCACTATAGATTTGAAGCTAATAGATTAAATATTATTTAGATATTTTGTATATAAATTTTTTAGACACATTGTATATAGCTGAATACTCTGGTTTTTTAGACACATTACGTATTCACATATATAAAAAAACACATTGTATAAATAATTCTTTAAAAAAAATTGTATACACTAAAACACATTGTACATAATTTTCTTAGATACATCGTATTTGTAATTGCCTCGTACATTGCAAGTCCGTGAAATAATAGATAGAGGGGAAAAAATAAATTGTAATATACGATTTGGCAATTAACCAAAATTTGTTTAATTGCCAAATTATTTTATTGTAATTTTTTAGCAATCTTGAAATAAATTACAAACTAGTACCGTGTTTGTTTATTATATCCGTATATGAATAATCACGCTATTTACTCAAAAGGGTGTGGCACAAACTCGTTCCACAATTCTGAAATTAGATTTCTCCAAACATTCTTATTCAGACTTCATTCACATTCATTATACTTCTCATACATACTCTTTTATTTTTACTATATTTTGATTTCATTATCTGCCAATTAAAGTATAGTTTCAGAAGTATTACTTTCAGATTTACCCTCAAATATTGCTTGCAATGATGCGTAGAAAAAAAAACATGTCTATTGCATAATCTTGCGATCACGTGTAATC
This sequence comes from Clivina fossor, assembly GCA_963966155.1. NCBI lineage: Eukaryota > Metazoa > Arthropoda > Insecta > Coleoptera > Carabidae > Clivina > Clivina fossor. The sequence goes on along the minus strand of OZ014555.1, from coordinate 30,625,982 downwards.
TTTATTACCATGGCGATATATGTACCTGTTTATGCTATAAAATAGTTTACGTTAAGCGTAGAAAAAAATATTTACTTTTTTTTATATCTATCTATCGTCTTCTGTATTTAATCGCTAGATGAAGCGAAAAACCTGTTTAGATTTAACTCTTTTTTTTTAAAACTTCTCTATGTACTAAATTTCAATGTCATGTCTTATATGCTATTTCCTCGTGTAGATACCTGCTAATAAAGAATCTACCTCATAAATTTTAAATCGTGAAAATTTCTTGAGGTTTTCAATTTTTTGCTAGCTGCCATTTTGCTTGTTTGCTGTTTTGTTGTTTGTTTGTTTTTTTTTGTAGCCTGAAACATCTGATTAGAAGGTCATTTTGTTGTTCACTTGTTTCTAGTTGTTTTCGTTAATTGCCTTATAGTTAAAATTGATTCATAAATTAATTATGTCCATAGTTTTATGTTGTTTCATGGAAATTTTGCTGTTAAATTTTTTAGATGTTTTTGTTATGAGTTGGATAAATTAGGTACTTAATAAGTACATGAAAAGAAAATTTGACCTGAAACTAAATTTATATACTGTACAAAATTTTACAAAAAATTTATGTAATTTTACATGTTTTGTGAGGGTAATTTTTCATAAATTATTACAATAAAATCACAAAATATTGTTATTTTTAATGTTAAAACCTATGTAAAATTACATAAATTTAAGATATATTTTTTACAATGTACTTTCATTATACTACCGTTTCTATTAAATTTTTACTACAGTTGTTAATACGATAATTACAAACATAATAGTAAATTATTTAACTATCATGTAATATTAGTTATTACTCATAAAGATGAAGTCTATTATACAAATTTAATCGAATTAATAATTCCTAATTGTTATATGTGAGTGAAAATCTATACTTTTCTACGACTATATAATAAGAAATTGTACTTTACGATTTGACATGAATAAATTTTCAAAATAACGGTATAAAAATTGTACTGTATCATAGCAACAATCAAAACTCGTTAAATATTTTTCAAATGCAATTTTATTTCAAATAATAAACTTATAAAATTTTAATTATACAAATGTCTTAAATAATAATTCAAAAACTAACAGTTATGAATAATGAAAACATTAATTATCAAGAAATTATAATGAATATTATGTAACAAAAACGAAATATATATATTTTTTATTTATTTATATTTATCGCTTGTATTCTTCTTCTTACTAGCAAAAATTGACTTTCTATATTTATCAAGTAGAGAAAAATATTCATTCCAATAAAACGTATTACAATGTTTGAACATGTTCGTTAAAAGAAAAGACAATGATTCAAGTAAAATTTGGTCAATTTCAGCTTAGTTGCAAGCGTTTAACGGGTCGAGTAAGTTCGTTTGTTTACGTATACTTAACAATATTTATATTTTACAATAAATATATACAATTTTTTCTATATCGCGAGTGTAAAATTTATATACAAGACATTTTAAAAACTACTAACACATTTGTGAAGTGATTTAAAGGAGGAAAGTGGCAGAACAGAAGCAGGACTACAAGATCTAAAAGCTTGGATAATTCTCAGATATTTCTTGGTATATTAATTTATTATATTTTAATTTCAAATATACAAGCACAATAAATTAATATTTTGGCTTTATGATTTGTGCATTGTCTATAATGCGGTATTAACTGAAATCAAACTAAAATTAACTTTATAATAATGTTCAAAGTTTTCTATTTGATTGTTTTATTTATACATTTTAGGTTAATCTTACTGTTTTGTGAAATAAGAAAAAATAACTAAGGTCTTTATGGTTTAAAATGGATATTGTATGAGATTTGAAGGTGAATGACATATAGGGAGGCATACAGGCTTTTGAACGCGTATAAAATTTCACTTTCCGATCTAGTATTTCTAGTTGGATGCTCATCGTAGCTTAAATACTTCCTATTTTGTTTTTTGGATAGTTAAAATATCTGACGTGTGCACTCTTTTGAATACAATGATTTCTTGCTTCATTTCACATTTGACTGAGAAATCAACGGATTTTATTACAGATATCTTTCACAAATAGCTTTAATTTTTATATATATTATTAGTTCCAACAATTTTTATTTATAAAAATACTAAAGATTAATTTTTAATTATATAGTTTTAGTATCAATTTTTACTTTTATTATTATTTGTAGTACATATTTTCAGTTTATAATATAGATTCCAAATCGCTTAAATATAAATAAATGTAAGTTTAAAATATGAAAAACAATATTTTTGTTTAATTTTCTAGAATTTTAATTTTTTTTACATATATGTATTATAAAAATTCGACAGTTTATTCACGTATGTTTCTGCAAAATGAGGAAAATAGTAAACAATTTTTATATATACTTTTTAAAATAAAACGGCTTCAGGTAGTAGTTTTGTATTAATATTTATTAATAATCGACGTTTCAACAAACTCAACATTGACATTGACAGTAAATAAACAGAATATAGAATCAAGTTACTGGGTAACAAAATAAGTAACTAGATCATAAAAGAAGCCCAAATTTTATATTATCTTTTTTTATATAAATTTCTATTGTTTCTGTTAAAGTTATTTCAACAAAATTTAAATATTTTAATTAAAGTCGACTTTAAATAATTGTTATTTTTTTGATAAATCGATGCTTATTTGATAATTTTTCGAATTTCTAATAGAAAAATTATTTATTATCGTCAATAAACTAATGCGTTTCTGTCGTCTTTTGACTTTAGTTAAATTTTTTTTTAAATGAAATTGACCGTAAATACTTACGCTTCTATCTATATATCTACCATTGCATATAATATGTGTCCCAGATGAGATTCACACATGGTCAATAATATCGTGACGTCGCACAGATCGGGTGTGTAGGCCCAAGGTCTGTGACGACATAACGACAACTTTCAGCTTCCTAGATAGATATAGACGACTAGATATCGGCTATATAGTGGACAAACATCACAACGCGAAGAAGTCACATCCAGTACACATTCACAACATTTTACAAAAACACTAAAATTCGTAAAATTATTTAAGTGTAAAATAGTTGTGGTCATTTATGTAATTGGACACTCGACTATCGGGATATTTGATGCCATTTTGTTTTTGTTGTTAAATTTTAAGTTTATTATGTTTTGTATTTGAATAGTTACACTGTTTAAAAAAAAAATGTAATATTATACAAAATAATATATAGTTTATAATTTTTTCGATTTTCATTAAATTGCAAAAGCTGACTTTAAATTATTAAATCTATTTTATTACTAATGTTAATTATAATAATTAAATTATGTATTTTTTAATTTGAAACTTAAATAATGTACAATTACATGAAAATCCATGGCAGCAAACGGTATTTTTTCTAACAGTGTAGTTGTTGATAAATTATTTATTAGATTTACAGCCGGTTTTATAATAAATACTTTAAAGTCGACTTAATTCGTTAAAAAAGCATCGTTTTTTAAATTTTGTCGGCATTATTATTATTGCTGTCAATAAAACAAGACTTCTTCGTCAACTTTTCAAACTTTTAATAGTAAAATTATTCGTTATTGTCAATAAAAGAATGCTTTTTGGTCAGCTTAAAGTCAACTTTAGTTAAAGTGTTCATTATATAACTGACAATTATTTTTGTTTAACATTAAAACTATACAAAACTTTACAAACATTTAAATATTCACTTGATCGCAATGAACTAATATATAATTAATTAATTTATTAATTATATATTTAATAAATTTACTAATTTTACTAATTAGAATATTAGATCACTGCGATTAAGTGGATATTTAAATATTTGGGAAATTTTTAATGTCATCGCAGTAAAATGTTGCTTTTATATAAATAAACGAAACTTGTTAAAAAAATTAACAAAAAAAATATATATTTAGGTTTGTGTTCTAATCGCCTGTTGATATCTCAATTAGTGTTATGTTTTAATGCAGAGTAATATTAAAAACGTTGATTTTAAAATATTATTTATTTTAGTGTAGTTTAAAATTTATAATATATGAAATAAATCAAATTTTTATTAATCAAATTTGTATTGCCTAGTAAATTTTCAAACAAGAAATATATGATTAAAAAATCAGAAAAAATCATTTTTGTCAATCAAATTATCAATTCATAAATAATACTTTCTCTTACCATTTTCATCTAAAAATAAAATAAAATTTCTTGTAAAAAATCAAATATATTTTACTACTGCATAAAAACAACATATTATCATAAATAAAGTAGCCATTTCTACTTTGGCACAATAGCTTACAATTATGACTTACAAAAATGGCAAAACATTACGTAGTATATATATATTTACCGAATACAATTCTAACAGCATATGTTAGAAATTTCTGGGCTGGTACAATGACCTAATCCTTAGAAAATTTGAATAAAAGAATAAGTGAGTAATCTTGCATTAATACCAATTTACTACTGTACATAAATTAGTTTTTTTTATTTCAATAATCTCTATTTTCATATGTAAATTGCGGCATGTAAATACATGCATTTATTGTACTTTCAAAGAGTTACTATATTATTATTTATTGAAAATAAATTATCATTTAATTTCTTCATTATAGAAAGAAGTTACTACTTGTAATCCTAATATCTATTTATCGGTTTATTTATTTCATTTAAAAAGAAATTTATATTTAATTTTAATACATAGATAAACTTAAATTTTGTTTATAACTTATACAGTTTTACATAATAAATAATATTAAACTGCTATAATTTTCATTAAGCTTACAAATTATTTTTGGTGTAAAGAATTAAAGTAATTTTGAGAATACTGTGACATTTTTACTAGAAATTATTTTCTTTACAAAACAATTCTGATAAATATATAACTGAAAGTAAATTACAATTTTTGGTCTTCAGTCAATAATATGAATAAGAGAAATTAAATTTCATTTGTATTTAATTAAAGACCGAGAAATAACAAATAGAGATAGATATTTCAAGCCAACTTTAATGAAATATTATTTTACTGAAATATGTATTCACATATGTTTAATGTCCTATTTAAATTAACTAATTTAATATTTGCATAAAACCAATTCCGATAAACTTTAATCATTTAACCTAAAAACGCAACGACAGCATTTAACTAATTCATTAAAACTTATCAACAACTCCACACCATTATCGTCGCAAACTAAACTAGAAATTTCGGAATAAATTAAAGTTTTGATACGGTCCTGAACTAACCTTGTCCAGTTTATAGTTTCCCTAAAGCCGCGCGCAAACACACCGTGGTTTTATTTATTTTGAAAGTTGTCAACAGTGTTCAATCAAAGTGTCACTGGAGCCCATGTCGTGGTTCTAACCTAGCTTTTTCTTTCCAAACCGCGCTTCACTCCCACAAATCTCCTTTACAGGCAAAAACACATACAGTTTCATTATCCAAAGAAGTCGCTTGATTGCTCGTTAGTTTATTAAATTTAGACAAGTATGAAGAGAATGAATGCTCGTTCGATATGCATTAAAAAGGAATGAACTACATAAAATAAGGAATTGGGAATTTTGTAGAGGACTTATTTTCGATTTGTTTGTTGTTTTTATATTTCTTAATGGGAATGACTAAATTAACAATTATAGTGTTTTTGTAAAAATCTAGTCAAATGAACAATAACTGTAGTTGACAATATCCTGATATTATTAAGAAGCAAAAACGTGAATTTCTGATTTGATTTCTGAAAATTTGCATTTTAAAAAATATAAATTAAATATAATTATTTTTATATTTTTTTATATATTTAGTTATTATTTTCATTAATACACTTTGGATATCTTGATTAATTTTGAAAAAAGTTTCTTTTTGGAAAAATAAAATCAATATATTTTTTTATGTTTCATCATTTTGAATACTGACACTTATTTATATACAAAAAAATCTTTGATTCTGGATTAAATTCATTTTTTGCATCGTCTTCAAAACTATATTTTACAAAGATTCCATTGTTCTATTCCAATTATTTTTTTGATTGCATATCTGATGAAATGACAATATTGAAAATATTTTGAATAATAAGCAGATTCTGTCAAATAACAGACATATATTTTTTCGAATGTTTTTTTTAGTTTAAATATTTCATTTCAATTGTTTAATCTTGGGTAATATATATTTTTCTATTCTTCGAATAGTTATTCTAGGAATAACCTATTTTATTAACACTGATGGGCTAACCTGAATTTATTTTAAAGTTAGTAGCTAATCTTTATTTATTATTATTAGCACTTGTTTTTACAAATCAGTATTATTTTTAAAACCGCTTTTTTCGTATCAAATAACATTGAAGAGACTTCTTCCGTTAAATCAGTTTACCTTAATTTCAAAACATTAACGAATAAAAATTTAAATGGGACCAGTCAATGTGTGTAATAGTCCACGGTTAATTTTTGTTTTGGAAAATAAAAAAAATGGCTAGTATTTGAGAAATCTGGTTTCTTGATCTTATCTTTATGAGTCGGTATTACGGCGACAGTGATTTGATTGTGGAATAAGTTTGTGTGTTTGTTTTTATAAGTGGATTTTTTTTTTTGGGTGTTTTTGGCGATGACTATTTTCGGTTAAATATGGAAGGTTGATTTCTTAAATGACTGATCTGATAAATAAAACGCTCGCTTGTATTATAAAACATGAGTTTATACTTTGGCGAAATTGACTAATTGAATAAATTATTAGATAAATAAGATAAAAATGTTATAGTTTAAATCGACAATTTAATGACATACAGAAAAGTAGCAAACAATTATTGCTAAATTAGAAATTTTATTTTTTAAGTTGCTGCGATATTATTTATTGCATGCTTTACACGATTTGTCTATACACAAATATAAGTCACAATTAGACAAAAAAACTATTAGACACATTTATTCACGTAGTAATAAATATCCAGTGAATAATAAAAATTAGTCATAACGTTTAACAGAAAATATAACATAGTTAAGAATATTTTAGGATAAAACAATTTTAGGATTAAGTTCTGTATAATTTAATTTAAATTTAACATTTCAATATGTTCTACGTATATCATCATCAGGAAAATTAATAATAACCTTTGAAGATACTAACATAATTGCTAGACTCAACTACAGTAGATTGATAAAAGAAGCAATAGAAAGCTATAAAGAAAAAGATAACATAAATTAGTGTGACTAGTAAATGATTTAAATAAAATTTGGCTTCCAGTAATTAATAATTTATAAATTTCATAATATAGTTACTTGTATTTGTTATCTAGTAACTTGTTTCTATGTTTTTTTTGTTTATTATTTATATCATTTGTATATTTTTCTTGATGATATACCCAAAGTATATCGAAGCGTCGAATTTAAATTAAAATTGTTCAGAATTTAATCCTAAAGCTAATTTATTTTAGAAAATATTTGTTACATCGTGACTAAATGTGTCTAAAAATATATTATCTAATTGTGACTAATTTGCGTCCAACATAACAGTCATTAATAACATTCTTTATAGTTTTGATTAATAGCAGATATATTTAATGAGTAAATAAATAAAATGTATGAGCTAATCTCATATTATTTAGTAATAATATTAAATTTATTTAATCTTACAATCTTATTTAATTACAAATATTTTTAACACAATAAATACTAATGAGTCTCCAAAAACAAAAACAAAAAATAAAAACCTTGACTTCTAGGTTAGCAAAAAACTGAAAACTAGCCATCGGTACTAACAACAAATTATCTAAAGGATATTTAACTTGACAATATTAACCATTTAAAACCGATCATATTTATGTGACTACTTTAAACACATGTTCGTTTATTTCAAACGAAAAAAATGCCAACTTGCACACAAAAAAAACACTAACGACAAGCAATAACTTTAACGAAACAAAAATATCAAAATAGAAAGCTAGCTATGGAACTCCGTTCGACTCTCAACTGTCTCATAAAGGACAGTCAAGGTGGCCGAGTAAAACAAACGACTATAGATAATTCCATATTTAATTTGCAGTGCAAACTTTTATGGAATGCAGTTCGAGTGAGAGACAAAACGATGGCAAAGTAAAGATGATGTAATAGCAACTATTATTATTTGAAAATATGCTGAGATGATGCGTTTAATTTTTTTTTTAACAAATTTATTGCGTTGAGGCTTGTAAAAAATAACGATTGATTAATGTAGAGATGAATACATGATGAAATAATATAACTATTGTAATTTATATTTTTTGTTATGTATTTAAAAATATTGATTTATTGTTTTTGTTGTGATTCTAGATTGTATCTAATCATGACATTGTTTATTATATTTTTGTTTAATATAATTATGTTGTTAACAATATTTTTTTGCAATGATAATGCCAGCTTTGTACCGATATTACTGTAATATTGTTGTTATAAAATTAAAATACAATAACTGGTTTGATAAATAAATTAAAATTGATTAAAAATTAAATTATTTAAATATTGCAAAAGTTGGTGTTAATTAATTAAGATGGGTTGGTCATTTTCAGCGAATTTTATGTGATTGATACTTGTGTCCGATGAGTAGATTAGGTGGTATGATTGAGAGTGTTTTGCATGAACGAATATTTTCAACTACATTGTAAAAGAAGTTGCATTTTACGTAAAAACCATTTTTCAAAAAATTACATATTATTTCAACAAGACGATGGTTTACATTTTTTTTTTTTTCAAAATAGTACATTTTTTTAATTTTAAGTAAAATAATTAATTTACCATAATAAAATTGTTTTTTCTACGTATTTTATATTTATATAATGTAAAAATTGTCTTTAAAATATCTGTAAAAAAATTACATACAATTTGCAAAGATACTTACGTCTGCAAATTTACATATTAAACTGGTGTAAATCAGTTTTTATGTAAAATTATCGATTTTTTCACAGTGTAGTAAGCATATATAATAGGCAACATGAATATGTATAGATGAAATCAAATTTTTTTTCTGGATAGAAATATTTGATAAAAACTAATTTTTATGTAAATGGAAAGAGTTTGTGTCAGACTGATATGGGTAAATGACGTGATTGTATGTATGTTTATATAGTTTAAAATAAAAAAACTTTAGGATTAAGTTCTGTATAATTTTTAATTTAAATTCGGCGATCGATATATTTAGTGTAGGTATATCATCATCAGGAACAAATATACAAATGACATAAATAATAAACAGACAAAACATAGAAAATCTTTATGATGACGTAGACGTACGGAATAATTGCAGTGAATAAATAGTTTGAAATTAGGTGTAGCTGTATAGTCTGAGTTAGGTTAAGCGCACACGACGACGGGTCCTTGGAACGGGGAACAATTATTAAATGTTAGGTTAAGTAATGTACGAACGAAACGCTGAGCGATTGATTTATGGTTCGATTAGATCATGGAACGAGAAGTGTGTTTCCTTATAATTTATAAGCGATTGAAACGCCCAGATTATGATCTTTTGCCCGCTAACTATACGACACGTGGGTGTTACGAATTTCATCTACTCACCTCTCTTCGGCCGCACCACCGGCTCTCGCTTGCTATTTTCATTTTCAATCCGTCATCCGAAAACAGACTTTTTACGATTTATTGCACTTAGAGATCAGTATCTTAGGCGATTGCTTCAGCACTTGTCTATTACTATCGATTCGAATTAGTGATATTTTAATTCGACGATATTAATTTATGAAAATTTAAATTATCATACTATATTTATAGACATTTTTATTAATACGAGTATATTGTAATATAAAATGAAAATATATTTTTAATAATGCCATACTATTATAAATGTTTATTGACATGTTTTTAAGTTAACGTTAATCAAGACATTTTTAACATAGTAAAAAATGTCAGAACTTATTATATTAAAATAAAACAAGTTGTAGTTTTGTATGTATATTTATTAATAATCGATGTTTCGACGAACTCAACGTCCGTTTTAATCAGAAAAATTGATAAAAATGACATTTACAGTAAATATTCAGTTACTAGGTAATAAATAAGGAACTAGATCATAAATTTTTTATAGATTTTTAATTAATGGAAGCCAAATTTTATTTAAATCACTATAAATTTCTATTGCTTCTTTTATCAATATGAATATTGATTGGTTTTGCAATTATTACAGTATTTTCGAATTTTACATCATGAAGATACTCTAACGCATGTTATTTGAGTTGAGTTCATCGAAACTTTGATTATTAATAAATATTAATACAGAACTTAAACCTGAAGCCGTTTTATTTTAGGATATTTTTATGTAAAATGAATTTTAAGAATTAATGTACTGTTTAGGTTTTAGGTTTTAGTTCTGTTTAGTTTTTTTAAATTTTATTATTAAAAATAAAAACAGTGTTTTTAATGAAATAAAACTAAAACTGAAATATCCATTTCATCCAATCGCATTTGTGTAATAAAACAACTGAAGGAAATCGTGTTTATTTACGTTTACGCATTAAATTGTTTAACCAACAATAATCAACTAGAAAATTTAACTGTCTGTAATGAATCAAGTGTAACAGATAATGACTCAATCAATCGTCGAATCAAACAGCAAAACACAATTTAAACAAACCCAACCAACAAACAATATACCAAACGGATTAAAACGTGTCGAATAAATCGATTTTCAATGCACATGAATTGAAATTATCTTGCTTGATTGAGCATTTCCAATTATTATTTGCTAGAGAAATAACATACTACCCAATAAGTATATCTATATATCTATCTCTCTAACGTATAGGTATATATAGATATATATGAGTGCAAAATTTAATGTAACTAAGAATACGTACACTTGGTTACTTTATATAGACGAATGCCTATTAAAGTTGTAACCGGTTATGGATTATTGATATCTTATATCAACAATATAAATACCGGTAGCTACCGACGGTATAACCAATGCTTCAGTGTTCTAATCTGATCGGACAAATATTTTCTGCATTGGGCGTTGTTTTGTAAATTGCAGTAAGCTATGGAACAAAGTTCGTGTGTGTGTGTGTGAAATAATTTTTTATGTACACTATAAAAAAAAAACAGTGTAAATACATTATAATCATAGTAATTTTACTATATTTCTTGTTGTAATTTTATAATTGTTTTGGAAATTTACTAATAATTTATAAAATTACAATACAAAATATAGTAAAATTACTATGATTATCAATGTAAATGTATACTGTTTTTTTTACAGTGTATCTAATACTGTTAGCTTGTAGGCATTTTTATTACGAGTGCGACTATCACTCGCTGATATATTTACATGAGCTTTCGAATTAGAATGAAATTCTTTTGCCATCTTTTATAGCTAACTTAGTCTCAAATGTAATAGGAATAATGCCCAATGTAAACATAGTGTATTATTTGATTTTGAAAAATACTGTTGCCAATAAAGACAAAATAAATGTATTGTATTTAATAAAAAAATACAAAAAAAACTTTTATCTCATTATATTAAAATAAAAAAATTTAGAATTAAGTTCTATAAAATTTTTAATTAAAATTTGACATTTAGATATATTTTACGTATACCATTATCATTAGTGGTTTTATCAAATTTTGTATAATGTAATATATTAATTTCGATTTAAAAAAATGTAAACGTTACTTGACATTTGTTCAAATATTAAAATGGCTTAAAATTTTTTTATATAAAGTTTTTTAAGATAAACAATGAAAATATAACTAAACAATTTATACTTAACCTGAAGCTGTTATTAATAAATTTATATTAAAATAAAACGGCTTCAGGTTAGGTTACATCTTTATCAGGAAAAAATATTTTCAATCTTTTCTCCTGATGAAGACATATGTGGAGTTCGTCGAAACGTTGATTATTAATAAATATTATTACAGAACTACAACCTAAACTTTAACCTAATTTAAATAATATACATATGTTATAAATTTCAGTAAACAATAAAAATTTGAAACATCTATATATACATAACTTATATTTTTTTATTAATTGTCGAACATAAACAACTAATTAAATTAATTTAAATCTTTAAAAGGTTATAAGTCATTAGCAACAATAAAATTGCATGAAATATATGTTGATTTAATTACGGTAATTAAGTGCAATAATTAGAAATTGTTCCGCATATACGATTCTGTTTCTTAAACATATGTATGTATGTATCTGAACAAATTTTAATCAAACAAGACAAGTTAGGATAATTTTCTTCTCTCTTCGTAAATGACATTGGCTAAGCTAATTTTTTCTCCTGTCTATTCTACACTAGATATATTTTATAGAAAACATGCGAAAAATTGTAATTTATGACTTACTGCTGTAAATTTAATTTGTCGCCATTTAAATTGCCGTGTATAGAATTTTAATAGAGATTAATTGAAAATTGCAACATAAGAAAATACATACTATAAACTATTTTTACTTGTAATTAAGTTTGCTTTTATTAGTTTATTAATTTGTTGAATAAATATTACGTAAATAATGAAGTCATTCATTAAAAATATATAGAACATTTTTTTTTAAAGCTATGAAATATTTCTGTATTAATATTTGTGGAACTTGAAAGTAGTAATTTTCAGGTCGGTATGCATTGAATTTATAAAATTTTCTGTGCTGATATGCCATGATCGATCTAAAAAAACACTTTTTTTTTCAAAATGGCCATTTTGGCAATTTTATGAATTTTAAAATAATATTACTCTACATCCTAGATGTTTTAGTTTACTTATGGGCAGAGTAACAAAAAATGTTTTTTTTTATATTTGATTGCTGCTCGGAAGTCTGGACAAACGAACCAATGTTTTTTTAAACTCGAGACCTCAAATGAGCGAATTACTGCTCACCACTGCAACCAATTTGATTGACACTTTTCTAAATTGTAGACCAAATAAAGCTCTAAATTGTACAAAAACCACGGAGATTGTGTTTTATTTAGTCTCCCCGAAAAAAATTGCCAAACTTTGTCTATTTTCAGATAAATAAAATTTGGCATCCATTAATTAAAAATCTATAAATTTTATTATTTAATTACACATTTGTATCTATTTTCCTGATGAAGACGGACGTTGAGTCCGTCAAAACGTCAATTATTAATAAATATTAATACAGAACTTTAACCTAAATCAGTTTTATTTTAATTAACAGATATTTTGATTTGTATTATTAGAAAATTTAAATTTAGTTTTAGTTTACAAATAAAAATTTAATTTAATAAGGAAAATCGAACACACTGTATTGATAATCTTATTATAATTATGTAAATTAAATGAAAACAATTTCCATTTATTTCTAATCTATGATTTCGTATCAGATTTAAACAATTACTACATAAAAAAACCTGATACGTTATTTCCTTGACATGTATGTTTGTTTTTAGATACTTTTTTTTGTATTTCTTCGATTTCATCGTGTTTGCAAAGTCACTGCTTGAGTAATTGTCAATTGCACAAATGGCCAGGAACTAAATGGAAAACGTATGTGTTGTATTATTTCTCTTACTCATTAAAATACTTTTAAAACATTTTGCCTTGTGCACCTGCAGTCTTAATATAACGTATACAAACTTTTCATCGTCAAAGTAAAACACAAAGTTGTTTTTGTTACTCCCATATGCAAATCACTTCAAACAATAAGTGTTACTATTCTCAATTGTAATGGCATAAGTGCTATATCGATTTAGTGGTGCACATAAAATCAAACAATATTTCTATTTAAAATATTTTCTATCTTAATTATGTCTTTGCGATAATTATCTAGTTTGCTGTTGGTTATTGTAAATATAAATACATTATATTTTATTAAGGTTAAACCTATAACAGAGAACTAAAGATATTTGATATAGACAATGCTTTTTATGTTTCTGATTTATTAGATTAATTATGAATATTTAAATTAATATTTTATGTCGTTTATATTTATTATTTTGTTTATTATATATTTATCTTAATCAATATTTTATTGAAAATTAATAAATTACGCATTAAAAATTATTAATGTGTATTGTTTGTTTTTTATGATAGTAGCAAATTCTTGATTATCTAGTTATACTGCATGACTATTTGAAATCATTTTTAACAATTTTAAGTTTTGATGTTTCAATTCGTAGTCGAACTAAAGCCTCATGTTCAAAATCTCACCGAAATGAAATATAACTTTGTTTTTGACGTAACTTCATTGAATGGTTATTTTTACTATAATCAGTCGTTTATTGAAAGTGAATGCATTTGAAAAATTTAATATTATAGTAATCTTCAGGTTTTTACCGCTGGTATCCATTTAATTTATAGAATTTTCAATTTATTCTCGTGGCAGACGTTTTGCCATACATCGTAGATGGCATCCTTAGTGCTTGGTGACTTGAGGATGTCATCTACGATGTATGGCGAAATATCTGTCGCGAGGATAGATCGACCACAGCATAATAGCCCAGAAGATTCTATAAATTCAATTTAATTGTATAGTTAAATTGGTTAACTTAAATAAAAATAATAGTAGTCAATTGTTTATTGGTTATGGTTATAGGTTTTTGTCCAGTGCGATTTTGCCTATTGGGTTTTTGTAATGGAACTATTTTAATTATAATTACAAGAAAATCTTAAGAAAAATTATACTGTATAGTGTATAATACAGGCATTAATGTACATACACATTTTTCTAAATTTTTCTGAATTTTTTTTTTATGAATAATACAAATATTTTAAGTAATTTTTTTAAAAATAGTACTAAGTTAAAAAAAGAAAAATTAATTTTGAATTATTGTTACAGATGAAGCAGTTCCGCATATCAAAACAATTAGCAGAAGAACAAGGTATGTTCATATTACATAATTTTTTTTATTGATTTTCAAGCAACTAAATTTTTTTTGAAAGAAATTCTACACATAAACAAAGTATGTCTCATACCTGAATAATAATTACACACAAGGTTAAATAAATTAACTCTGCAAACACACACACACACACACACACACACACACACAATAAGAAAAACCGAACTCCATTAATAAAATACTTGTTTTGTATCTCCACTACTTCTCTTTGAAATCATATATAAAATAATCTTTGAAACGGTGCTTTGTTGCCGTAGAGAGTCACACAGTATACATATATAACTTAATTGCGTTCAATAAAGTAAATGTCACATTATAAACAATAATACGTTTAGTTAATGCGCGCGAATGCTTATACTTTAAGTTTTTAGTTTCTGACACTTATAAAAAGGTTAGCATTTAAAGGCGAATGTATTTAAAGCTCAGTTATAATGTCGGGTAATTAATAATTTTAATGATTCACATCATTAAACAGTAGCTAGTGTTGCTTGTCTTATGCGCGAGACATATTATAGGCTGGGTTATGTAATCTAGTTGATTTAAAATGCAATCAAACTAGACAACTCTATTCTATACTCTATTCCATATACATTTTGCTGTATAATTAACATAATTATAATATACACAAAAATAGCATACAGAAAATTTTTGAATTTTTTTCTTGAATTAATAATTAACCAGTGTTTATTATTTACCTTGCCATATGAAGAAAGTGATTTTTGTTGTGTTAAAAATCAGTCAGCAATAAATTATTGAAAATATTTACAGAAGTAGATTAAAATATTGTCGATATCTACCTAAAAAAATTGTTTATACAGTAAATAGTTCTCAAGATAATTTATAATAAAGAATTTATAGACTGCTATGACGTGGTCGATCTATCCTCGTCGCAGACGTTTCGCCATACATCGTAAATGGCATTCTCAATGCTTGATGATTAAATGATAGTTTCTATTCTGCAATCTGGTATAATATTTGTTCTCTCACTATCCTCTACAGGTGAAATTACATTAAAGTATGGTGGGAATATACGTATATATACTTTATACCAGATGGCGGAGCTGAAACTATCATTCAGTCATTAAGCACTGAAGATGCTATCTACGATGTATAGCAAAACGTCTGCAACGAAGAGAGATCGACCATGGCATACCTGCTCAGAAAATTCTATAAATTCAATGAACACCGGTCGTGAAATCTTAAAGATTACTAATATTGTTTTATTTAAAAGGAATAACATATATCAAATTTATGATATACAAATTAATTATTTAATAACGAACTATAAAAATAAATGATTTAATATGAAATATAGTTGAACGTTTCGTTAATGTCTAATGAAAATCTACGCCACTGCATTTATGATTAAATTATAGGGAAACTTAATTAGCAACTAGTGCCTCTCATAACACTAAATAATTTTTTCAGAGATTATTTTATAAGACTTTGATGAAAATTTCTTATACCTATAAATGGACTTATATGGGTGGTAAACGAGTGTCAGTTATTACAGCATATTATAAAAATTTTTATGGATTATTTAATTGTTAAAAAATGTAATCGTAATTTTTATGTATTACATCATTAAATAAATATATGCTTAATAACGATTTAAATATATTACTAACTTTTATGATTTACTTTTTAGATTAATTATTCTGATTATTAGCTAATTAAATGTTATTATTCAAGTTTGTAATTTTATATAAAAATTACAAACCAATAGTTATCTATCAATGCTAATTTATTATTATTATTATTATTATTATTATTATAATGAGTGATTTATATAATTAGAAATTGTAATAAAATTTTAAATTATCTATATATTTTATTTATTATAAAATACACAATTATAATATACATAATATTTGACAGAAATAGACAAATATATATAATTAAAGGACATGACAAATAAATAAAAATTGAAATTTTTATATCATATTTGGAGACTAGAAGAATCAACACCGTAAAACACTAGAATTATATAATATTTTATTCATCAAAATTGAATATTAATAGTAAAGCAAAAATTCTTTCATTTTATTAAAATTTAAAAAACTTTAGGTTTTAGTTCTGTGAAAGCACTGATTTAAATAAAATCTGGCTTCCTTTAATTAATAAAATTTTATAATCTAGTTTAATGATTAAATTGTTTGATATAATACATATATTATACAGCACGGAACAAACTAATAAAATATTAATATATCAAATAAGCATATAAAAACAGATATTAATAAATCATTATCTATATTTTTAAACATCAATCTCTTTGAACAGACAAACTGAATGAATTACAAATGTTTAATAAAAAAAATACTAACGTAATTTGAAAGCAAAAGTAATCGTTTCACTTTCATTCAAGTTTAACTTCAACACAAAATTACTATTCAATATAATTGCGCATGTATAATGAAAATGAAACAAAAGAAAAATTAACCAACCAGGTTATAGATATTATTACTTTAACCACCTACAATCGGGAACCAGGTCAATAGACCTTAAGATTTTTTCTCGTTTGTTTGGGCTGCAGTTTCGCTGAGCGCAACAGTTAAACTGCGTTTGAAAACGGGGAACCACGAATGATTTTATAATGTATGATAATATTATTCTACAGCCGCACTCGATCATAGTATCGTAAAAAAGTTTTTAATAATTCCACGTTTTAATACGGAACTCATAAAAGTTTGTTTTTTTTTTGTGGGTGAAACCGCTATGATTCTAAATATAAAATCGGTTATTCATTGAGGAATATGTTAAATTTTTGTTTTGCTTTTTTTTATTTGGAACTGATTATGTAACGAACTTGACCCGGGAGTGTTGTAATAAAAATATGTGTTTTATAAAATTGGGTTATAATATGAGTATTTTGTTTATATGAGTTGTTTTAATTAAGTTTATTTTTTAAAGTATGTATTGAGTATTAATTATCTTATTTTTAAGCTGCTATGAATGGAGTTTTTGAAAATAAATTTTGAATAGATAAAAGGTTTTCAATAATACACATTTTTGTTAAATTTCACTAAACTTAAGTCTGTTGACGAATTAAAGTTTAGTGAATAGTTTCACAAAGTTAAACTGTCGACCGTTAATTAAATTTTGAATAGTATTTCCGGAAAATTGGCCCTATTGCATAATACTAAAATTACTTAAAATAAAACGGCTTTAGGTTTAAGTTGTGTATTAATATTTATTAATAATCGACGTTTCGATACACTGATAAGTAACTAGAGATCATAAAAGTTTTAAAAAATTTTAATTAATGGAAGCCAAGTTTTAAATAAAATTTGGTTTTTATTAATTGAAAATTTATAATTTTTTTTGATCTAGTTACTTATTTTGTTACCTAGTAACTTGTTTCTACCTTCTGTTATTTACTGTAAATGTAATTTGTATCATTTTTCCTGATAAAAATGTACATAGAGTACATTTAAACGACGATTATTAATAAATATTAATACAGAACTACAACCTGAAGCCGTTTTATTTTAAAAACAAAATAGAATACGGAAGCTACTAGCACCGACTCAATCATCTAAATTCTTTCACGAAGCCAATTCAAGCTCGCCGCTCGGAGAGAAACTAAATTAGCATACGTCAACATTGCATACATAAATAAATTAAAGAACTTTTAATATATATACAAATAATTCATTAGCTAGGTTAGTAATGCTAAGGTGGAATTGTTCTATTTCGTATTGGAACAAACAGATCAGACAGACGAAGATGGAGCAAAGAGCCTCGATCGATAAGATTATCTTGTTTGACTACTGACTTAACTGCAACATAGCACAAACACACACAGCATACGTTAGCATAGCATATAGCGCCAGTGTCGTTTTGGCGTTTTATTAGGTTTTGATTTGAGGTCGTTAGCGACTTGTGACATACTTAAACGCACTGTTCTCTCGCCGTATATACTTATTTATGTACTTATGTTTATGTACCTATATACGAAGTATGTTATGTGAATGAATATGTCCGACTACGTTCTCTAAGTTAAGTATTATGTGTATGGTATGTTTTACGTTACAGTCGAGTAATTAATTTGTAGTGTTCGTGCTAATTAAATTGTTTTTCGATTGATGCAATTTTTGTTTTGTAATTTTGTATATACGTACTGGCTTTTTAATTTTAGTGACACTAGCATTAAATAATTAAGAAACAAATCTTAAATATTAAAAAAAAAAAATATATAATATATAGTAAGTACGCTGTAAAAAATATATCATAAATTTATGTAATGTTACGTAGGTTTTAACAGTAAAAAAACATTTACATAATATTACATTTTATATGAAAAATTCCATTCACAAAACATGTAAAATTACATGAATTTTTTACAGTGTATATCTTTTAAGCTTTCTAACAAAATTAATAAAAATAAAAATTATCTGTATTAAATTATTATTTACTGTAAATGTCATTTGTATCATTTTTTTTTGATGAAGATGTAGGTTGAGTTACTTCCAAACGTCGATTATCAATAAATATTAATACAGAACTACATCTTAAAACATACATACATACATACATACATACATACATACATACATACACAATCACGCCATGTACCCAAAAGGGTGTGGCACAAACTCTTTTCATTATTCCGAGATCAGTCGCCTCTAAACATTACTATCCAAACAAGCAACTTTCGCTTCATTTACATTCATAATTCCTCTTATACATGCTCTTTTATTCCTACTACTTGGAAACTTTCGCTCACGCAAAACACTCTCAATCATACCACTCCAACTACTCATCGGACGTCCACGCAAACGTGTACCATCAAAATCATTCAAATAAATCTTTTTAACCAAACGTTCATTAGACATTCGCTCAACATTTTCGAACCATCTTAACTGACTCTTAACACGGAGCAACTTTTGCTACAACATTTTTTTTAATTTCACACTTATCATACACTAATCGTATTTCGTACCCGATCTCTCCTATAGTTACACCCAGCTACCCCACGTAAAAATCTCATTTCCACAGCAGTCATTTTTTGTTTATTCTTTTGCAACCAAACCCAACATTCACTACCATACATCAACGTAGGCACCAAAACTCCATTATATATATACTCAAACGAGCTTCTTTGGAAACATTTACAACCCAAAATCGTTTTATTTAATAGCGTTTTTGATTAAAGCAAGAATTAAAACTTAACAAACTTATGCATAAACTTAATATCTACAGAAACAAAATTTACCACAAAAATAACAATATTAACACAATACTAATTCAACATCCATTGCACAGTGATTCCATTAGCCGAAAAAAAAATAACAACAATTCCATCATCATAGGTGTGTTATGTAATTCGATTTTTATTGTCTGAGAAACTATTTTTAATTTTCTTTAGTAATCGGTAAGCTAAGTTAGCTATGCGATTCTCCTGCCCACGTAGTTAACAATAGAGTAGAGAACATGGTGTGCTCTGTGTGTGTGTATGTGTGTGTGTGTGTTTAGATTGTCGAGGAAAACGGGTTACCAAGATGATCTTAATACTTCTCTTGGTTGTGGTGTCGGTGTCGAGGTGACCTTAGAGGCACAAAGTTGGTGATCTTTTTTTTTCGGTCACTGGTTCACATTCAAATAAAGTTTTCGAAAAATCGAATGTACTTATGTGTGATCAAAATTATTTTGGATTATTATCAGTTTTTTATCCAATTTGTCATTTGGTACATACTGAAATTGTATAAAAATTATCTACATTTAAGATAAAATGTCAAATAAATACTTTTGTAAGCGTTACCCATATTTTTTTTTGATACCAATATAAAGCGTAATTTAATTTAAAAACAGTTGATTCATGTTACAAAAAGCCTAATTTGTATTTATCTGTAAATATATCAAAAAGTCAAAATTGATATAGTTACAATACCTCCTTCACTATATGTGACGGTCGGTAGTGATAACAGTAACAAAATAAATGAAAATATTCCAAAAAATTTTAATGTACACATGTTTTATGAATAAAAGAAATATATATATACACTGTAAAAAAAATAGCGAAAATTTACATTGATGTTCATAGTATTTTTAATACATTTTTGATTGTAGTTTTAAAAATTATCAGAAAATTTACCGAAAATTTATAAAATTATATAACATAAAATATAGTAAAATTGCTATGATTATAATGCAAATTCCTTCTGATTTTTTACAGTGTATATATATTTATATATACACACATACAACTACGTCATACACCCAAAAGGGTGTATCTCGAAATCAGTTTCCTCGAAACATCCCTATTCAGACAAGCAACTGTAGCTATATTTGTTCTTGTTTAACCAAATTTTACGATTTTCGAGATTCTTATAGTGAGCCAATTATTTTAAACATTTTGTATATTTACATAAAAAAAATCTTTGGCCCGTATTCCCACCTTTTTTGTTTAGGAAAAAGTGCTTTTATTTTTCACTTTAAAATATATTTTCACTTCTATCTTTTATCAAATATGAATAGTTTTTCTATTTTTGATATATTTTTATATATCGAGTATTATAAAATCCAAATAAACTAATTAAAATTGCTTATTCAGTAATTTTAAGTGAACGTCAAAAGTAATTTTAACAAAAATCACTTATAAAAGTGAGGTGAGAATACGGGCCTTTATCGTTAAAAACAAACATAACCTAAAAATCCATTAACTATTCCATTAAAGTTTAACATTTCTCAATCACATTCTTTCATTACACAAAATCTCTTACAAACATAAAAATTTAATTTCAATGTTACGTTTAATAACCTAAGTTGGAAAAATAATTAACATAAAACACCGTATTACACTGGTATTGATTTCCAAACAAATTATTAATTTTTAGTCTATATGTTAATAAAAGTAAAATTTGTAGCTTAATCTCGGTGTAACTACCAATAAAATCTGATGAAAAAAACTGTTTTAATCGCTATTAAACACAGGAAATAAGAGAAATTTTTTTGTCGAAAATGAGCAAAAAAATACTATTATTTTCGATAATAACGTTACTAAAACCATAATTATCTACCTTTCAATTACTTCGCTAAGCCGGTGTGTTGAGTATTGAGACCGATTAAGTCAGCAGAACTAAGTTGTTTACTTATGCACTTACTTATCAAGGTCACAAATACATACATACGAACCTAATTGTACAATCGGAGAAATTAAAAAAAAATATATAAATTATTTAATTAATTTACGTTATGTGATTTGAATATTTATAATAGTTCAAAAAAAAAAAAGTATTAATCTTAATTTGTTTAGTTTTACTCTTATGACAGTTGCATTGTCTTAACATAGGTATTAGTTAAAACCGATTTTAAAATCGAGCCAGTAGTACCAACCAATAAGTTCATAGACAAATTTTAAAATTATTTCTAATTAAAGGAAAGTAAAGTAAAGATGGCCCACTTTATTCAATCGGACTGTACCTTCAGTTTCCGCTTAAGTATAGAAGTAAATTAATTTATAAAATTATTATATGTATAAAACTTTAAGAAAATAATTTAAGGATATTTAATATTAATATAGTAAAATATTTTTCAGAATTCATTGTATTAAATAAAATCAGTTTTAGGATTAGATTTTGTTTAATTATTTATATAAAAACAACGTTTCGACGAAACTGAACGCTCGTCTACATCAGGTAAAAATTTATCAATGACATTAAAGTAAATAACAGTACATAGCAACAAGTTACTAGGTAACATATAAGTAACTAGATTATAAGAATTATAGATTTTTAATTAATGGAAGACAAATTTTATTTAACTCAGTTTCTTCACAGTGATTCATGTTATTCTTTTCTTTATAAATCTCTATTGCTATTACATCATGAAGATATTCTAAAGTATGTTCAACAATAGCAGATTTAGATTTAGATAGATATAAAATAATTAGATTTTTTATTTCTATACGTGTACATAAGAATGTATTTATTTATTTCTAATTGTAAGAAACAATAATACAAAAATAATCATACAATAACTATGAAAAAATCAAATTGTGTTATTATTAATATTTCAATGTCTAAAATTATTTGTAATAGTCGAACGTTTTTCTACGTAATTATATCCGTCAGTCGAAAGAAATAAATTTCTTCGGAAAATAGCGTATAACATGTATATTTAAGTTAATAGGTCAATTCGTATTGTAAAATTAATGGAAAATAATGCTTTATTGCATGATATTTACATGCGAATGATTTATGCTTAATTTTCTTTGATTTATTCCTTTAAAGGAGTATTACTTTTTATTTATAATCTGTTTGCTATTTTATTAGAATATATAACATAAATTTTTAATGTAATTACTTCTTCTACGATTTTTTACTTAAATAATCTTAATTATTATAAGTTGTAGTTATTGCAATATAATTATTTTAATTAAAATTGTATTTCAAGAATATATTATTAATTTGTAATTTATTTCTAATAATGATTGTTTATGAAGTATTATATTATTTTATAAACATACTGAAAATCAACATTAAAATTAATTCAAATAAAACGGTTTTAGGTTTAAGTTCTGTATTAATATTTATTTATAATTGACGTACTTAAGGTACATCTTCAGGATACAAATGACATATATAGTAAATAAAAAAAAAACATAGAAACAAATTACTAGATAACAAAATACTGTATATGTCATTTGCATCATTTTTTAATTCTAGCTTTACTATTTGTCAGAGATTAGTCAAATTTTTACAATTTGCTGTTAATATTGACATCAGGTTGATAAGAGAAGCAATAGAAATTTGTAAAGAAAAAGATAACATCAATCACTGCGAAGGAATTAATTTAAATAAAATTTGGCTGTAATTAATTCAAAATCTATAAAAAATTTATGATCTAGTTACTTAATAATTTGTTTTTATGTTCTGCTTATTTACTGTAAATGTCATTTGTATCAATTTTCTTGATGAAGACGGACGTTGAGTTCGTCGAAACGTCAATTATTAATAAATACTAATACAGAACTTTAACCTAGCACAGTTTTATTTTAATATGAGTTCTGAAATTTTTTTGCTATGTTGAAAATAATATGAGCAAAACTTTTTTGTTATTGTTTAATTATTATAAAGTTGACACCAACAAAAAAGAATTATGTACTACCCACATAATACCTCAAAAATAAACATTTTTTTTTCTATATGTAGTCATGCATAGATGTGAAATTTCATATGCGTTTGTGAATCGTATAGACGTATGTATGTGTAAGTCGTAAGTCGGCAAGGTATTTCCTTTCTACTTCTGTACAAATATGTGATTTTCATAATACTAGTCAATGTTTTCTTCTCAAACTAAATACACACATATATACACACGCACACGTTCATGCATGCACAGTTTTTTGACATGTTTACTGGCCACTGTCCGTCCGCTGTTCTTCAAATATTTGTCGAGTACTTCAGCGTTGCTTTTACGCTACTAACCGTACATTTTTACGTATTCTGCTTTATGTTGCACACATCCAGTATGAAACCAGGTATATTCTAAAAGTTCCGATTCCATTCAATTAGTATAGAAAAATAACTTAAATGAACTTCGTAAATATATACCATAGCGTACCTATAAAAATTTCAGTAATTATTTGTTTGTTACAAATAGGAAGGTAGATTTCCGCAGAAGCTAAATAATATAAGAGCGGGATAAACTCAATACACAGTTTATTTAGTTCTCAAAGTGTTAACTTTAGTCAATTTCTCTATAAAATATAGTACGCTTGCTATACTGAGTGTACATCGAATTCTCCAATTTAGTTATTTATATTTTGGCCAACTTTTCTCTGTTGACAATTGACAATCTAATTGTACAAATAACCACTGATTAAGTTGACAAGTAGATACTATTTTATCTGTTTTTGTCAAAACAATTTTATCGAATACAGTAAAAAATAATGTAATTTTCAGTACTAGAATTTTTGAACTATACCAAGTACGATTATACAAATACATTGGCCATAGTACTTTGGGATAGCCACTTTTTCTTATACTTTCTTATTTTATTTTTTAAATTTGAAGATGTATTCAGTTGTCGTCAATGGGTTATGTGTGTGTGTTTTTTTTTTCTTAATTTTTATATTTTTTGTTCCTGATGTTTTTAATGTTGAATGCTGACAATAGACACTAGAGTTTTTTTGCGTGTTTGCTGAGGTGTGTCGTGTAGCTATTGTTTGAATTCGGTTTTTTATTTCTAGTTTTAAAGATAGATTTGAAATTTATTTATTTTTAATTTTTGTTAAATTTGTAAAATGTACTCTAATAATATATTTATAGACATATATTAGTTGAAACATCTGTTTTTGGTATTAGTAATTAATATTATTTTAAAATTATATATATATATATATATATATATATATATATATATATATATATATATATATATACATATACATACATACATATTATGTATGTATGAGGACACTATCTACAATGTATCTACAATATTATTATAATTTCTTCAAAAATAATATTAATTCTTATCATTAAATTTATTAGTAGTACTTTAAATCTATTTGCTAAAATTAATGTATATTTTTTAAGAAACTATTTTTTATAAAACAATCTTTTTAAAACCAGTAGCAAAAAAAATACCGCACACATCTTTTCTACAATCATACTACATCATATATAATAATAATCCAAACTGACAATAAACATTTCAAAAACCAATTGACTATTTTACAACCACAAACCACTTATGTCAAAATAACTCAACTGACCATAACACTAGTAAATTTATGTAACAGGAATTGTACTACCGCGGCCATACAATTACATATAATTTCGCACCATCGGCATATGAAATACAGCTGCATGCTTTGAACCTGGCCCATCAATAAAATTAAAGAAAGCATCACACAGCCACACACACACACACAATAGTTTATATTCGCGCGCATTGTAATTAATTTCACATAAAATATGTCAAAGATATAAGTAGCTTTTGAAATGTGATCTGGTCAGACTCTCTCAGGTTGATGTTGTTGTTGTTACGTAATTATTTGTGTTTGTGTGTGTTTGAGAGTGTATGGGTTTATACATTTATAGAATTTTAATGTGTTTGCTTGTGTGGATATATGTGTGAGTGTATGTGTGTGTGTGAAGATCTTAAAGTTGTATACCGAGTGTTGCATAAGAAAGACAAGGTGATCAAACAACTTAAAAAGATGTCGCCTTATGTTGGAACATTCCACGAGTTTATTGTAAACATTTGTTGAATTTAAATAAATTTAATTTAACGGATTGTTTGTTTTTTCAATTTTTTATTGCTTACACGTTCTTTTTATTTATATTATACTTTATAGGAAATAATAAAGTACATTTTCATTATAATCGCTTCAGATAAATTAAACTTTAAATCAATAAAAAAAATTATACTTGCATAAATATAATTGTTCTCAATAAATCAATGCTTTTTTGTTAATATTTCAAAATTAAAATCCGTTTTTCTTAACTTAAAGTCAACTTGATTTAAAATATTTATTATGAAAACAAATCTAAATGTACAACTATAGGTTTGGTAAAACAAAATTTAAACAAAAAAATACAAATATTTTTGTTTTAAATTTGCTTATAAATGGTTAAAATAATAAATAATTAATAGAAATTAATAGTTATTTATTTAGTCCAAATTGGTGAAGGCAGTGAAAAAATTTGTCTTCCTCTATAAAAAATTTATAAATTTCATGATCTAATTTCTTATTTGTTACCAAGTAACTTGTTTCCATGTCCTTTTAATATTATAAATGTCATTTATATCTTTTTTCCTGATGAAAACTCACGTTCAGTTCTTAGAAACGTTGATTTATTACTAAATTATTACATAACTAGAACCTAAAGCTGTTTTATTCTATTTTAATATAACAAATTCTGAAAGATTTTTCACTATTTTAAATTTATTTTAGACAAAGAATATATTGACTCGATCAAAAAAGAAATTTTCTTATAGGAAGTGCGTTTTCACTACTAGATACAGCCACAGAATTATTTTGATAATATAACACTTTTTGCTGTGTGAATAAGAATTAATTTGATATTATTTTTATGCTAATACAGTTTATAATATTTATTATTATGCTATACAAAAATATACTAGTAACAAATTATTTTTTTACTGAAAAACTTTACCTTCAACTACTGACTTTTTACAAATATTTATAGTTTAAATACAATAATAAATATTAAAACTAATATTTAACATATGCACTTGTAATATCTAAAGAATGTAACAAAAGAAAAATGCAAAAAATATTAATTAATATTAGAATTATTATGGTAATTATAAGATATCAAGCTGTGAAAAAAATAGTAAATAGCCAGTTATCATGCCATATATGTGTCTTATAACATTTCAAACAACTGAACACCAGACAGACAGTAAGCACTTTTACTTTAGAATTACTAAAAATAAATTGGCTACATAACAAATAATATATGACATATATCATATAACTACAAATAAATTTCTGGTTATATTTAAAAATATGAACGGGAGTTGAGCAAAAAGTAATAACTTATTATAATAATTATGATAGTTCCGGTATTTATAAGTAGAACATATGTCATTGTATTTTACGATATTAAATTATAACTATAATTTTATTATTTTTACTTGCATTGCTAATAACACGAATTTTACTGTTGAATATGAATAATCATTAGAAAAATTTAAAGTTATAAACTTACCAACAACAAATGTTTTATTCATTAATTATTTTTTTCAAAAAAATGTTTATTAATCATTATTTTACAAAAAATTAAGAAAACTATATTTTTTTATTCTTGTTGAGTAATACATTTATAATATATATGTAATAAAACGTTGATTTATAAGATCATAACTCTAGATTTTTGACCACAAGTCTACAATTTAACTACACAATTTTAAAAATAGATAATCCTTAACTTAGCACGGTTGCTAAGTTGAACTTATCAAATTAAAATAATTTTTAAATGTCATTTTTTACTATGTCAATTTACTTAATTGATTACAATTACGAGGTTTTACTTTTTGCTTATTCTTAGTTGTTAATAAATTTTTGAATATATTTATAAAATTATTTCTTACATTTCTAATATAATTATTGAACATAGTAAGTTACATTCAAAAGTTATAGTTTTATATATTTTATGGTTAATTTGTTTAATGTTCCATGTAAATATTGAAAATGAAATATTGAATGTGGTTATTAATTTGCATATCTAATTACTTACGCAAATTTACTTCCGAGGTAATTCTTACTGCTTATTACTGTTTATTAATCAAATTATTTTTTTTAAATAGTTAACGTTAATATTATAACCTTAATAAAACATTGCATATCGACATAAAATTATTAATTTTTGTTATATTAGTACTTATGATCTACCGTTAGTATCTAAGAAAATTTTAGTAAAAATTAAAATGGTTTTGACTTTATAGGTAAAAGCAAATAAGTTATCTAGATTAGTTTCATTCATTAAGCGATATTTTTGTCACTGGCAAGTTTAATTTAATTATGTATATTAATTAATAATTATTGCTAATTGTGAATGTATTGATTGGGTAATAATTTACTGTATAGTTCCGCAATTTACTATTTCACACTTGTAATGAAAAATAAAAGAAAATGAAAGCAATATTATATTTTATTGAAAAAAAAAATATATATAATATTTATCTTAGCAAAATATATTTATGTGGCTTATGTTTCTAATTTAATCATTGACTAACCAATATATTTTTATTAAATATATATATATATATATATATATATATATATATATATAAATTTTTAAATAATAATAATAATTGAAATAAACATTTTATTAGATGGTTCAAAAATAAAAATTGCAAATAAAAATACAACAGGATATTTTAAATCAATTTGTTTGGAAAATCATCACAATTAACGCGTGCTAATAGAAGATAAAAAATCAATCACTTGAATTTATCAACAATTTTTACAATAAACAACCGGCAACAAATCGTTATTGACGGTTATGCAATCTCAGTTAATAATTATCGATGCAAAGCAATCGATATAAACTAGCGATTATTATAAATGACTTTTACCTTGGCAGTGTCAGCTAAGCATAGTGATGGAATATTTCACCAACCAACCTAGTGAAAAGTTGAAGAAAAAAGAAACAATACAGAATAGCGGAACTGTCAAAGAAAATCATATATTACCTGCCGCAAGCAGAACCAATCATAATTTAACATTTAATCGATAAAACGGCAATAAAATTATGTCTAGCAAATAATAAGTTTAATTTCTTTATGACACACAATATATATAGCTGTCAGTGATATTTGCATTACTACAAATATATAGCAGGCTGTGAAAGCTGTGGAAAAACAATTGAAACACATTATTTGTTTTATTTATGTAGATATTTTTTTAGATGTTTGTTTGTTTTCAAGGAATTTAAAAATTGTTTGATTTTATCAAAGATCGTGAATGTCAACTGTTTTAAAAGATCTAGAAAAATAGTTTTACGATTTATATGTAGGTTATCTGAAGGTTAAAAAGAAATGTTTTAAAATGTTCGAATTTATAGTAAAAATTAATTATATCAAATTAATTTTATACCTAACATAACTTAAATAATTTTATGTATTTTAAATAAATATGTTTATGTGTTAATTTATGATAGTACATATTAATTATATTAATTTCTTAAAGATTTATAAAATTATAAATTATTTTGTTTATTTGATGAATGGAATATTCGTTTGACCGGAAGAAATCAAATATTCGCTAATACTGCAAATCTTGATTGATGTTATCCTTGTTTTTATAAATTTCTATCACTATGAAGGGGCACTGTGTTAAATAAAATTCGGCTTCCATTAACTAAAAATCTATAAATTGTATAACCTAGTTTCTTATTTTGTTACCTATTAACTTGTTTGTATGTTCTGTTATTTACTGTAATGCCATTTATCCTGATGAAAACAGACGTTGAGTTTCGTCGAAACATCGATTTTAAATAAATATTAATACAGAACTTTAACCTAAAGCAGTTTTATTTTAATATAATGAGATCTAAAAGATTTTTTACTATGTTACTATTAGCTTGTTGCATGTTTGATACGATAAGTAATAATCATTATTTGTTTATAGAAAAATTGTTATTAATACATACTAAACGTCAATGTTTACATCACTAAGTATAATAAAATTATATAACACATTTTTATTATATTTATAAACAAAAAATATTACTTTATGTAACTACGTTAAAGTGCTATTCCATTTAATGGTACATCAAGGTCCTCACGGAGCTAAAACTAAAATTGCCTTTGGTCATACTTAAATGACTTTATATTGTGTACAATAAAAAAAAATAAAAACACGACTTTTCAGTTAATAGGCAAAAAAACCTATTTGTTTCTAATTTTTTTTCCAATTAAAATATTACTTTAACATAATAAATATTAGTTTTCAAAATTTCTATGTAATAATTTATCTTTTCGCTTAAATAACACACGTAATTTACTTGTTTATAATAATTTACGTTAATTTATGTGGTGTTATGACAGTGCAAATTTCGTTGTGACCAACTGATTACTTGCACACAAAAAAAAGAAAATCGAATATACTACCGAATTATTGACAATAATAATATGATTGTATCATGATTTATAATATGATTGACAAGTTAATTGTTTGCAATTAATTTAATTTTTTTTATGTAATGAAATATTTGATTAAGTACAGTTAATATATCTAGACATTTTGGCTGCCTGTCAAAGATACAGATCTAAATCTGATAGCCAAGAAAAAAATGTAATTATTGTTTTTAATGGCAATTTTAATTGGAACAGTTTTGAAACAATATGTTACAAAGTGATTAAGATATTTAATAAAAATTTAATTAGTGACTTATATAATTTTATATTTTTAAACAATGGTTTAAATTTAAACCATTTAAAATATGAATATGTCTCTAAAACTAAATAAAGAAATTTATTGAAGCATATTCAACATTTTTAATTTTAAACGCGTTAATTTGTTTCATTTTATTTTTAGTTGTATGTATGTATAAATGATAGCAATATTTATAAAGTTAAATTTTACAATTTCATAGTTTGTAAAAAAAAATTACTGAATTTTATTATTTGTTTGTAATTTAATTAATATGAATTTTAACTGTAGAAATGCTATTTTAATTAGAAAACAATTATTTTCCAACGATGTATTTTTCCATGACACTAACTGATTCACGAATCGTTAATTGATTTTTCTCGATAAATGTGAGTAAAAGATTTATTGTATGCATATTCAAGGTATTATGAGGTAATTTTATGTCATTTTGTTTATTGTTTTTTCTTCTCTCTTGTTTAAAGTTAAACGTTTTACGATATTTGTTTATAGTTATTTCGATTGCTTTAAGTATGTCGTAAATTTACTATTATGACAGATCCTTGCATAATATTTTATAACGCGTATTGAGTTTTGCTGTATTTGGTTTTATTTTATTCTGTAATAGAGATATTATTTGTCGGAAATAAATTAAAATACGAAATTATTGTTATTATTTAAATTCATATTTAATGTGTTCAGTTAGAAATTGTTTTATGGGCCTTTTAATTGTACTCGTATTAGTAAAAGTTTGCTTATAATTTTTTATTTAACGTATTTGTTCTATGTAAATATTTAGTTAAATATTTAGTTAATAACAAAATGCTTAATAAGGATCCTTTGCTAGAATCTGGTATTTATCAAATTTCTTGTAATGACTGTAATTTTAAATATATAGGACAATCAGGTCGTAATATAAAAACTAGGATTAGTGAACATCTTAATTGCTTCAAACTTAATAAATGTTATTCTAATGTAGCTAAACATTGTATTGAATGTAAACATAATTGCGATGGTAATTTTGTGGATATTCTGCACAAAGAAAAGAAAGGTTTTAAACTTACGTTCCTGGAAGGCTATGAAATTAAGAAAGCCGTCAATAATAATACCGAACTGATGAACGAACATTTAGATATTTTACCCTCACCCTTCCTTGATATTGTCCTATCAAGTTTTACTTCATGTAATAGTTTGCGCACCCCCACCACTTAATTTATTCTGTTGTTTAAACCATTAGATATAAGTAAAATTCTATTTATAATTTTTCTGTATATGTTCTTCTGATGATGGCCTAACAGCCGAAATTGCAATAAAGAATTATTCTTTTATTTTGTGAAACAACCGAGTGTTTTTATTTATATTTTATTTCATAATGTTTCACCGAGAACCTACAGCCTTCAGCATTGATTTTATTCACAAGAAGAATTTATAAAAATTTCTAATTTCATAAGACGTCTTTTCATTTACATTACTATAATAAATTACAAACATAAAATGATAAAATTATTTTTTTATTTAACAAAAATTTTCTGATTTTTAAAAAATTAGTTAAATAATTTATACAATAAAAAATATATAAATATATTTATACCTATTTAGGTTAAAACTATTTACCCGAGTGGATAGGCACTTATAGGCACTTTTTAGGTTAATTATTTTCAAACAGTGTATGCACAAAACTACGCTAAAAATGTAACCCAGCTAAATATGGCACAATCTGGTTAGCATTGGCAACTAATTCAAACCGCAAACTGAAGACGTAAAATCGGGGCGGAATGATTGAAAACGATTAGAATCGGCACGAGTTTTAATATCCATTACAGCATTGTGTTCGGTTATATGTCAGACGATAAATAAACATATAAGAAGGCAGTCATAGAAACGTGTGCTTTAACCTTATAAGAACGAAATGCAGTTTGATATGTGTGTGTGTGTGTGTGTGGGTGCTTGGACCGATGGCATAAAGCATATGGTTTATATTTTATGCTATATACAGTCACCGCTATATATAGAAGTTCACGTAATACTTACATTACAAATACTATTTGTTGATACTCCATGATTTGCTATGTACAATTGAAGAATTGTTGCGCAGAAACTTATTAGCCACATTTTAATTGAAAATTTATCTTAGCTTTATGATTTATATACTGCAGGTTTTGATTTACTGCATTCTTTGAAGATTTACATATTAATAATAATTTTATAAAATATTTTAGTTTTTCAACTAAATACAATTGATGTTCAACTATAATATATATATTTTTTCCCAATTGTTTTTTTTAATTGTTTAAATGATTTTATATACAAACATAATTACATTATATATAGTAAAAAAAAATACTGTGGCCACACAAAAAAAAAACACCGTCATCATATTAAATAAATTTATTGAATAGAAAAATTTCTATAACGACAATTACTGTTAAAATAAAACGGCTTTAGGTTGTAGTTCTGTATTAATATTTATTAATAATTGACGTTTAAACGTACTCAAGGTACACCTTTATTAGGAAAACTGATAAAGATACACTTTGAATACGTCGAAACGTCGATTATTAATAAATATTAACACAGAACTACAGCCTAAAGCCGTTTTATTTTAATATGAATTCCGAAAGATCTTTTACTATGTTAACAACTACTTTTTTTTATTGTACACTGTTTTGTTTATTAGGAAATCTCCTGTCAGACAGTTTTTTTTTTAATAAATAAATACTGTAGTCATGGTAACTAAAAACAAAACTGTCTTGACAGAAATATGCCACCTATTTACAGAATTATATATCATAAACATATGAAAAATTATATTTTAATTATATATATATATATATATATATATATATATATATATATATATATTATATTCTATAATTTGGCGACTTAAATAAATTTAAATAAAGCAATTCTAAATATGCATATCCTTTAAATTTAAAGGAATTTAAGCTAAACATTTCACACTGAAATAGTCTTAAAAATCCACAAATTTACGGCCGGTTTCAAAATAAATACTTTAACTAAAGTCAATTGAAACTGACCAAAACACATCAATTTTAAATTCTACTATAATAATAATTAATGTTGTCAATAAAACAATGCTTTTTGTCAAATTTTCATTCTTTTAATCGTAAAATTATTTTTTGTTTGCCAATAGAACAAAGCTTTTTTGTCTGCTTAAAGTCAACTTTAGTTAAAGTGTTTATTACAAATTTGGCTTTTAAAAATTTAAGTTAAATTTAATGACCAGAATTGCGTCCGAAAAACGCAATAACTTTATACGGAAATATCCTGCTTGTCTACCTCCCATTATTTTTAATTTCTATAAGTGTACACAATTACACACGTTGCAGCCACTCAAACACACAAACCTTAAGGCTGTACTGTAGCAATCTTAAAGTTTCTAAGGGGTTTGTAGGTGAGGGACGAAGTAGCTTATAGGCGTGGCGTTCACCTAACCCCACTGCTAAATTTAGGAATTTTTTCTTTTTCTAATGAGAAAGACAGCCGTCAATCCAAAACAACTGTGAATAATAGAATCGAATTTCTAAAGCAATGTTTGTGTTTTGTAACGCTTTAGTATATATTTTTTGAATACATCATTTTAGAGGAATTTTCTGCCCGATCTGATGATGGGTAAACGTACTTTTTATTTCTTTGAATAATTTCAAAAATCCAGTTTTTCAAATAAAAATTAAAATTTTAATTTAATTATTTTTTAACTTTAAGCGATCATATCTCGGTTACTATACAAGTTATTAACATAATTCTTTTTTAATTTCTTTATTATCTATTTCCGTGTACGCTTCTTAAAAAAAAGAAATATTAATATTGTTATAAATTAACATAAAAAATAAATAAACAAATTAATGAGCAATATTTTTTCAATTTAAAGACAAATTTTGTTCACAGTTAGAAATTTTTCGGCTTTAGGAATAAGTAGATATAATAAGCGACAAAGTTTTAGAGCCAATGTCCATAGAAGTTTTTTTATTTAAATTTCTTTTTCATATTTTGTACAATTTTTGAGTTATGTACTTCTAAACGTGAAACATGAATTACTGGCAGCTGGCGTAATGCTCTATATATACGAATATACTCGTATTTATTATGTTGCATACTTATAGAACTTTGTAACATTTAATATAAATTTTAAATTAAAGGTATTCTATTTTTGGATATATTATCAATCGATAAAAAAATACAAAATTATAATTTCAGGGCATATATTGTAATAAATGTAAAAAAAAATAAGCAAAAAATTTTACACTAATTTTGGATTTTCTATTTTTAAGTTTGTGTAGAAAATGCATTATAAAACATGTCTTTCTAAAATTTGAATGTTATAAAACTATATTTGTTTCATAATTAAAAAAATAATATGTTGTAAAAACTTTATTATATGTTGCGTATTTACTTAACATATTACATTCAATTTTTTTATCAACTTTCTTTGAGTTATTTTGTTTAAATTCTTGTTTTTAAAAATTAATCTAATATTACATAGTTTTTTAAGTTTTTAATCATAAATACCTTCCCAGATGTACAATCCAGAGGTGTTGTGCGCCAAAAATTATCGAAAATATTCCGTTAGCTTTGTTGTTTTGATATTTAGTATCAGAAAGCAATGGCACATAAAAATATAGACTTATACACTTATAAATAGTAGCATATATGTATACAAGTACCACGTTCTGATGATAATGCAACGGCCGAAGAAACATCGGCCCGTATTCTTTCTGCTTTGATCATATCATTTATTTCAAAACAAATTTTTGCTTCTGTTTTTTATCAAATATAAATAATTTTTCTAATTTCTTGTATTATAAAATGAGTGCATAATAAGTAATTTGAGATAAAAAGAACTTTTGACAAAAATTGCTTTTAAAAGTGATATAGAAATACAAGCCATTTTTTCTTAAATTTTAAATTATAATGTTTCGATATATATTTTTTAAAAGAAGGTACAATAATTTCTAATATAAAATAATAATTTTTCTATATTTAATTACCAATTAATAACAAATAAAAATTTCTTATACAAATTTTTTTTAAAAGATAAATGTATAAGTACCTACATCCTGAACAATTTTTTTTTTAAATATTTAATATTAAAATAAATAAGTATAACTTTAAAATTAATTTTAAAAAACTAATAGGTATATAACTTATATTTAACTTTAAATATTTTTTTATTTGGGTATATTAAGCAAAAATTTTGGCACTATAATTAAACTATAAGTAAACTTACGAAGAGCTATCGGTGAGATACAGCCAATCAGAATAATGAAAAATATACAATAGATGACCAACCACATTACATTTTATTTTGGAAATTTCTAGATATTTTACAGTGGTTTTCATAGAACTCGGGAAATCTATTGTATTTATTGCTTAGTGAGAAAGGGATTAACTGTTATATTCCTTAATCTCTGCAACCATTTTTAAGTCAGGTCTAGGCACTTAATTAAATAATAAAATGAATAACTTTATGAGTGTATATCATAAAACTCATAATATTAAAATGCTATTAAATGATCCTTTAGCATTTACAAAATTGCAGTTTGAAAAAATTGAATGTAATGACACAATTAGTAAATTCTAGTTATTAACAAATTTATTTTTGTGGTCATTAAAAAAATTATTACTGAAAATTTGATTAAATTCTAATAAATAGTGCTGCCAAAATATACTTTAAAAATTGTACTTTGAAAGTCAGCAAAATTACGAAAAAAGCATTCTCAATATCACGAACCGATAACTTTGTTTACTATTATTTAAACATATTTTAGGAAATCAAACAGCTAATTTCACATGTACATATATATATATATATATATAAATTTATGACTTATTGCTATCCCTGCAAAGTGTTTCACTTAGTTTTGATTATTGTAAATTGTTTATAATATATTTATGTAAAATGTAAAAAATTGGAAACCGACAAGTAAATTTATAAAAGTTATTACAATTTTACTGTTGTAAAAAGT
The DNA here is from genome assembly GCA_963966155.1 of Clivina fossor. NCBI lineage: Eukaryota > Metazoa > Arthropoda > Insecta > Coleoptera > Carabidae > Clivina > Clivina fossor. The sequence continues at coordinate 30,589,312 of OZ014555.1, read as the reverse complement.
TTGTGTTTGTAAACAAGCAATAGTATATAAGTTGAAAGCGATAAGAACAGAACGACAGTGACAGACATATTATACTCTTTCCTTTACGAAATAAATAAGCTCCTCCCATTCGCAATATTCAATTGCTTATCCCTGTAAAGTAGGCAAATATACACGTAAAATAGGTTTTGTAACAACAAAATCACGGTCGTATTATTAAAAATAATGATACAATTTTTGAATATGTTGTTAATGAAGAAAATCTGCAGATATATTTGAGAGTACTTTTTACATTTTTTTCTCTAAATTGCGTCAATATAACTGTAAAGTATAGTGATTTTTGATAATAAATTACTGAAATATAGTAATTAATTTCAAAAAACTAATTTCAAGCTTTCCAGGAGTAACTCTTTATCTTTCTAAAAATACCAAATTTGTTAAAATATCTTAAAAATTGTGAACACTGTTTTGTTATTACAAAACTGCTTTTTTTAGCTGGCTGCAGTACACCCTTAAGTAAGCAAGTAAGCTAACTTTACAACATACATACATACACATTTATACAAGTACTGCCTCATCGGTACACCATTGTACAAGTGGCCCGGTATAAGTATTTGAATATGAACAGGCCGTGTTTCGAGTGCAATGTAATCACGATTCCTCAATAATAAATTTCTTTTTTTTATTCTTCATGCCTGTTTTTATTTCGCTGTTGCTCTTAACCGTGGTCTCAAGATCAATGTCATATCATAAAGCAAATAGTTTTTATATCGGTTGTTGAGCTGTGAGCTGGTGTGTTAACATGAGTGGGCTTCTGGAATTAATGTTCAACTTTTACTTCGTGTTTAGTTCTCTGTACGGTTAGATAAGAATGCGGGGCGGCTTTTTACTCGAAAAATGGGAAAGTGAAAAATTAAATTGTTATAAAATATAATATGTTAGATGTTTTAGATCTTGAACTTTAAAAAGGTATTGAATTTATTATGTAATTATTGGATGAGTGTATTGTATTTTGTTTGAAAGGAATTTGTATATAAAACGAAAAAAGAGTTGAGAAAAAACTTGGATAGGTAACGGTTTTAAAATAAAAATTAATAGTAATATAATCGATATTGTAAGTCAAATTAAATATTTAGGAATAATTGCTGACGACAAGATTATGTTTGTAAAAAGATTTAAAAAAAATTGGATGTTTTGTTCAGAGTAAGTATTTGGACACACAAGTAAGACAATCTATAATACAATTATTCTACCCCACTTTCACTTCTCTGGAGATATATTATATTTATATAATATGGGTGATAAAGACAGGTTACAATATCTATAGAATCGGGCGATGAGAATTATACTTGGCTGTAATCGTTATTGCAATATCAAATTAATGCTCGTAACATTAAAATGGATTAAAATAGATAACTTTACGGGAATTAAAAAATCATATTTATATATAAAATAAAATTAGGTTTAATGTCACAATATTTTTCTAGTATATTAAAGTTCTTGCTGGAAATACTGGAAATTTTATATTAGAATCCAGAAATTACAAACGAACACAAAATTGTATTCTTTAAAGCAGTGGTAAAATACAACACCTTACCAACAAATGTTAAGCTGTGCAATTATAAACATTTTGTAGAGAATTAAAAGACTTATATTTAAATTATTTCTTTTAGTTAAGATTATATATTTCTTGTATATAGATATTATATGTTTACATATTATTTGATATTAGTTTATACATTGTACAGGGTCCGGCACAAAGGACGGATGGTTTATAAATAATCATAAAATAGGTAATTTTTACTCAAAAACAAATTTATTTACGGGTTCGGGTTCAAAATGAAATAGCATTTGTTACAATTAAGTGTGGAAAATCACATCAGTCAAGTGGTGACCGTTTTTGACGATGCATTGCTGGAGGCGTTCTTGGAAGTTAGCGTAGACTCTCTCCAACATCGCTTCCTCAACTTGGGCGACTTCTACGCGAATTGCCTCCTTCAACTCGTCCAGAGTTCGGGGCTTGTGGTCGTATACACGAGCCTTGAGGTGTCCCCATAGGAAAAAATCGCAGATGGATAAATCTGGGGACCGAGGAGGCCAGTGAACATCACCAAATCTGGAAATAAGGCGGCCAGGGAAAAGAGGGCGAATAACGTTCATCGTTGCTCTGGCTGTGTGGGCGGTCGCCCCATCCTGTTGGAACCACACACGTCGGACTGGAACACGTCGTCGTCTTAATTCAGGTGAAAAGAAATTGGTGATCATTTCGACATAGCGCTCCGAGTTCACGGTAACAGTATTGCCATTACCGTCTTCGAAAAAGTAAGGGCCGATGACGCAAGTTTGCGATACAGCGCACCAAACTGTCACTTTTGGGGAATGCAGCGGTCTTTCATGTAACTGTCTCGGATTTTCATTACTCCAATAACGGCAATTCTGTTGGTTAACCATGCCATTAAGATGAAAGTGAGCTTCATCACTCATGAACAAAATGAGGTTCTCATTTTGCTCGATAAGTGCTTCCATCTCACGTGCTAAGTTCATTCGTTGTGGGTAATCTCTAGGCTGTAACTGTTGCACAATGGCCAATTTGTAGGGGTGAAAGTGGAGTTCCAAATGCAAAATACGCCTTACCATTTCAAAAACGTCCGTTCTTTGTGCCGGACCCTGTATAATGTATACATATAATATTTAAAAATATTTTCGCATAACTCTATGTTCTACTGATGGACAAATTTCAGCTAATATGACTAAATTGTCAACTAGCATTTTGAAAACAATGACCGGTCTAATTATAATTCGCACTTATTAATTTACAAAAAAAATAAATTACAATCACATTTTTTACATTTAATTCGTAGTAAACAAAAAAAAAAAGCTGACTCCAAAAATTTATGCTCCAATACAACTACAACTGAAAACAATAAAACTACACGAATATTTCTTGCACAATATTCTTGCAGGCAACAAAAAAAAGTCTTTATTATAATTAAACATGGTTCAACGTCTTTCTCGTTCATTGAATCAAACAATTGACTGCCGCCAAAACTATTCTCTCTCTCTTGCTTTTATTATACTCTCATTCGGCTTTTCGCGCGCCCCTCAACGACGCTTTTTCACCCTTTTCGGGACCGCGAACTGACAATGGAAATTCCACGGGCGGCCGCCGAGAAGGGTTGGAATTATATTAATTAGATGTTTTGAGCAGTTTATTAAGAGGCGAGGATTTTTGGCGTCGGGACGCCGAATGAAAATTGTTGTCGGATTGTCGATTCTGGTTGTAGTATTTTTATTATACGATGAAGATTTTTTTCTGCTGGGTTTCGGTGAATTGAAAAATTAGGGTGAGCTAATTTTTTTAGGATTGTTTTTATTTGGTGGTTTGTATTTAAGAAAATTTAGTACTGTGTTTAAAACTAATTAAATATAAGTCGGGTATATAATTCCTGTTATGTATGAGCATTGCACAATCTATAAGAGATTTAATTTTGATTAAATTAGACAAAAAATTCTTATTTTTTAAACATTATAATAATACTTTATTATAATAAAAAGGCTTTAGGATTTAGTTAATTATTTTGTTACTGAGTAACTTGTTTCTATGGTCTGTTTATTTATTGTACATATATGTAATTTGTATTATTTTCCTGATGATGTACATAAAGTATGTTAAAACAACGATTTTTAATTAAAATTAATACAAAACTAATAAAGTATTAAGCTTTTTAATTTTAATATAATGAGTTCTGAAAGATTTTTTTTACTCTATTTTATAGTTTTAAAGTAATTTATAGATTAATATATTAGCAAAAATTAAATTTTGTACAATTAGTTACATTTTCAAAATTTTTTTACTGGAAGTATTTTTGATTAAAATTTCTTTAGTTAATTTTTTTTATATCGATTCTAATTATTGATTTGAATTTTTTTAACTATAACGTTTTAGTTATAATTTTTTTTTATAAAAACTTGAACTTATATCTAATAAAAGAATATATTTTTCATACCAATATGTATATGAGATAAAATTGTGTATAAGTAATTATCAGTAATGTAATAAATAGTAATTTAACTAATATTTTCGAAATGTATCATATAAATTTATAAACAAATATTTTAGTTTCTACAATTTAAATTAGTGGTCGGACATACGTTTTTAAGAAATTGACAATTTAAACTAAATTTGAGATAAGTCTGATCGAAGCTTTAATAGAACATTCGAAATATACCATTTATCTACTTTTCATCAACTGTTCAGTGACTTTTAATAACTATCTAATTATTACACCATCCATCACAGTAAACCCTTTCATTCACCACCAAAATTCTTCTTTTTTTCCCCGCACTATACCATTCTATCCTAACCTCATAAACCAAACACCTAATTAAAACCAATAAAACGCAAGTCAACACACAGCATTCACAGCGCACTGCATCGCTAACCCTTTCGCTGCAATGACCGGGAGGCATTTTGCAACCCCTAAACCGCGATGCGTGTCGTGTCGAAGGCGAAAGGGTTGGTGGTACGCGTGGCGCAAAGTTGAGCCTTCAGCCAATGATAGATGCCGTTACAACGGCGTTTAATTAGGGAGAAAATTAATGCCTATACTCGGTTGAAGTAAATGAGCGTATAACGGACTTACCAGACGGACGATTATTATTGAGTTGATGAGAGACGAACGGAGAAGATAGTTTATTGGTTTCTCGTTTTTGGATGGTTCGGTAAATGGGGGGGGGGGGTAGATTAAGGTGTTGATGATGATGTGGAAGTAAATAACTTGACATTGAGTTAATAGTTAGTACACTGTAAAAAAAATTATATTAAATTTATGTAATTTTACATAGGTTTTAACATAGATTTTAAGTGTGATAATGATAATATTAAAAATAATAACTGTAACTTTCGAAATTCATATTTCTAAAACGAAGAATTTACAAACATATACATACGTATGCATCTGAAAGATATTGTTTTGTTATTAAACAGCTTTTATATAGAAATAAGCATGTCATATTAAAATATTTTCAATAACAATAAAATTAAATAACTATATATAAATTATTAAAATAATAGAAATTATAAGTATAATATTAGATAAAAAATATGTACTACTTTTTAGAGTAACAAAATTACACATATCATATTTTAACTGGAGATAAAACATATTAAACATATTGAAAAATATTTGACACTATTCGGTGTTCTATTTGGGATACACGGAAAATAATGTAAAAATTACTCTAATAGAAAATGTCAAAAAATGTGTTATCAAAAGGACACCGAATTAAACTGATATAAATTTATTGTAATTTATTTATCAAAAATGGACATCAAATTAAATTATTATAAATTGTAATTTATTCACAAAATTAGTGTCATTTTTTTACTTTTATACAAAGAATAATATTATTAAAATAAAACAGCTTTAGATTTAAGTTTTGTATTAATATTTATTAAATCGACGTTTCGACAAACTCAATGTTCGTCTTCATCAGGAAAACTGATACAAATGACATTTACAGTAAATAATAGAACAAGGAAACAAGTAACAAATATGTAATTAGATCATAAAAATTATTAAAAAAAATTTAATTAATGGAAGCCAAATTTTATTTAAGTGATTGATATTATCTTTTTCTTTATAAATTTTTATTGCTTCTCTTATCAATCTGTTGTTAATGAGTTATGAAAGATTTTTTTATTTTATTAAGCCAAATCCAATAGATTTTTTATTGTGCAATTTTGAATATTCTTTATAGACATTGTTTAAAAAACTAACATTAAAATAAAAAACAACAAAATATTATAGTCGAATGTATCGAAGCAGTTCTGGTGGTGCGTGTTGGCCACCCCAAAAAAGGTTTTTTGGGGGGCTTCTTGGCGGTGTATTGATCCGCGTGCTGGTATGTTATCCACCCCCAAACCCTGTTGTTGTGTGCGGAATACCAATTGCCCAGGATATTTTTTTTTCCTTCCTTTCGCTTGCATTCGCGAGACGAGACACCCCCCTTCTCGGTCTACGCACGCACGCACGCAACCACTAAGGGGATGGAGATGCGGATGGATGGATGCTACAGAACTCTAATGCCCGAATGGATGGTGTTTCTAGTATCGAAGAGGAGCGAGCGGGCCTGCTGCTTTAAAGATGTTTTGAATTAGTTTTTTTGCTTTGTTTTGTTGTTCTAAAGCAACTTGAAAAATACAGTCAGAAATGTTTAATTTGTACTATTATTAATCTACGAGATAATTTGAAATTTTATCAAGATTTTACATTTTATATCTTACACTGAGAAAAATAGATATTTAACAAATTGGATAATAATAAGTAGATATTTATTTGAAATATACGAGTATGTTTACTGTATTCACAAATTTATACATTTTTAAAATCTACTCACATATATATTTTAATACTATATTAAGAATTAAGACTGTAATACTATATACAAATTGATGGTATTAAATTTTTGTTTTTATTATATTTATAGTTGATTTTTAAATATACTTATTTTGTCATTTTTAATATCTTGTGTTTGTGTCACCTTTTTAAATATAAATAGCGTTACGGTAACTATCCATTTTTCTCAGTGTACTATTCGTTATGCATGAAAAATAAAAAAGAGAAAATAAATAAAAAGAGAAAAGAATTGTACCAAAATATACAACAATCAATTAAAGCTAAATATGGCATCACGTCATGGTTATCACACACTTGGAAAGATACAACGTGTTATCACCCTACATATATATATATATATATATATATATATATATATATATATATATATATATATATATATATCATAAGAAATGATAAACGACTTTCCGCTAATACACCGTCCAAGTCCATCGAAGGTCGTATCAGAGAGCCTCAGCGTCTGCGGGCGTCCCAATAACCACAGCGTCGTCGGTTATAACTCATTGTCACAACGTGCAGTGTGCGTCGGTCATGCACATATATATCACGAACGTGCCGAAATGCGGTGCGCGCCTGCTGCCACACTACCCGCTACCGTTTTGTTTCATCGGAATTCTTTAATTTTCACTCCACTCGACTGGTAGCTTCGTTCTCGAGTGTGTGTGTGTATGTGCGTATGCTACGCGTCTTCAATCAATACATAATTAAACTTGGATATTTGGAATTTCTTGCATTGTTCGATGCAAAGATGTTTTGGGTGGAATGATGGATTGTTTAAGACGATGAACGGGGTAAAGATAGACGATTTTATTTCTGGTTGTTCTAGTTTTAATAATCTAATAACTTAAAATCAGAAGTTTTCAATATGTTTGAAATTTTTTCAGTAGTGTATCAAATAATTATGTTAGTTAAGCTATGAAGAAAATTTAAAATAAATCGAAAGTTTGCCTTTGAAACTTAAATGAGTTTTATTTAAGAACCTTTTCCACATTGGGCTGATATACCCAATAATTTCTTATATATATATATATATATATATATATATATATATATATATATGAAGCTCTAATAAACTTTATTATATAAAAATAAAAAATGAGGTTATATACTAGGTAATTTCCAATTTGTGAAAATAAACGCCAAACCGAACTTTACAAAAAATACATTAAAGAAACATCTTACAATAAATTCAATCCAATTTCAATCAACCCCATCAAAGTTCCCTCGAAAACCCCAAAAACACAACATATCGCGATGACAGGTCGAAAACCGTCGGCGCCGCCTGTGCCGAAACTTCATTCCCCCGCATATAGCCGCGATGCGGTGACGTTTGGGGTTTGTGTTCCAACAAGTGCAATATGGTCTCTGGCGACGGTGTTTTGGGGTTAGGCCGCGCCGCCACCACGTGGGGGGTGCTGGCAACAGCTGGCAGTACATGCCACACAATTGTACCGCGACGGTTACGTTGTTCGTACTACGGCTGCTACTCGGAGAGAAACAATGTCATTTCATTTCAACCGTGGCTGGATATTAAAAACTGCATATAACGTATATGTATTATGGGTATGTTTGTTGGGTGGATGTACTGTGAGAGAGAAAGTAGGATGAGACTAAAAAGATTAAAATGTTTCAAATAGATTTTGTTGTTACGGCCAGTTTCATAATGAACACTAACTAAAGTCGACCAAAAAGTATTTTTTTATGGACAAGAACAAATAATTTTACTATTATAAATTTGACAAGCTGACTAGGAAGCATCGTTGTAGAAAGTGTTATTATGAAACCGGCTCTTAAAAAAATTAATAAAATTTTAATTGTGTTTAATTAAATTGCACCAATATCAGTAAGTTTGAAATTATAAATATGGTATACATTTTAAAAATACAAATGATGAACAAATATTATGTTTATATACTTAAATTAATTTCAATTCTAATGTTAATCAGTATTACACCATGTCAAATATTGAGTGCAAGAATAATAATTATTGAGTTATTATTAAATATTGCTTTCAAATTTAGTTAATTGGATAAATGTCTTTGAATGGTAGTAACTTTATGTAAACATATCTAAAAAATTATTTGGCACTAATTCTAGAAATTATGTTAAAAAAAATATTAACATATTAAAAAAATCTTTCAGATCTCATTATGTTAAAATAAAACCGTTTTAGGTTGTAGTTCTGTATTATTTTTATTAATAATGAACGTACTCAACGTACATTTTCATCAGGAAAACTGATATAAATGACATATATGAAGATGTACGTTGAGATTAATTGTTGATAATAGATTCCTTAGTTGAGTTTTTGTAGTTTTTCTTTTATTAAAAATAAAATAAACATTCAAAATAATAAAAATGTAAAAACATTAAATAAAATTCGCAAGAAATATGTGCGAAGATAGTCAATCAATATTTTCCAATAATTTTCAAGAAGCAAACATTACATCTTCCTAAATTAATCAACTATACGTTAGCACTAGAAAAATACATTCAGCCGTCATGCGAGCACAACAATAAATTACCACCAACAACCATCAACAACAACAACTCATCTAGCCGCGCGCGTATATCCTTATCAATTCTTCAAAACAACCAAAACATCTCCACCAATCAAAATTCGTGTAATTATCATTTATCATAGCGCGCGCACCGTGCAACACACAGTCTTAACACGGCGGCGGCTTAAGTTTTGATGGCACGATTGTGGTTGAAGGGGCAGCATGACTTTATGGGTTACAAACGGGGGGTGGGAGTTAGGTGATGAAGAATCGGAAGGAATCATTCATCATCTTGTTGACCTCATGGCTCGCGCCACGTCTTCTGTCTTATTCTTCGTTGGATTTGGCTGGAAGTTATTTTGGCTTCATCATATATCGGCATGATTGCGTTAGACCACGACGTTAGCTGGACGTAAAGTAAACGATACAGCAGGGGGGGATGTGAATGTTTGGGTTTTTGCTGGACGCAGACAGTGACGTCCGTTAAGTTATTAATAAATATGAAATGCTATCTATATTTTTATAACATTTGAAGCATTCTAATACGTTTGCATGGAAGAATTATAATGTCTTTAATTATTGCATTTTTTTTATTTTTTAAAATAGTTGTTTGATTTTTGCTTATACTCTAATAGTTACCTAATCAAAACATTTAATGCTACACTCTAAAAAGTTGCTATTTTACATAAAAAACATAGTAAAAAATCACGTATTATTTCAGCAAAACGATTGTAAATTTTCTGTAATTTTGTACTTTTAAGTTAAATAATTGATTTACCATATTATATATATTATGTATTTTTTTACCGGAAAATTAAATAATTACTTACATAAAATATACGTATTTTATATTTATATAATGTAAAATTTTTATAAAAGTTTGTTGAATGTTTGTAAATTTTAATTTGTTGTTTTAATTTATATATACCTGAGCAGTCAAGGAAATAATTTTTTTAAAGAATTAATATTATAGAAAATAACTTAGTAAAAATTCTTTCAGAACTCATTATATTAAAATAAAGAAGCTTTAAATATGACTGTAGTTCTGTACAATTTTTAGTTCTAAAATTTTTTTTAATTTTAAGGATAAACTATTTAAAAATATTATTTTGTATACTACAGTGCAAGTACTTTTTAAACTTCAATATTTTTATGATATTATACGTAAACAAAAGCACCAACATGAAATTACGTCACATAGTGTTCCATCTCCAGTTGGAAGTCACTTCTCCGATCACCCGATCGCAAAACAATACATCAAGCGACGCCGTTTCGCATCGCATGAGTGCCGGCGCCACTGCATTTCCGTGCAATACGGAACGTGACCGACGCCGATGCCCCCCGGTACACGGACACTCATAATCTGGGCGTCCATTCGACGTGTTTTGCCCATACACACATACACACAGTATAGCTATCCTTCAACGTCATTGCGAGAGACAACCCACCCCCCCTACGAGCATAGAGCAAGTGACAGAAATATCGCGTATTGCTTTTTGTCCCTTCGCTTATACACGATGGATGTCTCTTAAGTGATTTATGTGCTGTATTGATTGGCCGGTTTGGTTTTTCGGAATTGGGTTATTTGGGGAATAGTTTTGCAATGGATAGATACGTACGAGTAGGTTAGATTTTTAAGAAAGAATAAGTAGTAAGAAAGGTAGTAGTATAATATTAATTATTAATTTTTTTATGTAAACAATACAAATGACAAAGTAAAGTTAAATAGACTGTTAGAAAGAAGAACGTAACATTAATAATGAATGTAAATAGAAAAAAATAATCACAAACAAAAATAAATAGAAAAAAAATTGATAACTAATAGAGCAGAGAATAATTTTATCACTATATGTTAAAGTATATCTGTTTAGTAATTTGAGATTAATAAAATTACATTAAATTTACAATAACAGTTGCAAAAGACCTTATTAAACCCATTGGTTCATATTATAAGCTGGTATATTAAAATCGGTTTTAACTGATACTGGTAATAAGAAAAAATTATCATAAAAATAAAAATAAACAATTCTTTTGCTACAAAGAAATACAGAAAATACTACAATCCATTTTGTGAAATAATATTTGAAAATATTGTACACTTATTAACTCGTTCCGTTAATTTAAATTACAAAAAAAAAATAGCGTCTATAATTTTATAAGAAAATAAAACATACATCCCAATAGAATATTCAACAAATCAACCAATTGCACAAACAGGTATTTATTGTATCATTATGTTCAGCTACCTGTGCAACTGCAATCCCTGGTAGACAAAATATTTTTAAAGTATCTTGTCATTGTTAATTGCGGGGTAGACTTCTACTTTTCACTGATTGAATTGCTGCACTCAATCACATTGGTAGCAATGGAACAAAACAATAATATATAATTGGACCAATCAGTGAAGAATGCCAAAATTGGAATGCCACTATCATTACATGCATTCTTTCGCAATTTGTTATAGAGTATTTTCGTTCATATTATACGTTACTTGTGTGGTATTAAATTAACTGGTAGGCTTTGAAAACAGTTCATATTTCTGTCGATTTTTTTTGCAGTATTTTTGTAGGTTATTCAATAAATCAGGTAATTATTTAATGTTCAGAACTTGTATCTATAATAAACTATAATAGGCTTGTAAATAAATATTGATAATAATTTTGCAGTGAGAGTACCGTATATACAATAAAATTGTTTTGATATACAAATTGGAGATTAAAAAGAATGCATTCTAATGATGGCATAAGCCGAAACGTGTCAACTTAAAAATATCACTTAACTAATTTGAAAAGAGGAAATAAAATTATAAAGTTAGGGAATGTAACATAACAAACTAACATCAACATATATTTTATTTACTTACTAAAAATACTTGTTTACAAAATTTTTCTTTCCTTTACGAATTTATTCTTGTTTCCAAAAACATATTAATAATTTTGTCAATGATATGAATTTTTTTCTCTACTTTCTAAAATAAAAAACTATATAAGTTATTGCAGTAATTTGGAACTTTGTACATAATTTTTGAAAGATACTATACATTTCCAATATAAATGTTATACTTTTTCTGAAAAATATAAACATATAGAAGACATTTATTTGTAAAAGAAAACCATTTTTCTGTACATACATATATGATTGTAATGGCTGATGGTATTACAAGTCGTTTTCTTTATGTTTATCATCATGAAAGGAAGCTATCAAAATATTCTTTATGTCTTTATGGTTCGTATAATAACTATACACAGGCCAGTAGCAGAACAGCCCAAGAAAAACTTTCTTTGGCTGTAAGAACTTCGTTCTGAAACTTTGAGAAAACGAGACTACAGCTAAACATGACCATATTCTTTTTATTATCAATATAGAAGTTTTTATGAAACATTTGCCCACATTTTAGATCGGATAATTTTCGTACTAACCATCTCGCTTGACTGCTCTCGTAAACAATCATTTGCAAATAATAAATTTTGGATTATTTTTTCTTTTCTTCGTAAAATATAATCTTCATAGGAAAGACGTTTAATGTTCACATAAAACGAATAAATATAATACATATTATATAATATTGATTAGAATATTAATATAAATAATAAATTTTTGTAAATATAAAAATATTAGGTTAAAGTTTCTTTCTAATATTTATCGACGTTTCGACGAAACTCAATGTCCGTCTTTATCAGGATAAATGATGCAAATTACAGTAAATAACAGAACATAGTTACTAGCTAACAAATAAGTAACTAGATATTACAATTTCATTATTTTAAAATAAAACTGCTTTGGGTTAAAGTTCTGTATTAATATTTATTTAAAATCGCCGTTTCTACGAAACTTAACGTCTGTTTTTATCAGGATAAATGATACAAATGATATTACAGTAAATAACAGGACAAAGAAACAAGTTACTAGGTAACAAATAAGTAAAAATCTAATTTTTTTTTATTTTAAAATAAATAAATACAAACATAATTAATAATGGCATTAACAACAAAAATTAAATATTAAAATTATTCTTTTTTTAAAATTCTGTTTTCTTTTTTTTAAAAACACGTTTATGGAAATGAATACAAGGAAGATATTTATTATTAGATACATTATAAATATTAAATTATTTATTATGAATCTGAATAAAATTAAAAATATTAATATTCATATTGAATAATTACAAATAACAAATGTTATTGTACTAAGTATTGACGTCAATTTTCTGTATTGTTATTTTCTACATTTCTTTCTACCCTTGTCACCTAAATATGTCACATGGCCTTACAATAATAATAATAATAAAAAAAAAAACAATAGATTTGTAATTTAGCATGTCATTTCCGATAATCTGGACAATAGATTTATTTTACAATGAGATATTTGCTATTTTTATAAAAAGCAGGTTAAAGTTCGATATTAATAGGCGTCCTAATTTATATTTTATTTTTTCTACACCAAAATTATTATAACAAAATTTGTTAAAGCTTATTTTAGACGATTCATTTTGTTTGTGTAATTTTTGAACAAAAAATGTATCGTGTAAAACTACCATAAGAATATATTACTTTTCTATATACATATTAAGATAATGAAAATTTGTTGATTACATTTTAAATAAATTATGTATTAGTAAATTTATAAATAATAAGATATTATATTTAAATTAAAACAAATATAATAGTAGTATAAATTATTGATTTATTACTACGAGTAAATATAAGAAAAAACAAATTTATAATTTAAATTAACTGATTTAATGTCGTATTAAAAAATAAAATGTATGGTAATTGAAAATATAAATATTGAACGGTACGTGTACTGATCAATATTTTATTGCTATTTAATTTTAATGAATCTATTAATAATTATATAATGTTGTTAATATTGCATTTTACTTTTACAGGTTTACATTACGAAAGAAAGTTACACTTCGGTTTTGGTAAGTTTTATTTTTTATATTATTACATTTTAACTGCCATTTTGACATTGTGATATTGTAATATTTATTTCGATTAATTGAACGACAAATGAAGTTCGAATCCAATTTTTTACAACAATATTTTTATATTAATGAAACACGAACCAAACTTAGAAAATCAGAAGATGACTGAAAAGTCGAATCGCTTTATTGCTGAAAACAATAACAAACCTGATAGGGAATTTAATAACATTATAATTAATAACAACATTTTCTTGTTATTAAATTTATATATAATTACATATGAAAATTAATTAATAATAATGATAGAATTTTAATATAGTACTAATTTTATTTTGATATTTTATTCTCGATAACATTTATACAAGTTGTAGGAAACAACTGTTCACGCTTATATAAAATGATAAAATGCAATTATGTTTTAAAAACTTGTTATAAACTAATATAAATTTTTTAATTTTATCAAAAATAGAATTAAAAAAAATCAGTATTTTCTATATTGTTTAAACTAATTTAATTAATTTTTATTAATAACATTTTTTTAAATCTAGAAATATTTATATATCAAATTTGTACAATTATTCTGGGCATTTATATTGTATATGACTATTTTGATTATCTAATGCATGGCAATAATATATGACTACGCACCTGAATCGAACGATTAAAATCAAAGAAAACCTGGACAATGGTGTGAAGGTATGGATGCCAGTGAATGCCAGGATGTGCCAGAGGTGCCCTCGACCTTTCGACCTTTGTGTCCATAGACTAACAACACGCATACACACACACACACACACACACACACACACACACACACAATCACATACACACAAACACACTCTAGCTGCTTGTAATGTTACAATAATAATGTACACCCGACTAATTTGCATTTTAGTATTGTTTTCTGTATGTCACTTAAATCTAAGGCGACGAGCGACAACGGTAACACACACACACACACACACACACACACACACACTCACAATATAGGTATTCAATTATTATTTGTATAGGTATTGTTTCACATATTTGTTGTTTCCGTTACTGGACTTAGTACGAACGTTATTTTTGGAAAATATATTATTTCTTACTTTTGTTGTCTGCTGTTTGTATTATAATTAATGCTCATATTTATTATAATAACTTGTGGACAAAATCTGTGAGCGAATTTAAACTACAATTACTAGAATAGTTTCCAGAATATTTTTTTTATCAAATTATTCATAATTTTGTGTTTTTTGAAATAGTGCTAATGACTCAATATTGACGGTTGTAAATTAAAAAAAAATTGTGTTTGTGGTAGATCATATACAATGTAAAAAATAGTGAAATTACAGAAAAATAATAGGAAAATTTTACTATAAAAAATTTGTAATTTTATTTTACTATAAATATTCTGTATTTCTACCTCAAAATTCGGTAATTTCGTACATAACTCATAATAATCACATAAAGTAGATAAAAATGACCTAATAAGAATGTAAAATTGCTTACTTTCTGCAAATTGCATCACATACTTAATCTAGAATTACGTATTTGGTGGTATAACTTTTTAAATTATTTAAAATTACAGCTTGCATATTAATATCTGTAATAATTGTAAAATACATCTTTTATGTAAATTTTCAAATGTATGTAATTATACCAACAATAATATTACAGAACTAAACAAATTTTACTTATTTATGGAAAATTCCTGACAGCAAATTTACTGAAGTTCTGCAAATTTAATAAAATAGACTTTACTAAAAAAAAAAAACTGTATTATTACATACATATGTACTTTTCCATCCCGTTAGTAATATCATATTACATAATATGTTTGTAATATAGTTCTGATATTATGTATTTTTAAACAATTATGTTAAAATTGCAGCAGTTGTGTAATTATACTTAGAAATACTGGACATCATAGTGTGTTATAGTTTGTAGGTAAAATCACATAATTTTTTTTAAGTGTTACTTATTAGCAAAACAAAATTTTTATTTATTCTTTAGTACAGCTTAGTAGATTCAAACAAGAATAATAGATTTTATTTTATTTACCGGTAACATTACTTTCCATTTTATGAAATATTAAAAATGATTATATTTTGTAAGCAAATGCTATTTTCTTCAACATTTAGCCGAAACAACAAAACGAGCATCTGTAAACAGGAGACAAGAACCAGGCCGGACGCGATGAAAGTAAAAAAGAACTTAACGTGTTAAAAAATAATTTAAATATAATTTGGCCAGACATTTTTTCCCGTAAATACGGCAAAGAAAAGGAAATACCTAGGTAACATTGGGAGTCGTCGTCACCACACAGACCGATTCAAATTTGCATTTTTCATTAAATAAAAAGAATTTGTACCGAAAAACGGAGACAGTCTTCCAGGTTTCCATTTAATATAATTTTGGTGTTCGCCTTTATAGCTCCAAATATAATTTCGTTTGTATTACCACAGATGGCATAAAAAGCGCAGGCACTGGGTAATAGTGTCCCTTTAATAACAGGAAACACGTCGTTCATGTACCTTTTATTTTTACCATCATCATCATCATTTCGTTACGTTTCGTTTCGGCCCTCCCCGTGTGGGCGTCTCTTATCTTATTTCGCGTTTTCAGTTTTTTTTTTTGCCCTAAAATTTTCTCAATTTTCATTTGAGTGGATGCTCCCGATGGAGTTACAAAGCCCGATGGGGGTAGGGACTTGTAGAGGCAATGTTCCATGTTGTCTTTATTTTTTAGTTGATCTTTGTTCAGTGCTTATCGTATGAGTTAGCAATTTATAGTTTGTGTATTTATTTTAGACTTAAACACTATGCATCACTGGTTTTTGTATTCTTAATGTTGTAGGGAGCGTTTTTTTTTTGTCAGAATAATACTAAATACCAAATTTTTTGATTTAACTTTATTTAAATTTAAAAAAAATAATTATTTATTTTATAAATATATATATATATATATATATATATATATATATATATATATATATATTAGGGTGGTCCTTAATTTTTTTAAATTTTTTTTTCTTCGCTCCAGGTGGATAAAACGAAAGGTTATAATAAAAAAAAATTTTCTGCCAAGTCTCGTTGGAAAATATTAACATTAACCCGTGCCCCAAGACGGTTGAAGTTTAAATGGGAATTAACATGGGATTTACATACTTGCGGGTATTACAAGGTATAACTCGATTAGTTCTCAATATTTTGACCCCAACTCGACTTATATAAGGTACTTGACATCGCTGAATCCGAATATAATAGCGAAAACATGATTAGGATACTTGACAATTGTCAAAACGGCTGTCATTTTGGAAAAAACCCTATTTTTTGCCGTATTTTAGGTTTTTTCAACTTTTTAGGTTTTTTAAGATTCTGTATACGAATATGGCGTTCAAAAAACACGGGTATTTTTCACCTGTGCTATGAACTGTGCAGTTAGTTTGGCTGTAATAAGGCTTAGTTTTGCTTGGGCCTTAATGGGTTAAAACTCGACAATTAGATAAAAATAGGGTAAAAAATTGTCAAAAACACGTATTTACATTGAAATCGCTTCTTGGCACAATTTTTTGACAATTTTTCTTTATTCTAATTGTTTTTAAAAAACTTAAAAACTTAAAAAACCTAAAAAGTTGAAAAAACCTAAAATACGGCAAAAAATAAGGTTTTTTCCACAATGACAGCCGTTTTGACAGTTGTCAAGTATCCTAATCATGTTTTCGCTATCATATTCGGATTCAGCGATGTCAAGTACCTTATATAAGTCGAGTTGGGCTCAAAATATTGAGAACTAATCGAGTTATACCTTGTAATACCCGCAAGTATGTAAATCCCATGTTAATTCCCATTTAAACCTCAACCGTCTTGGGGCACGGGTTAATGTTAATATTTTCCAACGAAACTTGGCAGAAAATTTTTTCTTATTATAACCTTTCGTTTTATCCACCTGGAGCGAAGAAAAAAAAATTTTTAAAAATTAAGGACCACCCTAATATATATATATATATATATATATATATATATATATATATATATATATATATATTACTTATTAAACTTCAATACATAATCGAAAAAATATTTACTCTTTGTGAATTACAACTTACAAACTTTTAATTTCATATTTTTCCAATTTTTTATTTATTCTTAATAAATAAAAATAAAAATATGATCTTACTGTGGCAAAAAGTTAATTACATAAATAAAATAATTTATTTTAAGATAAGTATGTAATTTAAAAATTATTGCAAGGATAAATTTACTCAAAAGTTTGGAGATATTGGGCTAAATAAAATTTAAAATAAGTTTATTAATGTTTGAAAATAGTAAATTTGTATTTGTATTTTTTAAAATAAGATATTCTTTTAATATTTAAGTAATGAATTTTTCTTTAAATTTAAGCAAAGTTGTATTTTTACTACTTTGACTGCAAGGAAAAGTAGTAAAGCGTTTGGTACGGTGTCTGTAACATTTTCAAAAAAAAAAAAAAATTGTATAGAAATCCTTCATATAGCCTCTAGATGACGAATCTGAACTTAGTTTATGTGGGTGTATGGATGTGCGTCGTCAGCTCGCTCGCTCGCTCGCTCGCTCGGTCGTCAGACAAAATTTTGTGATCGCAACTCCTCCTAGACAGTTCAACCGATTTTAATGAAATTTTCAGGATAAATTTGCCTAGTGCCCAAGATGGTCATGTGGTTTTGGTTTTTTCCAGTAATGCCAACTTTCCGAGAAAAAAATTACTAAAGTTTTTAAAAATTTATTGTGGCTACATTATTTATCCGATTTTGATCAAATTTTCAGGAAAGATTCCCCTAGTGCCCATATAAATTACGTAATTTTAATATAATACAGTGTTGCCAACTTTACAAGAAAAATATTACTAAAATTTTAAAAAATTTATTGTGGCTACATTATTTATCTGATTTTGATCAAATTTTCAGGAAAGATTTCCCTAGTGCCCATATAAATTACGTAATTTTAATATAATACAGTGTTGCCAACTTTACAAGAAAAATATTACTAAAATTTTAAAAAATTTATTGTGGCTACATTATTTATCTGATTTTGATCAAATTTTCAGGAAAGATTCACCTAGTGCCCACATACATTTCGTAATTTTAATAAAGTACAGTGCTGCCAACTTTCCGAGAAAAAAATTACTAAATTTTTAAAATTTATTGTGGCTACATTATTTATCCAATTTTGATCAAATTTTCAGAAAAGATTCCTCTAGTTGCCACATGAATTATATTATTTTTTTAATAAAATTCAATGTTGTCAACTTTCCGCGAAAAAAATTACTAAATTTTAAAAACATTCATTATGGCCACATTACTTATCTGACTTTCATCAAATTTTCAGAAAAGATTTATCTAGTTGCCACATAAATTATATTATTTTATTTTAATAAAATTCAGTGTTGATAACTTTCAGATAAAAAATTATCAATTTTTTTAAAAATTTATTATGGCGATGTTATTTAACCGATTTTACTCAAATTTTCACAAAAATTCTCCTAGTATCCATATTAATTATATAATTTTAATAAAATACGGTGTTGCCATCTTTCCGAAAAAAATTAGTAAGTTTAAAAAAAAATTATTACGGCCACATTATTTATTTAAACTTAATCAAAATTTTAGAAAAGATTCTCATAACGCCCACAAAAATTATATTATTTTATTACGAAAGTTTTTAAAATTCATTATGGCCACATTATTTATCGATTTTAATAAAATTTTCACAACAGATTCTTCTAGTGCCTATATAAAACTATAATTTAAATAAAATATGGTGTTCACAAAGTATGTTTGTACCCATATAAATAAGATAAATTTACTAAAGTTTAGTGTTGCTAACTTTAGAAAAAAAAAAAAAAATTTTTTTAAAATAATTATGATTAAATCATTTATCCGATTTTAAACAAATTTTTACAAAGAATTATCTTATTGACCACAAATGCTTCAAATTCTATTATTTAATAATTTAAATAATTTAATATTAAAATTTATAAAAGAAAATTAGTAAATAATTGTTACTTATTTTCGAATAGTTCTAAAGGGTATTCTGTGATGTGGCCTTGAAATGTGTAATGACAAGCAAATTTTTATCGTACCTGTTTTAATAATAACAAAATTAAAAGTATATGGGTAAACCCATATATAGACCACTTTGACATTATCAAATAAATGATAAAAAATAAGAAACAAAATTTTTTTACCGAAAGTTGGCAGCATTGTATTTTGATAAATGAAATTTAATTAATTTAAATAATTTAAATGAAAAATATAATACTTTTTATACTCAATTCATAAATGCCATTGATAAATTTATGCCAAAGATCACAATCAATAAAAATATAAATAAGTATAAACCTTGGATAACAGAAAACGTTAAAAATGTAATTAGAAGTAGGGATAGAGCACTAAAAAAATTTCGTATAACTGAAGCAATAGGTGACTGGGAGAATTATAAATATATACGTAATAGTGTTACAGAACAAATAAGAAATGCAAAAAAATTATACTATGAAAACAGTGTTGACAAATGTAGAAACAGTAGTAAAGATATGTGGAAAACATTGAAAAATTTTGTATCAAAAAATAGAAAATGTAATCTTAATAACATAGAAATTAACGGTAATATATGTACTGATAATAAAAAATTAGCTGAAAATTTCAATAATTATTATATCGAAAGTATAAAAGAAATAGTGAATTCAATTGATACTAATCATGTTAGTAGCAATGGATCTAATTTAATTGTAAAAGATAACATGTTAAAAGATTTTAAATTATTAGAGTATGATAACTTATTTAAGATAGTAATAAATTTAAATAATAAAGGTAGCCCTGATGAGATAAGTACATGGTTGATAAAAGACAATTTTGATGTAATAGGTGATAAGTTAATAAATATTGTAAATAATTCCCTGGAAACTGGAGTAGTACCTGATAAATTTAAGATATCTACGATTGTACCTGTACAAAAAGTACAAAATAGCAATAAGATTGAAGACTACCGTCCTGTTAACATGTTGCCAGTTATAGATAAAATATTGGAAAGAGCCGTTTATGAACAGTTAATGACACACTTACAAAAAAATAATATTTTAATAGAACAGCAATCAGGATTTCGGGAAAATCATAGTTGTGAGACTGCATTTCAATGTGTGTTGAATGATTGGGTGACATGCATAGATAATAATAATCAGTGCATTTTGGCAGTGTTCCTTGATTTAAAACGTGCTTTTGAAACTATTGACAGAGGAAAGCTTGTCAAAAAATTAGAAAATTATGGAATAACAGGAACATGTTTAGAGTGGTTTAAAAATTATTTGGTTGGTAGAAAGCAAAAGGTAAAATGTAATAATGTGTATTCAGAAGAAAGTATGGTGGAAATGGGAATACCGCAGGGTTCTGTTTTAGGTGCAATATTATTTATAATATACATTAATGACATAGGAAAAAATTTTATAGATTGTAATTACAGTTTATTTGCTGATGATACGATGGTGTATATAGCAGGAAGTGATCTTAAAAAATGTATTTATACATTAAATACAGAATTAAATACATTAGATCAATGGTTAAAAATTAATAAATTAAAATTAAACATAAATAAAAGTAAAGTATTGATGTTGGGATCTGAAAATCTGTGGAAAGAATTAAAAAATAGTAATCACAAAATTATGATTGGAAATGAGAATATTGAAATAGTAGAAAGTATTAAATATTTGGGAATTATTATAGATAGGAAGTTAAAATTTAGTGAACATATGAATTACATATGTAAAAAAGTATTTAAGAAAGTTAATTTTCTGGGAAGAATGAGAAAAATGTTGTCTACTAGAACTAAAATATTAATTTATAATTCTATTGTACTCCCCCATATTACATATGCAGCGTCAGTTCTCCTTATGTGTAATAGGGGGGATATTGATAGGCTGCAAAAGCTACAAAATAAAGCAATGAGGCACATTTTGAATAAAGATAGATACAGTAGGATTGATGATATGTTAAGAGAGTTAAAGTGGATGAATGTGGATAGATATATTATGTATAACTGTCTGGTTTTTGTGCATAAAATTAATAGTAAAATTGCACCTTCTTACTTATTAAAATTTAATAAAAAAAATTCTGAAATGTACAATTACAACACTAGAAGTGCTAGTCATTTCCATATTGATTTCAAAAAACATGAACAATTAAAAAAATCAGTATTAGTGAAAGGTGTTAGTGAATATAATAAGTTACCTAATAATATAAAAATGTTAGATCTTAAGAAATTTAAAGTAGAATTAAGGCAATTTATGTTATATACTAATAGAAATCACTCGTAATGTATTAATATATGTAAAAATTTGTAAAAGTAATTTGGAATAGCTTTGCTAAATAAAGTTCTTTATTATTATTATTATATAATATATAATATTATAGGCGCTAAAGGTATCTTCTGTAAAAATTTGATTAAAATCGGATAAATAATGCGGGCATAACAAATTTTTTTTCGGAAAGTTGGTAACACCGTATTTTAATAAAATTATAATTTATGTGAGCACTAGGAGCAACTTTTCTAAAAATTTGATCAAAATCGGATAAATAATGTAACCTCAATGAATTTTTTAAAATTTTAGTAATTTTTTTACTCGATAAGTTGGCAACACTGTATTTTCTAAAAATTATGAAATGTATGTGGACACTAGGTGAATCTTTCCTGAAAATTTGATCAAAATCGGATAAATAATGCAGCCACAATAAATTTTTAAAAATTTTAGTAATTTTTTTCTTGTAAAGTTGGCAACACTGTATTATATTAAAATTATGTAATTTATGTGGGCACCAGGGAAAACTTTCCTGAAAATTTGATCAAAATCGAATAAATAATGTAGCCACAATGAATTTTTAAAAACTTTAGTAATTTTTTTCTCGGAAAGTTTTCATCACTGGAAAAAACCAAAACCACATGACCATCTTGGGCACTAGGCAAATTTATCCTGAAAATTTCATTAAAATCGAGCTGGAGTGTTTATAATCAAAGAATAAAACCCTTTAAATTTATATTATTTAATTACATTTGTAAATGGAACTTTTACATTACCATAAAAATTAAAACAAAATGTTAAAAGAGGCACAATTTTACATTCATTTAATTTTTTCTGTAAGAATTCTATCACTAAAAATATTAAAAATGTACCACTAATGGTACATGTACCACAGTTTGAGAACCCCTGAATTAAACAGTTATGTTATACCAACTTCTTGTAATTGTAAATTAATATATTTATAGCAATTTACCATTATTTTATAGTTTCTCGTGACAGAGAAAAATCACTAGATTGTTATAAAGTAATTCAATGACATTTTAGTTAATGTTAGATAATATTTATTTTCAGTGCATGGTTAAAACTATATTATATATAAAAATTATTCAATCATTATACAATTTTTTTATTATTAATATAATAATTACTGTATCATAATTAATCTTTTTGTAATATTAAATATAATATTTATAAATATATACATATTTCAAATAAAAATCCCTAGTTTACTTACTAAATAATATAGGTTGGTATTCGTTACAAATATTGCTAGCGCTGCTCGCACTGTTCACTGAACTATTCTTTGAAAATTTCTGACCGTTACAAGTCTGAATTCAGAGGTTATATTTCATAACGATATTTTTTAATTAAACAGTAATTTTTATTACTACATTTAATTAATTTTGTCTTATTAGATACAATTAATCTTATAATTATTATTTTATTTAATTCAAACTTTTTATTTCTAAGTGTTTGTAAATTCTTCTAGTTCAGTTATTGCATCATTACTTTTACAGGCAAGTTTTTATTTACTGTTTTATTATTAAACAAATGTTAAAAAAAAAACGTATTAATTTTGTACATTTTTTCTATATAGTTCTAAATCTATATAGGAATATGTTTAAGGTCTATTTACATATATCAATGACTTGTCAGTTCCGCTGCAACTCAGTGTCAGTGCCATTTGTGGTGCTTATTCACACATATCCGTACAATTTGATCAGTTTGCTTTTAGTGATTTTAAAAATATTGCTTACTAGAATAATATTTTGTATAAAAAAAGCAAGATAGCCGCTGGAGAAATGCTAAAATATAATTCCGAACCAATTCTATAAGTTTTTCATCGTTCATTTTTAAAAGCTTGCTGAGCATTTGTATAAACTCAACCAGAATACGTAAGTGAAATATGAAAAATATCGTTGGCAACGATAAAACAAAAGTACTAAGCACTAACGGTTAAAATACGACATGATTCCGAACATGTGTACACATGTTCGGAAGATTTAAAGCAACTGATATGTGTAAATGGACCATTATAGGAACTTTTCTTCTTTGATGAGAGAAACATGCCATATAAAGGATGCCGTTTAATTTTGAATCACCCTGTATAGATTTAGAATTATATAAATTTACTTCATAAGAAAAAACTTAAAGCACAAATATTTTATGAAGGTTTGAAAATAATAATGGATCATTAATAAATATATAATTCATTTATTTATATTTTATTTTGTATGCTTTAGTCATTTATCATGACCATCTTCAGCTAATTACAATATAGATAGATATTTATTAAAAGTAAAGTAACTCAAGTCATTCCGAAAAAAGATATACACATACATATATACTATAATCTTAAATGTTATATAGCAATTATTTTCTTAAAATTTATTAACATTATAAAATGCATTCAGTAGCAAAAAATTATATAATTGATACAATTAAATTATATAATTTATTATTTTACAATCATACAATCAGTATTAAAATCAATATTAATGGTTTTGTTTTATATTTCTATGTTCACATCGTCACATATTATCTTTATAGGTTAAGTTAGGTACTTTATTAAAATTTTAATAAGATAATTGTTGAAATAAATTAAAATGTGGCAAAATTTCATATCTAATGTAAATTTTATTGTTTAGTCATTGTTAAAAGGAGACAGTTCTAATGTTATTTAGTGGTATATTAAATTAAACTAATACAACTCGCGCGAAAATAGCATAATTTAAAAAATTTATTTATGATTTTACAAAAATTTTCAAAAATATTTTAATATTAAATAAACGTAAATTTAAAGTCAAACGGAATACAATGAAAGAAATCATGTTATTAGAAAAAAAATATTAATAAGAGGTATCTATTTCATATAATACAATTTTGAATTCTTTGTTCTATAAGAAATTAGTTATCGCATTAAAAAATAAAAACATTGTTTTAGTTATCGGTTGACATTGTCTACATTCGTACGATTTCTGCAATGGATAGTTCTGAATTATTTATTAAAAATATTTTTTGATAAAGAAATGAAACAAAAAATATCTAAAAATGAAATCGTAGTTAGAGATATCATGATATTTGTTTAAAAAGAAAATTCATTCAATAATTTAGAATGTCATATGCTAAATTTTTGGAATTACTTGAAATTTTACGCCTGAATTTACAAAAACAAATAATAACAACATTTTACAAACTTGCTTTTTGTGTTTCGAAGTTTTTTTTCCCATATCTATTTAAATTATAAGTAAATATAAATCAATTTTTTCAGATCGGAGATAATTGAATGAAAAATTCTTATTTAGTGGCATAAATGTCATGTTTATTTATAAGTATTTTATTTGCATCCAGGGCATGGAACCGGTTAATTGATATTTTTTCAAATATTTTACGAATCTTAATCGATAATTTAAAATTCTTAAAAACTAGTAACTTTTAACCGAAAAGAAATATACCTGTTTTACATAACAAATATTTTAGCAAAATTTATTAATTTTACACTTTTTTTTTTACCAAAAACTGTTTTTTGCACACAATTAAACAATTTTAAAACAAATAAACAAAACTGAATATTTATTTCTAAATTAAGATAATAATATTTTATTACCTATAATTAAATTAAATTTTTCTGAAAATTAATAATGATAACCTTACTATTTTATTACAACAAATACATAAAAAATATAAAAATAAACTTATGCAGTGTACATTATTTACACAGTTTTATTTCATAAAATTTACCGAATAATTAACCGGTTACAATCGGTACTTTGATATAAAAAATCGATTAAACAACGAAAACCGACTTTAAAATATAATTCTCGCAATTGGTTAACCGGTTGCAACAAAGCAAAATTTATTCAAATTTTATTATAACAATATGTATTTTATTACGACTGAAAACTTACTTTTAAGATAGATAATCACTGTAAAAATATTAATGAGATACACCTCTTATTATTTTTTTTTTTATTAACGTATATTAAAACTTTGAATTCTTTCCTATTTTCCGAGTTTCGTACGGGTGCTGCTATATTAACAACGTAATCATAATATTCTATAAAAGGGTAGATATTCACTTAAAGAAAATTAATATGAAACATTTTATATTTTAAAATTATTTTTTTTCTAAAAACATATATTGATTTAAGAAATGGTTAATATTATCTATATTTACATTATTTTTGATAATTATAACGAATTAAAATATATATGAGTATCGAATTTTTTTTATTTATCGGCGAAGGCAAAAAATTGAAATTTTTTATCAAAAAAGTTCTTACGCAAGCCGATTCGAATATTAAACAAAATTTAGAGGGTGCAACAAGTGCTTAAAAATGCCACTTTTTTGAACTTTTTTCATATATCAACAACAACCGTAACTCTGTGTTTTTATGTCCACATAAAAATGCGACAACACACAATACATTAACTATAAATTACAAGAAAAATGTTAAGGATTGGTTAAAAATTACCGAAATTAGTATTTTTGTTGAGTTACGGCTCGGTCAAATAAAATGTTAATTTATGTTTAGGCCATTATATGAAAAAATCCAAAAAATTGTATTTTTGATTGCTCGGTGCCTTCTCTAGATTTTGTTTAATATTTGAATCGACTTGCATAAAAACATTTCTGATCATATAATTTAAATTTTTTGCCCTCACCGACGAAATAAAACATTTCTATACACTTATATATATATATATATATATATATATATATATATATATATACCGGGTGTCTACTTTTTTTTTGTTACATAGGGAATACAATGCTAAAATTTTCATTTGGTGATAAATTTTCCCCTAATTATTATAGAACAAAAGTACAAATACAAAAGTTGTTTAGAATTCAAAAATGCATCAAATGATGCCAAATTTATCAATATAGGATGTTCCGATCAAGAATTAGAAGCAAATTAAAATTTCCATTTTTGCGCTCTTTACATCAAAGTGCCATGGAAATTAAACAAATAATTTCATTTCTTCTGGAGTTTGAGTTTGACAGATCGTATTTATTTTAATTTTACGTTCTGTATTATTATCATTATTATTGAAAATAATGAATAAACTTAAGGTAAATGAAAAAGTTCAGTGCGTAAAATGGTATTTTACTGGAAATTCGATACGACGAGTAAGAGATTTATTCAGCGCTTTCTTTGAAAACCGTCCCATACCTTCCGCTATGACTATTCGTGGGATAATTAAACAATTCGAAGAAACTGGAAGTGTGTTAAAACGTTGTAAAAATTGTAGAAAAATCAACGCAGAAGATCAGGAGGAGAATTTAAATCAAAATGCAATTAAAGAAAATACATTGAATATACTTTTGTGTGTAACGGAAAACCCAAATGTTAGTGTGCGTCAACTTGGTGCTGAATTAAATTTGCATCCTTCAACAATACATAAGGTACTAAAAAATGAAAAATATCATTCTTATAAATATTCCACGCACCAAGAGATATTTGAAGCGGATAAAATGGCTAGAAGCGAATTTAGTAACATTATTATGGAAAAATCCAATTTAGACAGAAACTTCTTGAAATCTATTTGTTTTACTGACGAGTCTACGTTTACTTTACACGGCGAACCTAATACACAAAACTTTAGAATATGGAGCCAAACAAATCCTCATTTAATGGTAGCAACACGTACCCAATATCCAGAAAAAGTTAATGTATGGGCTGGAATTTTTGGCAGGTGTATAATTGGGCCATTTTTTATTGAAAATAATTTAAACAACGAAAAATATTTGGATATGTTGCAAAATCATATTGGTCCGCAGTTAGAAGAGTGTGCAACTCAAGATAATGTTGTCTGGTATCAACAAGACGGATGTCCGGCACATTACAGCTGCAACATTAAATTATATTTGGATCAATGTTTTCCAAATTCATGGATTGGTAGAGGTGGTCCAATTAATTGGCCAGCTAGATCGCCCGATTTAGCACCGTGCGATTTCTTTTTATGGCCATATTTGAAGGAGAAAATTTATAAACGACATATCAAAAATCTTGTTGATTTGAAAAATGCCATTGTTGAAGAGTGCAATAATATAACACAAACACAATTAAGCTCTGTACGTCACGAATTTTATAACAGATTAGGTTATTGTTTGGCAGTTAATGGCGATTTATTTGAACATTTAATTTAAATTGTTAGTTTCGTTTTTGTTCTCCTATATCTTGTATTCATGAATTTTTCTGTTTTATAGGTATATTGAATATTGTAATAAATAAAGAAAGTTTTACGGAGTTCAGCTATTTACTATTTATTAAACTCTTATCCGACGTTTCACTGCACAACTTACAGCATCCTCAGGGATAAGTTTAAATTATTATAATAAATATATTAGGCATAATGCCAGTCATCTAATTCAAATGTATTGTTTTTATAACTTGAAGTTAATAAATAAATTAAACAATTACTTAAAATTATAATGGAGACATTCACAATTTAAAACCACAGCTAGTACGTAGTGTACAGCCGAGTAAAATACCCTTTCATTGTAATAAATAATAAATACTTAATACTTTTTATACTTAATAGCTTTTCATTTACATTAAGTTTATTCATTATTTTCAATAATAATAATAATAATAATAATAATAATAATAATAATAATAATAATAATAATAATAATAATACAGAACGTAACAATAAAATAAATACGATCTGTCAAACTCAAACTCCAGAAGAAATGAAATTATTTGTTTAATTTCCATGGCACTTTGATGTAAAGAGCGCAAAAATGGAAATTTTAATTTGCTTCTAATTCTTGATCGGAACATCCTATATTGATAAATTTGGCATCATTTGATGCATTTTTGAATTCTAAACAACTTTTGTATTTGTACTTTTGTTCTATAATAATTAGGGGAAAATTTATCACCAAATGAAAATTTTAGCATTGTATTCCCTATGTAACAAAAAAAAAGTAGACACCCGGTATATATATAATATTACATATTACATTTTTGTATTTTTGTTTTTCAGTATATATATATATGACGCAAAATGCCTAAACAAATTAAAAAGAAGAATTACAAACAAAAAAATAGGGAGAAGAAGCAGTTTATGAAGAGTCAACGGTTTAATTTACAAGAAAGTGACAATGAAAGCAACCAAGTGACAGAAACTGATAATCAAAAATATGAAAATGAAAGAACACACAAAAAGAAAGAAAGAAATGTCTCATATCATCAAAATGTAATGCAAGACGAAAATAAAGCCAACATGAAAAGAATTTATGATAAAGAAAACAAAGCTAAAAGAATGTCAGATATCGAAAAAGCAAATAAACAAAAAGAATTAAATCGAAATAGTTTTGCTAAAAGAATGGTAGATGAGAAGACAGCAGAAAAACGTCGAGAAACAGATAGAACCGCTTTTTCCAAAAAGATGTTAGATGAAAAGAAAGCAGCAAAACGACGAGAGATTGACAGAACCGCTTTTTCTAAAAAAATGTTGGATAAAAAGAAAGCAGCAAAACGACGAGAGATTGACAGAACCGCTTTTTCTACAAAAATGTTAGATGAAAAGAAAGCAGAAAAACAGCGAGAGATAAATAAAACTAGTTTTACTAAAAGAATGGTAGATGAGAAGACAGCAGAAAAACGACGAGAATTTGATAGAACCGCTTTTTCTAAAAAGATGTTAGATGAAAAGAAAGCAGCAAAACGACGAGAGATTGACAGAACCGCTTTTTCTACAAAAATGTTAGATGAAAAGAAAGCAACAAAACGACGAGAGATTGACAGAACCGCTTTTTCTAAAAAAATGTTAGATGAAAAGAAAGCAGCAAAACGACGAGAGATTGACAGAACCGCTTTTTCTAAAAAAATGTTAGATGAAACGAAAGCAGAAAAACAACGAGAGATAAATAAAACTAGTTTTGCTAAAAGAATGGTAGATGAGAAGACAGCAGAAAAACGACGAGAATTAGATTACATTAGTTTTAAAAAGCGAATGCAAAATAATGAAAAAGCTATAATACGAAGAGAAAAAGATTTGAAATATTATAATCAAAAAATGAAAAATCCCGATAATAAACAATTAAAATGCACAAGAAATTATTTATATTATTTAAAGCAGAAATATGATCAAGATAAAATGAACCGAAAACGAGATTACGACGTAAAATATAAACAAATAATGAGACAAAATATGAATTATCGTCAATTAGAGAACTATAATACTAGACAAAGAATGGCTGCAATAAGATTGAAAATTGATTATAAAATTGAAGAAAATAAACGAAACCAAAGATACATGAAATTAATGAGAAAAACTGAATCGTACAGATACACAGAGAATGAGAAAAACAGACAATATCAAATTAACTGCAGACAATACAAAATTTTAAAAATGATTGAGTATAATAGCAAAAATATACTGCGAAATGAAACGAGAAAACAAAATTTAATTTTAAGACTTAATAGAAGGAAAGATTTAAGACGAGCAATACAGAAAAAGCGTGAACTTGTAGAATATAGAGAAAGCGAGAGAAATTTAGATCAAGCGGCACACACCCTCATGCGACAGATTGAAAATTTGAACTTAGAAGAAAGCAATAGACGTAAAATTATTAGATTACAGAATAAGAATTGTAACTGGATTGAATTGACGCGTATGTATAATAATAATGTAAAATTAGGTCCAACAGAAATTTGTTGTTCGTGTGGAGGTTTATGGTTTGAAAAATCTATTAGAAAATTATCTAAAAGTAAAATTATATCTAAAGGATTTAGTAATGATTTCATAGAAAAAGTTTTTTATTTAAATTTATGTTCTAATGATAATTATAATTTTTGCATAACATGTAGTAGAAATATCTTGTGTGGAAAAATTCCAAAATTATGTTTGTCAAATGGTTTAGACTTTCCTGTTATACCTAATTGTCTACAAAATTTAACTCCTTTAGAAGAAAGATTATGTGCAGCTAGAATACCATTTATGCAAATTAGAAGTTTAGGATGTGAAAGACAATGTGGTTTAAAAGGAAATGTAGTTAATGTACCTTCAACAATTGATTCAACAATTTCAGTTTTACCACGTCAATTTAATGAAAGTTTAACGATTCAGGTAAAATTGAAAAGAAAGCTATCGTTTGACAGACATTATATGTTGGAAACAATTAGGCCTCACGCAGTATATGAATCTTGCAGATATTTAATCAATTCGCCTTTATATATTGCGGAAGGTATTATTATAAATGAGGCTTGGTTGTACAGGAGACCTGTTAATCAAGAATTTGTAGTTGATCCTGAAGATATAGATAATTTAGTTCAGGATTTAAATTTAGAAGATGATGTACCTACAGAAAGAGACCTAGAAGAACCAATCAATCCAGGTGGTGCCGAAACTTTAGTCGATAACGAGAACGAAGTCGAAAATATTGCTTTGGCGCCTGGAGAGGGTCAAATTCCAGTAGGTATATTATTTGATAAATATGCTGAAGAACTTTCGTTTCCCAGTATTTATTGCGGTATACCTCGTAATATTACAATAAATTTAACTTATAATAATATTGCAAAATCCGAGGCAAGACGGTATGACCGTAGAGCAGTTCGCGTTGATAAATTGTTATATTCGTACAAAAAACAAGAAATTAGTAAAATTGTTGGTGCTATTGGCATATGTTTAAGAAAAAAACGAGGAGGTCCTGCAATAACTGCTGCTCAAGCTTTAAATACTGATTATATTTCAAATTTAGTTCAATTTGACGATGGCTATAAAATGTTAAAGGGTATAAGAAGTTCTCCAGCATATTGGGAAAACGAAAAAAAAAAGGTAATGGCTATGATTCGACAGCTAGGTATACCAACATTTTTTTTCACTTTATCAGCTGCTGAAACAAAATGGAAAGAATTGTTGGTAATATTATACAAAGTTGTGGATGGAAAAAATGTGTCTGAAGAAGAAGCTATACTTTCAGATTTTAACGAAAAAGCAAGATTAATTCGTAAAGATCCGATTACATGTGCTCGATATTTTGACTACAGAATAAGATGCTTATTTGAATTATGGAATTTTAAAAATGGTCCTTTTGAAAATTATACAGTTAAAGATTATTATTATAGAATAGAATTTCAGCATCGCGGTTCACCACATGTACACGGATTATTATGGCTTAATAACGCTCCTAATTTAAATGAAAATTCTGTTGAAGAATGTCAACAATTTATTGATAAATTTATTTCATGTGACAGTAAAAATATAGATATTCAAGATATAATTTCTCTTCAGACACATAAGCATACCAAAACTTGCAAAATTCATAATTCAGAAATTTGTAGATTTAATATGCCATTACCTCCAATGAATCAGACACAAATACTTTCTCCTTTAATAGATGTAGCAAATAATGATATGATTAAATTTAAAATGATTTTAAAAGATTTGGAAGTATTTTTGTCTGATTCAGACAATAAAAATATGACTTGTAATGAAATGTTAAATAAATTGAATATCTCAGAAAATGAATATATACTAGCTATTAGATTTTCATTAAAGAGAACTAAAGTTTTTTTAAAACGATCAGTGAAAGATGTAATGATTAATGCTTATCAGCCTAAAATGTTTAGTTTACATAAAGCTAATATGGATATTCAATTTATAGTAGATGCGTATGCTTGCTGTTCGTATATAATAAATTATATTAATAAATCAAATCGTGGAATATCAAAATTAATGAGCGATACGATTGAAGAATTACGTAAAGGTAATATATCTATCCGAAAAAAATTACAAGTTGTAGCAAATAAATTTGTAAATGCTTCAGAAGTTTCGGCACAAGAAGCTGCTTATAATGTTCTAGGTTTACCATTAAGCAATTGTAGTAGAGATGAAATATATATTCCAACATCTCCTTCTTTTGAACGTGTTAGATTGCTCAAAGCAAATAATTTATTAAATAATGTTAACAGTAATTCCACAAATATATTTTATGATAGTATTATTGAAAAATATTGTAAACGTCCAAAAGAGTTAGAAAATGAATGTTTAGCTCATTTCGCTGCATATTATACAGCTAAAACTAAATATTGTAATGCTAATGATCAAAATGATGATATAGTAGATAATGAAATTGATTTCAAAATTCGTAAAAAAGCCAAAATTATTCGCTACAGACGTTATAATTTTGAACAAGATTCAGTAAATTTTTATAGAGAAAAATTAATGTTATTCGTTCCGTGGAGAAACGAAGAAAAAGAATTGGAAAATATAGAACATGAAAGTAAATTTAAATTATTGCAAAATATGATCAATAAAAATAGTAAAGAATTTATATATGATTGTGCCGATATAATAGATGAAGCATATACAAATGTGTTAAATGAAGTAGTTAATTTTGATATTACCGAACATAATAATAATGCAAATGACTTAGATGATGAATTTAAATCATATGCATTAAAAATACCTGATGTAGATATTCTTGCTCAAACAAATTTTACCGCTGAAAATCAATCACATCAGACATTTTTACTTCCAAATGAATTGCCAACTGACGAATATTTTGCTTTATGTAGATTATTAAATCACCGACAGCGAGAATATTTGCTTCATGTATTACATAATTTTTCAGTTAATTCAAATACTGTTTATGAATTTGTCAGTGGTGGAGCTGGTGTTGGTAAAAGTAAATTAATAGAAGCACTCTACCAAACATTATTAAAATATTTTAATTCAAAAGCGGGAATTGATCCAAGTTCTGTAAAAATATTACTTTGTGCACCAACAGGCAAAGCAGCTTTTAATATTAATGACATGACTATTCATGGAGCGTTTTCATTACCACTTAATCAATGCGGATATGAAATGGCTGGTTTGAATAGTGATGTTCTAAATTCAATTGTAACTAAATTAATAGACTTAAAATTAATTATTATTGATGAAATATCTATGGTAGGTTCAAAGATGTTTCATCAAATTAATAAAAGATTACAACAAATTTTTAAAACTAATAAAATTTTTGGAGGAATTTCTGTAATTGTTGTCGGTGATTTTCGCCAGTTACCGCCTGTAGGTGACAGATGGATATTTAGTAAAGATCACGGAGAAAATTTAAATTCTTTAGCTGAATCATATCTTTGGAGTCAGTTTAAATTATTTGAATTAACTGAAATAATGAGACAAAAGGATGATTATTTATTTGCTACTGCTTTAAATAACATGGCATCTGGTATTATGACTTTTAATGATATTAATTTATTTAATAGCCGTATATTTCAAAAAGATGATATTTTTCCAAATCAATCAGTACATTTGTTTCGAACAAATAATGAAGTAGATAATTTTAATAATAAAAGATTTAATTCTTTCGATACTGAATTTGCAATTGCTGATTCTTTTGACTCTGTTCAAGGAAATAGTTCCGCACGTGCAAAAGAATTATTGTTAAACAGTATTTCTCTTTGCAAAACGTCCGATACTTTCGGTCTTCCAAAAAATTTAAAATTACGGGTAAATATGCGTTACATGATAACAATTAATATCGATACATCTGATGGTTTAGTAAATGGTGCAACGGGATATTTAAAATTAATTGATTATGGTCACAATAATACTGGTAAAAGAGTTCCTTTGCGTGTGTGGTTAGAATTTGATGACAGTAAAATTGGATCAAATGCTAGAAAATCATTAAAAGATGTAATTAATCGTAGAAATTTAAATAAAAATTTGATACCAATTTCAACTGTCATACGTATTATAAAGAAACGAGCAAATTGTAACTTGCAAATTCAACGTCGACAATTTCCGTTAATTCCGGCAGAAGGTATGACAATACATAAAAGCCAGGGCCAAACGTACGAAAAAGTTGTGGTTAACATAAATAATCAATCTTTACCACGGTCGTATTTATATGTTGCATGTAGTAGAGCAACCAAATTAGATGGTTTATATATTATAGGTAATTTTAAACCACCTAAAACACCAAATCAAAATGATGTTGTATTTAAAGAAATACAAAAATTAATAATTGATCCTCTTAAAACTAATTTTTCTCATTTACAAATTGAAAATAAAAATACATTTAGAATTATGTGTCATAATGTACAAAGTTTAAATAAGCATCATTTTGATATTACTGTAGATAAGGGCTTTATGACATCAGATATACTTTTATTTATTGAAACTTGGACTTTGCCTGAAGATAAATTTAATTTTCCAAACTTTTCTTTAATTGCGCGTATAGATAGTCAAAATCGCCGGTATGCATTTGGTATTTATTGTTTAGTAAAAGATTCTTATGTAAATAATATTAAAAATATAAATAAGTATATTGAATATGATGATCATGGACATATTGAATGTATAACTTTTGATTTTAATGATAATACAATTTGTGTATTTTATAATGCTCCACAAACAAAATTTAATACAACTAATAATATCATCAGACAAAGTCTTGGTAATCGACAAAATAAAATTATATTTGTTGGAGACATGAATGTAGATCTTAATAAAAATGCTGATAATCGTTACGTGGGCCTCTTACAAGAATATAATCTTCAATCAAAATTAAAAATAGCAATGCCAACGACTCGTACAGGTTCTCAAATAGATTGGTGTTTTTCTAATTTAAATAATATAGAAACAAATATATATGAATCTTATTTTAGCTACCATAGACCACTATACATATCATTGCCACAATGTGATTCTTTGTCACCTTCACGTAATAATATGTATAATAAAATTAACAAACCTTGTGGATTTTTAAATGTATACAATGGATGTTATTGTAATTCAGTTATGCAAATATTATTTTCATTACAAACTTTAGTAAATACTTTCTCTGGTAATCCGCATGGTGAACTTCATAAGAGTTTAATAGATATTTATTCAAAATTTAAATCACAATCATTGGATCCTATCAGTAATTATCCAATTAGAACAGCATTAACTACGTATAGTAGTAGTAGTGACATATATTACAATGAAAATACACAACAAGATGTTTCAGAATTTTTTATGAGTTTGTTAAATTCTTTAGAATTAGAAAATTTAAATTTAAAACATTGGTTTGAATTTAATTCGTATGACACTGTAATATGTTCAACTTGTAATACAGAAATTGACAGACCCTACGCAACTGATTTTATACATTTTATTAAGTTTGAAGAAAATGATACTTCTGTAAACTTTAACCATATTCTAACAGATTTGAAAGATAATGAATATCCATGTTTAAATTGTAATATGCAAACAAAAATTAAAAGTAATTTTTCAAATTTTAATAAATATTTTGCATTATTTCTGACGCGATATAACTATAATAGAATTACAAAATTAAATATAAAAATTACTGATTTTAATTCTGAATGTGTAATAATTGGTTCAAGTACTTTTAAAACTCTTGGAGCAATTTTACATTATGGTGAAAGTTTACATTCAGGTCATTATATTAGTATTGTAAATATTAACAATTTATGGTACAAATGTAATGATACTTCAATTACACAGTGTGATTTTCCTGATAATTTGGAAGATGTATGCATGTTATTTCTAGAAAAATTATAATTATATATGCAATTTGCCTCCACATTTCATACCACGTCAATTCTATTCAGACAATTCAATTCAGAACTAGATCGTGTTATTGATTAAATATCTACATATTTTCGGAAAAATTATTTACAAGTTTATTTTGATAATGAAATACTTTAAATAGGTTTAATTTTGATGTTATGTGTTCTATATTGTCTTTCTTTAATTTCTTTATTTTTCTATATATTTTAAAATTAGATCTAAGCAGAATTGTAAGACCTTCAGAGTGCCCGTACTCGAGGAAAACTTAGAATGGAATTGCTTCTCTGCAAAGATTCTAATTTAAATGTATATAAAAAAATTATTTATCAATCTATCTAACTGTCATGTATTTCTGTATTCTATATTGTCATTCTTTAATTTCTTTATTTTTCTATATATTTTAAAATTAGATCTAAGCAGAATTGTAAGACCTTCAGAGTGCTCGTACTCGAGGAAAACTTAGAATGGAATTGCTTCTCTGCAAAGATTCTAATTTAAATTTATATAAAAAAATTATTTATCAATCTATCTAACTGTCATGTATTTCTGTATTCTATATTGTCATTCTTTAATTTTTTTATTTTTCTATATATTTTAAAATTAGATCTAAGCAGAATTGTAAGACCTTCAGAGTGCCCGTACTCGAGGAAAACTTAGAATGGAATTGCTTCTCTGCAAAGATTCTAATTTAAATTTATATAAAAAAATTATTTATCAATCTATCTAACTGTCATGTATTTCTGTATTCTATATTGTCATTCTTTAATTTCTTTATTTTTCTATATATTTTAAAATTAGATCTAAGCAGAATTGTAAGACCTTCAGAGTGCCCGTACTCGAGGAAAACTTAGAATGGAATTGCTTCTCTGCAAAGATTCTAATTTAAATTTATATAAAAAAATTATTTATCAATCTATCTAACTGTCATGTATTTCTGTATTCTATATTGTCATTCTTTATTTTTTTTATTTTTCTATATATTTTAAAATTAGATCTAAACAGAATTGCATATCCTTCAGAGTGCCCGTACTCGAGGAAAACTTAGAATGGAACTGCTTCTCTGCAAAGATTCTAATTTAAATTTATGTAAAAAAATTATTTATCAATAAATCTAATTGTAATGTATTTCTGTATTCTATATTGTCATTCTTTAAACTCTTAATTTTTCATGTAATTTAAAATATTTTATTTTAGCCAATTCTACTGTAGTCGTTGGATTCAGTATTAATTTTGTACGTAAAATATATTTTAGTAGTTAAATATTTTTTCTTAAATGTATTTTTGTTTTCATGCTTTTGTGAGGTATTTCAAATTAAGGAACTCCTGTTCGTGTAAGTTATTTTATAATTTAATAGTTTCATGATTTTTTTAATTCACATTTTTTATTTTCATATGTTGTGAGCCTCCGACAAACGCATATTAATTTCCATTTTATACTGGATTAAACAGCACCTATTTATGTAAGTTATTTTATAATTAAATAGTGTCATATTTTTCTAATTCATATTTTTTTTATATGTTACGAGTTTTTAAACAATGTACATCAATTGTATGGGTTATTTCAAATCAAAGTACTTCTGTTCATGTAAGTATATAATATATCTTTCAAATATTTTAAATAAAAAATATAACTAATAAATTATCATTATAATCTTATAAATTTATTATATTGTATTAATTACATTTAAATTATTATAATTTTATATTTCAATTAATTTTAATGTTTTTTTCAGTGTCATAATTTTCAATTATAATAGATCGAGTGCAATTCAGTAGTCATTGTGACATATTACATCGTTTCGGCAATTACTTTTAGTAAGTTCAATCTATTTTAATAATTTAATATATTTTAATTTTTTTTTTTTTCATGTTTGTTCTACGAGATTTATGGAATTTTGTCATCAAACTATTTATATTCTGGAAGTTTTTGTTATTTTATTATTTAGATAAATATGTTAATGTTTTTTTTTCTTTTTTTGTTTCATGAGTTTAACGTATGCTGCATTAGGAATTACGTTCAAGCAAAGAGAATATAATATAGTAATAATAAATATAGTAATGATAAATTATAAATTCACATTAAAATTTTGTTGTGGTACTTATTAGACAATTTTAATATAATATTTTTTATTAACATATTATGTATAAAAATATATGATGACTATTATATACAGTTTATTTGTTTT
Organism: Clivina fossor; assembly: GCA_963966155.1. NCBI lineage: Eukaryota > Metazoa > Arthropoda > Insecta > Coleoptera > Carabidae > Clivina > Clivina fossor. Next base: position 30,550,449 of record OZ014555.1, on the reverse strand, counting down.
AGTATATTGTCTGATATTTTTATACATACATTTTAAATTCACATCATTTATAATTTAATTCATATTATCTATTAAAAATATTAAAATATTTATTTTATTTTATCAATATTTAACAGCAAGAACATTAATTTAAAAAAAAAGTAATATTTTTATTTAAAATGAAAGAAAAATTAAAGTGTACAAGACAAGAGACAAAATTTGGAATTCGAATTCAGACAAGGTATTTTTTTTTTGCTGAGGAAAAAAAGGTCATAAATTCTTAGAAACTTTTAAATTTCAGTTGATTCTATAAGGTTTATATTTCTGCTATTTTATCTACTAAACACATGTGTCGCTAGCGATCAACTAATACCGCCTTTACCCCTCACATTCCTTAGTCTATAAGTATTTGTATACCACTTTTGTATAGGCATTGGACCTCTTCCTATATTATATTCTCTTTGGTTCAAGTCAAAAATCATAATACATTTATTAAATTACAATAAATTCAAAATATAAAAAATAGAATGTAAGATTATTTTATTTTATTTTTTTATATCAATTTGATTTAATCGTACCCTTGGTAATTTTAGGCAAACATTTCTTGAACTGGTTCTTCTGCAAGTAGAACCATATTGTATAAGTAATTGTATATGTATTATAATTATATTGTATAATAATGTACATCATTTTATGTAATTTTAAATTTAGCATTCGTGTAAAAAAATATATTATTATTATTAATTTATACAAATTAATATATGTATTAAATAACAAAAATAAAACTCCTAAATATCGTTAATAATAAATTTATTTTAATAAATATAAATTGTCTTGGTGTATATGTTAAATTATTATTATTTTATTTTATTGCATTAAACACCATTAATTTTATTTTTATATATAATATATTTACAATATGACAAAAATAAAATAACATAGACATTTGTATACTACAAATTTACGTAACCAAAGAAATCTACTACTCAACTCGCCCGCCCCCCTTCTGGCGTGGAGAAAAACTAGTTTTTTGACAACGTAGTTTGACAGATTTATAACAGTATTTGTAATAGGGAAACAATAATAGATGCAAACATATAACTTATAAATAATTATATTTAATTTTAAATAGGCTTAATCATATTTAAAATAATTTTCTATATAACTAAAAAGTAAATATAGTAATAATAAAAGCGTATATTAAGTTAATTATTGTAGTTTCAGTAACGTTATTTTGTAGATGTAAGAAAAACCTTACGATTGTGGTATCATTTAGCGGTTTTTTTTTTATAAAATGCAACTGATAGATACATGCACTTGTAGTGGTGGAAGTTGTTGCTGTAATTTGAACTAATGCACTTTCCTTAATTTTCTTTATTTCTAGTTAAAGGCGTATCTTGCAATAAACAGTACTATCTTTAGAAAAATTTGATACCTACTTTACGTATGTTTAATGAAGCCAGCAAACCAGAAGTAAATTTATGTTGTAGGGTTTGCTGACTCAGTAGCAAAGAAAGCAATTTTTATTTCGCTGTCATTATTGTGTTTATACAAAAAGCAGTAATTTCTAAATTTCGTAATTCAACAAAATATATAATAAATACAAATTAATGTTTTTTGGTTGTTAAATGTAAACCAAAACTTTATTCTTAATATAATAATAATTATTATATTATAAAATGTTTATATATGATTTCAATAATAAGTATCTAAATTAAAACTAATAAGTAAATCTATTAAAACTGCAATTATAAAGTGACGTTATATATTATAATGATTATGTTTTACTACGTAAGTATTTCTTATGTACATAATCTAATTAATTATTAATCGTAACTTAATATTTTGTTTAAATTTGGACATGTGAAGTTACCGTATATGTTAAAAAAACAACTATGAATTTTATTATTGATATTTAAATTTTTAACAATTTTAGGTTTTGATTATCAGTGCCAACCTCAAAGATTTTACCGTCAAAGTAGTCTATATATGGATTTATCCATATACTTTCAATCTTGTTTTATTATAGAATTGTCAACGAATAGAACAAGTAAAAATAAAACAGTTCAGAAATTGGAAAATTTCACGATTGAGATATAACTAGGGTTACCAAGTGTGGGACAGACCTACAACTGCGCTGTCCTACATTTAAATTTAAATGAACTACATGCATATATGATTATTTTATTTTACTGTTGTTAAAATTTTGCAATAAAAATCAATCTCACGCTATTATCCAGTATTTTCAGTGGAGAAACTATTTGATAAAAATTTATTGTTTTTGTCAACAATAATTTAAAAATTCTTCATCTCATATCTGACTGGCAAAAGATGGCCATAGATTAAAATAATAATGTTCCAAAAGTTATACGTTCTTTATAAAAAATTCAATGTTGTCACTTTGTAAATGCATTTATTGTAATAAATATTTATAGTGTAGATAGGAATTGGCGCTTTAAGTAAAAAACAAACAAACACTAAATTGCATTTTAAACATAATTTACATAAAAAAATTATTATCTACTGAACTACTTTTTTCAAATTATTGCATAAATAGAGGCCTACTGCAATAAATGGTCATCAGTCGTTAATGGCTTAAAAATATTAAGCTTATTTACATTTTTACACTAATCTGTTGAGGTATATTAATTTCCATTATTTTTATAATATTATTTATTATATGTGTAGTAAAATATCTTTCAAATCTCATTATAGTACCTAATAATAATCTTGTTTTTGATATTTTTTTATTTATTTCTTGTAATATATATTGTAACGAGATCTTGATTCAGTCGGTTTAAGATTACGTACAAACCCTTCGTAGCTCTTTTAATCCAGATTATTCGGGCGCCACGGTACCTGAAAAGAAGACGACGAAGGGGGCAGATTGCCTCTAGATAGCTCAGTAGAACTGGGCCAGAAATAAACAGAAAGGTGTTTTAAATCGTTTATTAAAAATGACGTTGGTGATTTAAAATACAAACAGTTCAACAAAAAGGAAAAATCTAGATTGGTAAAGTTGTTATCTGTAATTAATTATTAGTTTGATGTTTCAGTCTTATTCTAGTCTCGTTCACGAAGCCCCGGGGCGGAAGCCGAACCCGTGACTGCGTCTGTTAAAGTCTAGTTCCGTAAACGAAGTCTGGGGCGGAGGCCGAACCCACGACAACGTCTGTCAAAGTTAGTCCCGTGAACAAAGTCTGGGGCGGAAGCCGAACCCACGACTTTGTCAGTTAAAGTCTACTTACGTATTCAAAATCCGGGGCGGAAGCCGAACCCGCGATTTTGACAGTCAGTTCTCGTTTTCAAAGCTAGAGCCGGTAGCCGATCTCACAACTTTGTCTGCGAGCTCAAGTGTTAGTCTTTCAGATCTACGAGGAAGCCTCTGTGTCACCGAAAGAATAACTGAATAATTTCAGCCCTGAATGCTGCTTTTATACCCGAAAAACCCCACTCCAAAACGAAGGGTTTTGTTTTACACAGAAAATACTAGAAATAATGCACAGCCAACGTTTTCCTAAAACAAGGTATATTTGAAAATGGCGCGCTACCGAAATTAAATTATCACAACAACTTTACCAAAATTTACAATTATTTATACATTAAAAATAGAATATAATTTTGTATTTAAAAATATAATATTGTATTTTTACAATAAAAATTATAATAAATTATAAAATCGTAAATTCAATTATTCAATCTAGATGTCGCTGTTGAAAGTTTGACAGATCAAGATCCCTTCATAAAACTTAGTCAAAAATATTCAAGATTATTATTATTATTCTCGTTATTATTATTCAATTAATAACTGAAACGACACTTTACTCTATTAAGATGAGTAAAACAATAATGTGAGTATTAATTTAACTAATAAACATTCTGAGAAAATATTTGCAACATGAATTGACTTTTACAGGTTATAATATATAATACAAGCTAAGTTTTACGACTGAAATCTTTCATGAAATTGAATATAAAAACTAAATAGAACAAGAAACATGCAGGTAAGAAATCGTATCATTACATCCTCCCCTTACTTTACAAAAAAAAAAAAAAATAATTATAAGAAAAGATATTAAGAGTTTAGTTTATAATTATTTTATTTTTTTTAGAACGGTTTTTGGGCTGTCGGGGTGCACCAGAATTAAAAACAGTTTGCCACTGAATACCTCCTCCGGGCTGCGGCACTGGTATACGCATCCGCCGCCACATTCGAGCTGGGGGTTTCTCTGGACGAGCGGCCTGAAGAGTGGTGGCTGTTGCTGCGGCGAGGACTGCGTTACGGCTAATTTTGGTCGGCGGGCATGCCTCAATGGTGACGTTACCAGCCGGATTCTGATGAAACGTGCTTGACGTACTAGCACGTTGCTGGTTACGTGGACGGCAGGCCGGTGACTGAAACTGGGTGCCGATTTGGGAAGCGACAAGGTTGGCAGTTTCCGAGGCATGTATAAGCTCGTCAACCTCTACAAAAGCAGATTTATGAAAATTTATTAATTTATTACCGTTTCTGTTGCAAAGATTGCGTGTTTGTGGCAACACGCGTTTTTCCCTTGTACGTGGATCGGAATATCGACGGCGGTTCTGTGTAGTGGTCGCGTCGGCGAGATTAACGCAAGCCAACTCTTGAGATTCTCGGTAGGCCTTGAATTCTTGGCAGCTGGAGCATCGGCGAACATAGGTAGCGGCTGCGTTGTACATTCCCGGCCAGTAGTAATACAGGGCTAGTCGGGCCCGTGTCTTTGCTATACTCAAGTGTCCTGCCGTTGGATCGTCGTGGTTTTTGGCTAGTATCTGCCGACGCTGTTCAGTCGGAATACATAATTTCCATTCTCGGACTGGGTCGGTGTCGGACAGATCAGCTGGTCCCCGAAATCTCCGATGTAGTCGGCCGTTAATCACGCGATACTCGGAATGGTCTTGTGGCTGCTGAACGACTTTCTGCAACGAACGGTTATACCACGGACAGTCGGTTGCTATGGCGTTGACAGCTATGGCTTTGTGGCTGAGCATATGCTTTTCTGGCTGAGGTTGGATGGTTCCCACTTGCGCAATTGCAGTGGAAGGTGCGTCAAAAGTTATCCGTCTCTGAACTATGTTGATGTTAGCTCCGAAGGCTTCTAGAGCGTCGATTCCAAGGATAACTGGATGCGTCAGCCGTGGCAGGCTTTGAAAGGACAAACGTTTCCAGATATTTCCTATGACGCAACCAACCGATAATGTACCTTGCGTTTGTACGAAGCTTCCATCTGCAAGCTGTACTTGTTGGTGGAGAGGTTGCTCGTATTGGGTTCGATTATCGATTAGGCCCTCGGCGATGTGTGCATCAACGTAGGAGAACATAGCGCCAGTGTCCACCAGTGCCCGAAACTTCTGGTCTTTGATGGAAATATCAAGGAAAAGACGGTGATCGGTTGTATTTCCAACTTTTTTCTCTGGTAGCTGCTTGGTCTGGCAGCCGCAGTTTCGGGTTAGCACGCTCTGTCGATTGCAGTTCCAGCAGAATTTCTTTGGAGTGTTGCGGCAAGAACTACGAAAATGGCCATGTTGACCACATCTCCAGCACTGCACGGACGTATCTGCTGCTGTTCCGATGACAGGTTTACTACTGGTGGCAGTAACAGTATGTAACCGTGAAATTTCCTTATCAGATTTCAATTCTCTCTGCAGCAGTTCAAACTCTTCCATCTCCTGAACCAATTTGCGGATGCTGGTGACGTCCCGGCGGCGAATGTATTGCCGATAATCGGGCAGCATATTGCTGTATATCCGAAACAGTTCTTGCTCCGGCGAGAGCTGGCCATATCTTCGGACGAGGGTGCGTATATCGGTCATGTAATCTCGCCCTTTTTCATTCGCGCGCTGCTTGCGACGGTTAATCTCTTCTTCGAGACGTAATTTATAATCAGAACCCACGTAATATGTACGAAAGTCATCGAGAAAATCCTGCCAAGTTTCCTACTCGTCGCGGTTGTTACGGACCCATTGCAACGGTGTTCCACGAAACAATTCCGGCAAAGCAGTAAGGAGCCGAGCATCAAGTATTTGATAGCTATCTTTCAATTCGTTAATACGTTCTAAAAATGAAACTGCATCAGTTTTCCCGTCAAAGCAGGTGTTCCATTTACGAACAATCTCGCAAACGTTAGCTGGTGCAACGGGTTGATTACCCCCGACAGAGCCGCTGCTTGTCTGCTCGATTTCGGAGGCTTCAGTTTCGGTGACCGTGGTTTTAGTCTCATTTAAACAACGAACGATTTCCACTAACCTTTTCCGCAGATCCGACACGCTGCCCGTGGCATCTTGCCCTAAATGCCTCAATTTGTTCTGTAAATCCACTTTACGTAAGCCGTAAATCCAGCTTACACCAGCCGTCGGCGGAACGTCTGTAGTTTCTGAAGCACCCTGAATGTTTTCCGCTGGTACAGTGTTTTCACCGTCATTTTCCATTCTGCTTATTCTCGTTGTCCCTGTTCGGAACGTCAATTTGTAACGAGATCTTGATTCAGTCGGTTTAAGATTACGTACAAACCCTTCGTAGCTCTTTTAATCCAGATTATTCGGGCGCCACGGTACCTGAAAAGAAGACGACGAAGGGGGCAGATTGCCTCTAGATAGCTCAGTAGAACTGGGCCAGAAATAAACAGAAAGGTGTTTTAAATCGTTTATTAAAAATGACGTTGGTGATTTAAAATACAAACAGTTCAACAAAAAGGAAAAATCTAGATTGGTAAAGTTGTTATCTGTAATTAATTATTAGTTTGATGTTTCAGTCTTATTCTAGTCTCGTTCACGAAGCCCCGGGGCGGAAGCCGAACCCGTGACTGCGTCTGTTAAAGTCTAGTTCCGTAAACGAAGTCTGGGGCGGAGGCCGAACCCACGACAACGTCTGTCAAAGTTAGTCCCGTGAACAAAGTCTGGGGCGGAAGCCGAACCCACGACTTTGTCAGTTAAAGTCTACTTACGTATTCAAAATCCGGGGCGGAAGCCGAACCCGCGATTTTGACAGTCAGTTCTCGTTTTCAAAGCTAGAGCCGGTAGCCGATCTCACAACTTTGTCTGCGAGCTCAAGTGTTAGTCTTTCAGATCTACGAGGAAGCCTCTGTGTCACCGAAAGAATAACTGAATAATTTCAGCCCTGAATGCTGCTTTTATACCCGAAAAACCCCACTCCAAAACGAAGGGTTTTGTTTTACACAGAAAATACTAGAAATAATGCACAGCCAACGTTTTCCTAAAACAAGGTATATTTGAAAATGGCGCGCTACCGAAATTAAATTATCACAACAACTTTACCAAAATTTACAATTATTTATACATTAAAAATAGAATATAATTTTGTATTTAAAAATATAATATTGTATTTTTACAATAAAAATTATAATAAATTATAAAATCGTAAATTCAATTATTCAATCTAGATGTCGCTGTTGAAAGTTTGACAGATCAAGATCCCTTCATAAAACTTAGTCAAAAATATTCAAGATTATTATTATTATTCTCGTTATTATTATTCAATTAATAACTGAAACGACACTTTACTCTATTAAGATGAGTAAAACAATAATGTGAGTATTAATTTAACTAATAAACATTCTGAGAAAATATTTGCAACATGAATTGACTTTTACAGGTTATAATATATAATACAAGCTAAGTTTTACGACTGAAATCTTTCATGAAATTGAATATAAAAACTAAATAGAACAAGAAACATGCAGGTAAGAAATCGTATCATTACAATATATATATATATATATATATATATATATATATATATATATATATATATATATATAAATATACTGGATTTGCAATATACAATAATTCTATATCAACTATTCATGTTTGACAGACAACTGTAAAACCTATGTTTAGTTGCTGTAATGGCTGTATAAATAATTACGATCGGTACACTAATGATTATTAGAGATAAATAAAGTATGCAATGATCATTTAACAAATAAAATATGACAGACAAACTACTAAATTAAAAATTAATGCATAATGATTATTTCGTTTCACAAATCTGTAGTAGTTATTTACTTTTATCTTAATCCTTAAAAATGTTTCTATATATTTAATTGTACTTTTGATAATATAGAAAAATGTGATTTAGATTTATGTGAACCTGTGTTCACATTTGTTATTGTATATAATTAATAATGTATAACAATAAATGATATAAAAATAACGCAAACGAATGGTTATAATAATGTTTATAAAACTTTGTTTTTAGACAAACAAAATGGGATTCTGGTTTTTTTCGTTCTTAACTAACTTATTTGTCAGTTTACTTATATTATTAGGAGCTTTCATTTTATATTCAAAATGGGTATATGGACACTGGACAAGAAACAAAATTGTACAACTAAATCCCGTTTTATTTTTCGGAGACTCAAAATCCATCATTTTGAATACAAATTCTGTAGGTTTTGCTCTTAAAAACATATACGACAAATTTAAAGCAATGAAAGTACCAATTGGAGGTTTTTATTTCGGATTAAGACCGGAACTCATAATTGTGGATTTAGATATGATAAAATCTATATTGATTAAAGATTTCATGCATTTTACCGATCGTGGTAACTTTGTTGATGAAGAAAATGATCCATTAACTGCGCATCTATTTAGTTTGGATGGCGCAAAATGGAAAAATTTAAGAACGAAATTAACTCCTACATTTACTTCTGGAAAAATGAAAATAATGTTTAATACATTAATAGCTTGTAGCAATGACTTAAAAGACATTTTGGATGAAAAAACAAGTGCTGCTCAACCACTTGATATTAAAGATATTTTAACAAGTTTTACCATTGATACAATTAGTTCTTGCGCGTTTGGAATTAACTGCAATTGTTTAAAGAATCCAAATAGTGATTTTAAAAAATACGGATTAGCTTTACCCGATCCACCATCAATCCAAGATAAACACAGAGAACTATTGAGTCTCATTTTTCCAAATTTTTTCAAGTTCTTTAAGATTAAACAGCTGAATACAGATCTTACAAATTTCTTTTTGAATGTTGTCAGAGAAACTGTTAAATATCGCGAAGAAAATAATATTATTTGTAAAGATTTTATGCATTTGCTGCTACAGTTGAAAAATCAAGGAAAAGTATCTGATGATACTGACCTCGGTACGATCAAAAGCAGTGGAACAATAAATAATTTAACAATTGAACAAATTGCTGCACAAGCGTTTATTTTTTTCGTAGCTGGATTTGAATCGTCTTCTACAACAATGACATTCTGTTTGTATGAACTGACAAAAAATCATGCAATTCAAGATAAAGTTAGGACAGAAATCAGAAATGTTTTGAACAAATATAATGGTGAAGTTACGTATGATGCTATTCAAGAAATGAAATATATGGATCAAGTTGTTAATGGTAATTTTTTTTTTTATATTATTTTTAATTCTAATATTTTTATCATTTATTTAAAATTCCAATGGAACTCCTCGAACAAATAGTGTTCTTAAACTGATTTTAATCGTAAATTGGAATAATCCTATAATAAATTTTCTAATACACAATTCCGTAAATCTTACAAAATGTAATTAATAATATTTTTTAATATATTAACTTTATTTTAGAAACATTGAGAAAATATCCTGTTCTTCCACATTTAATAAGAAAATGCACCAAAGATTATAAATTTCCTAATACCGACTATGTGATTAAGAAAGGAGACCATATTAGATTATCACTTCTCGGAATTCAATGAGATCCAGATATTTTTCCCGAACCAGAGAAATTCGATCCAGAACGTTTTAGTGATAAACAGAAAACTTCTCGACATCCAGTGGCATTTATGCCTTTCGGAGAAGGACCTAGAAATTGCATTGGTAAGTAAAAAACAATATTCTACTTATGAAAATTTTGATCTATTTTAATATTACTGATTATTAATACAAATTTTATACTTTTCCTATTTTTCGTTTTCTTATTAAACATTACAAAACTGCCATCTGTTGCGCATTTATTCACTCCTCAGAATATTCACTCCCAGAAATTATTTTATGCCTTGATATGCCACGTTTGTCTTGTCTTATTTCATATTAAATTTAATAAAAATTATGATAATAGTAATTTATTAGTTTCATTTGATTACAGCTGCCAGATTTGGTCTCATGCAAACAAAAGTAGGTTTAGCAGTTCTCTTAAACAATTACAAATTTACTTTGAACAGTAAAACTAAGGAACCAGTTGTTATGAAGCCGAATAACTTATTTTTGTGTCCAATGGACGGTATATGGTTAGATTCGCACAAGATTGGGAATTTTTAAATATTATTATCAAATAAATATTACAATAAACTGAGCAACTTTTTTAAATACATAAGATAAAAGAGTTTATTATTACTGTTCTATTTTACGTTTTTTAAAACCTGATAACCCTAGGGCCCGAAAAGTTAACCAATTTGTTAACTTGCCAACTGACCAATCAATAACGCGGATCGAAGACAGTTGACAATCTAGTTGCCTAGTTAACTTGTTGTTTAAGTTAATAATTCTTTGTGTAACCAAACCTAGGTGTAGCACATATGCATATCATAATTTTCAAGGTAATAATGATAATAATAATAAATTATTGCAGTGTAACTTAGATTAAAGTAATAATGTTCCAAAAGTTACATGTGCTTTATCAATATTTTATATAATATTATGTACGATAGGTAATAATATTTAAACCCTTTGTTTACCAAAAGTAAAAAAAATGATACATATATATTTTTTTGAAATATGAAAGATATTGCTATTTGTATTATTCAGTTGAAGTTTTTAAGTTGATTTTTGTACATAACCACGCGTGAAGAAAAGGTTAAAAAATTTGAATATAAAATTCAATATTGTCACTTTGTAAATGAATTATATCTACTAAAATAATTATTTATAGTATAAAAATAAGCATATTAGAATATATGGTCATCAGTTAAAAATATTAGGCGTATTTACATTTTTACACTATTCTATTGAGGTATATTAATTCTTATTATTTTTTATTTATGTATTATTTCATTAATTCATATTGTTCTAATATAGTAAAAAATCTTTCAGATCTCATTATATTAAAATGAAACAACTTTTAGATAGCGTTTTGCATTATTATTTATTAATAGTCGACGTTTCGACGTATTCAATGTGAACATCTACAACAGGAAAAATGATAAAAATGACATTTACAGTAAATTAATAAAACATAGAAACAAGTTATACGGTAACAAAATAAATTTTATTTAAAGTTTCTTATTTTTCACAGATGAAATTACAACACTTTTTGAAGAGTGTAAAAGATATTATTCCTCTTCAATCTTCGGGTATATATAGAACACCCTGTGAATGCGATAAAGTTTATATTGAACAGACAAGTAGAATTGTTTCTACTAGACTGGCAGAATATACGAAGTCAATACGTCTAAACGTATATCGTAGATAAATATTAATACAGAACTATTGTAACAATTTGCTATGTTTGTGCAACTGAAGATGACAAGTTATACTTCTGAGTATATCCTTTACCTGATTAGGTAAAGTTGCACTTGGATCTTGGTTATTGAATAATTACGATAGAACAAATATAATGAAATATATATATATATATATATATATATATATATATATATATATATAACTTTAATAAACAAATATAATAGGAACAATTACAAAATAATTACTTATAAATTTAACGACAAAATATGAATCCAAAATGTAACTTAAAACTGAACTATTCTTACTCGACTCTGACTGTAACCACCCGTCGACCGTAACTCTCCGTTGACCGTAACTAAGGGTAAGTTTATGTTGAAGCTGCGACGAATGATGAGAGCAGCGATGAGAGCAGCGACAAGAGCAGCGCAAAATTCATTTCTATGATATGCAGTTTACAGTGGAACTTCGACAATAGCGACGATCTCTGCTTTGCAAGTAACATTTTATTAAATCAAACCAATTAATTAGAAATTTATTTTACAATTACAATTATTATTATTATACTGCTATTGTGCTATTACTTTATTATTATTATTATTATACATTTTTCTTATATAAATTTAGAGGTTACAAATTTAAAGAAATTTCAATGTTTATTTTACAATTACAATAATTATTATTATACTGCTATTACTTTATTATTATACTAACACTATTATTATACATTTTTTATATCTAAATTTAGAGATTACAAATTTAGAGGTTACAAATAGAGACATATTCATTTTCCGTTTTAATTCATTCTAAAAAAATACCCCAACTAAATCTTATACAACATCCTGTTCAGAATAAATTCATCTACAAAATAGCATAACATTCATGAAAATTTATCACAATTTATCTTCCCAACAAATCTAACAAATATTTCACTAATTAAGCTGTCAACATCCATGCTAACCACACCTGATAAAAGCAAAGAAAATAGGCAGTACAATTATCGCCGCTCTTATCGTTGCTCGGCTGCCAAGCGTGTCTCAACGCATCGCTCCAATATAAACACTTGCATATAAAATAATGACATCATTTTCTTTGCTTCGCTAGTATTGTAACAGCCACGGCTAAATTATTAAAATTTTGATGATTTAACATTTAACCGGAAGCCGTGTCTGTTAGACCAAAGACCGCACTGAGGTTGACGCTCTTCGCCGATTTTCAATATTTTACCGATATTGCAAATCGAACGGAAAGTGCCAACCAAAAGTGTTGATTGGCCAGAAATCGACTGTTCACTTGTAAGAAAGGAACTTCAGAAAAAGTCAGTCTGTTTTCTGAAGTTTTTGAGTTCGGTCGACTTTTAGGAATAATTAAATACTTAAAATTAATTGTAAAAATATTTGAATTAAATTAATTTAGTCAAAATTATTATTAAATCTAATTAAATATATATGCACTTTTGTATTATAATAAATTATTTATTTGTTATTTCTTTAAATAAAATAATTTACATTTTTGTTTAAATTTGTCAACGTAATTATTTATAAATTCCCTTTTTGTTCTCAACATCCAAGTTAATTGTGTTATTAGCTGTGTCCAGCAGAGGGGCAGTGCCGTTATACAGGTAAGTATAACATTTGATTATTTAGCTATTTTCCTCTGCGAATAATCTGCACGTATAATCTGGATCTTAATCTGCCAAGATCCAGTTTGTTACAGTATCGTCGCTCTTATTGTTTATCGCAGCTCCAACATAAACTTACCTTCAGTCTCTGCTACCGAGCTAGTGAATTGTCCCACACAGCGCAACAAAGGTTAATCTCAATTTTAAATAAAATAAAAGTTTGGTTTAATATTCTATATTTAATAATTTTAATTTCAGATGAAATAAAAATAAATAAGAAAAAACAAAAAACATATCATTTTCATAATGAATGGGAAGAGCTTTATTTTTTTACTATGTATTGTAACAAACGATTTTCAGGACAAATGGTTTGTTCATAAAATCTAGTACATTTCCGCTAAAAACGCACATGTGTTAGAAATTATTTTAGAGGCCGTTGAAGTACGAAACATAACAATTGATATATCAATGAATAGAAGCTTTAATGCACTTTGCATTAAAGTATGTGTCATAGTTGTGACATTGATATAATAATTGTTATTTGTAATCAAACGCTAGTTTGTATAAGTTTGGTGCGATTTTGTCATAAATATCTGTTGTTATAAATTATTTATGTTGTTATAAAATTATCAAACATAGCAAATGATATATCAATGGATAGAGGCTTTAGTGCACTTTGCACTGAAGTATGTGTCATTGTTGGGACATTGATATAACAATTGTTATCAACAATCAAACTTTAATTTTGATAGATTTTATGTTTTGTTACACTTTTATATGAAGTGTTGTATACCATTGTAACCGCGGTTAAAAGATCTGTAATTTGATGTATATATGAGCATGATACGCAAAGTAGTTCGTGAGATAGTTCATGGATATAATAAACATCATCTTCAAAGTGTGTGCACCCGGTGATAGGTGACTTTATAGATGATGTAAATATTAATTTAACAATAATGTGACATCCAGAACACCACATACTTAACAAATTACTATAATGTATTCATATCAGTTGGTAAATTGTGTAGCTTAATTAAGTATCACTAAAGTATATCACGCCACTTATAAATTTTAATCTCATTAAAATAAAGTGTGCATATATCAAGTGTATAATAAAAATTATTTGATAAATAACTTTTAAAGTAAACTTTTTATAGAAATATTTAAAAATAAAAAAAGATACAATGACGTAAGAATATTTTGTATATTAATATATTTCTGACTATAACGCCAACTTATGATTTTTTTAAATCCAATCTATAAATTTTTATCATAAAAAAATCAGATAGTGTTTCCATGATATAAGATATGATACATTTTAAATGTAAAGTAAATGAAAAATATTTTTTTATAAACAGCAAATATTTCTAGTTTAACATAGTGAAGCAATTTTAATACTAAATAATATTTTTTTTATTAAATAATTAAAATTTAAAATATTATTTATAATGGTTAATAATTTTTCAAAAATAAAAAATAAATAAATGCAATAAAATTTATACATTTTTACATTTACATAATTAACTATATTTAGAATCAGAAATATTAAATTGTTTTTAAAAAACCGTTTTTTCTTTGTTATTATTTAAAATATAATATTATGTATTATATAAAAAATGAAAGGAATATTAATATAGGTGACGAAATAATAAATTAATAATATTGTTGCTTCTTTATTTCTGTGCAATCTAAAACTAGTACATTTTTGAATACAATTAAATAATAAAGTAATTTGATATTTAGTTCTGGGCTATAAGTGTGTGGGACAATATGTACCTACTACTATATTAATACTATATATATATATTATATATATCAACTTGACACGTAGAGCGACAATTAATTTACAAATATTTAAAAATGTTACACAGAAAAAAGAAACGTTCTTGTTTGCATCTCTTTGAAATATATCTTTATATTAAACAATTTCTCACTTACATTATCTTCCAAATTTAAATACTTGCTTGTATTTCTAAAACTAGTACAAACAAATCTAATAATATGTAATTTTTTAAATAATTTCCGTAACCTAGATTTTCGTAAACTTTTAGTAATTTATAAAAGATTTTCGTCTCTCTCTGTATAGGCGGACAAAGTTATACAGTCCGTACAGGCCGTATAATTTTTCTATTTATAAGTAAAAAGTAAAAACCTATATTAAACCCTTTTTTATACAAGAATTAGCAAAAATTGTTGTCAGTTCTAAATTCGAAAGATTTAATAATGCTCATTAGAGTGAGATACTTGTTTACAGGTTAAATTTTAAACACCAAAGCAAATTCTCGAAAGAAGTTTTTCTGTTTTGACAGTGTTTGTTCAAACAGTGCTAGAAATTAAAATTTCAGATATTGACTTATCTTTTGCATAATGCCGATCTCGTCCTGACATATTAATATCTATTTGGTAAATTATATTTTATATATATATATATATATATATATATATATATATATAAAAGAACCAAGAACTGAAGAAAGCAATTCATAAATTATTCATTGTACAGCTGAAATTATTTTTTAATTATATTGAAAGATATAAATACGATACGTTTGTGCAACGAATTAAATAAATACGCTAAAAAGCAAGAGAATTATAGATACTAGTAAATTATGTTACTAGGAATATAAAGAAATTATTTTGTTTTGAACGGGTGAGTTAATAGTCGAGACAGTACAAACTTGGCGAAACTCTAAAAACTAAAAATTATCTCGTCAAATATATAATATTTTTCTTTAAACATTCTAGTAATTTAAATTTTTGTCAACATTTGAGATTAGTTATGATTTTATAGTTTTTGTTAAACTTTACCATATTTATTAAGATTTTGATCTGCTTTCTCAATTTTTAAGATTTAATAATTAATACCAAGCTTTAAAAACTTCCTCATATTTTGAATCTGTCACGATTTGCCAGTTTTCGTAAAAATTGGCATTTCTACATAAATAGTGTTATTATGCTTAAAGAAAATTAAAATGTATATAGGTGTATTTCGGATAATAAATATTAATATTTTAGTATTTATATTTTAATTATGATTCATATTCTTAATTAGAGTGACGAATGAAAGCATTGCCCGGCAAACCTAAAACAAATAAAAAATGAATTAATAATTAAAACCACTTGTGTTTTAGTTTTCTGTCTCGATTATATTTGGCTAATGTTTCGACACTATACACTAGTGTCTTCATCAAAGTAATAACTTGCTTAATAAACAAAACAAAAAATAATCATCTGGTAAATAAGAAAATAAAAATACTATAAAATAGGGAGCCATGCTTTATTTATTTATGATTTTTTTGATCTACAAATAGTTATTCTTTATAAATACGAAATATAATTTTATTTTCTATGTTTTCAAATATTTCCTAAAAACTCACCAAATGTACAACATCTGACGTGATATTTATTAATATTTTATTATAATCTTTGTTTTCATTTATATATTTTTTCTTGTGTAAATGTATTATTTTTTGTTAATTATATAAATTTTATTTTTGTAACTAGAAATCAATAAAAAATAAAACTTACACCTTCATCATTCAATTCTATATTTTTAATAAAATTATATACAAGTATTTAAAAAAAATATATTTATTTCAGTCAGCTATGGAAATTAGAATTTTGTATAAATACCTAAAATATTAATCCAAAACTTTTTAATTTTTTTTTTTGAAATAAAGTAAGATAATTTGAAATATTTTCAATTATTGTATAGTTTGACCGGAAATAATATCGGTAGTTCCAACTTTGGCGTAGTCAAGTTAACTAAAAAATAAATGGTATCTTATGTTAACAAAATAAGCCTGAAGATTACTAAAATAAACGCATTTAATGTTAACAGATGAATTACTATGATACATTTAAACAATATTTTTTGTATTATAACTAATTGTTTATTGTAATAATAAATCGATAACAAAGTCTTATAACTTTTGTCATTGCCAAATTTCATTTCATACAATAAATCATTTATAGAGATAAATGAAACATATTTAAAAAAAAAACTATCTTTACAGAGTATTTCGTAATTATTGTTATTTAAATAAACAAGTGAACTGTAAGTCATATCGATTAATAAATATAAGAAAATTATACCAGATATTGCAAGATAAGTATATATGGATGTAAAAATTATTCATTTCAATTTGGTCTTGTTTTCAACGTTATTTGAAATTTATTGGAAATATAGTTGTTACAATAGCTTATTTTCAAAAATCGATAATTTAACCAAATATTTATAATTAATTAAGAAAATAATATTTTTATTCTTATAGTATTTATCGTTGGCATAACTAAATTCTATGCTAATATAATTTATACATGCATAAACCAAATTTTTAAAAAATTAAATAGTTTATTAGATATTTACAAAAAACATTTATTTTAAAGTAAACAAATGTTAGAAAAATTACAATAATATTAACATATTCCAGTAATTTGTTATGTAAATTCTTTGGTCCGTATTTCCACCTCTTTTGTTTATTTTTTGCATTAAAATTAATTTTTACTTCTACCTCTTATTAAATATGAGTAGTATTTATATTTTTAATATATTTTTTTTATATCTAATATTATAAAATTCAAATAAACTAATTAAATTTGATTAATATACCTCAAAAGTAATTTTGACAAAAATAACTTTCAAAAGTGAGCTGACTTTCCACAATAAAAGCAAGATTCTGAAATTTTCAGTTTTCTTCCCAAAATTTCCTACCTGTAATCTGATTTAACTGGACTAGTAGTGTATCTTTAGGAAAGGGGGACTTTTTTCCACTTTTTTTTCACTCCGTTTTTTCCACTCCATTTTTCCATCCGTACTTTTCTTTCGCCAATACTTTTTTCCACCAAATTTTTTGGTTTGGATAGGATAGGTTAGGTTAGAGTTAGGGTAGGTTAGGGTTAGGTTAAGTTTGGTAAGAAAAGTAGTGAAAAAAAAGAATTGGTGGAAAAAATATTTAGTGAAAAAAGAATTGGTGGAAATAAAATTAGTGAAAAAAAATGTAAAAAAAAATTGGTGGAAGAAAAGTATTGGTGGAAATAGTGTAGTGGAAAAAATGGGGTACAATCTATTTTGAGTTTTCAGACCAGCAGGAAAATGTCCTTTGAAAATAATTTTCAAAAACCAAAAATTATTTTTTTATACATGATGCAGACTTTTTGATTTTCACTAGTAACTAGTATTGTACAATTGTAATTAGTAATTGTGCAACTTTTTATGTGTGTTCATTTAATTAGACTATTTTTAGCAAAAATTATTTTAGTTATTACAGTTATGCTTACGCTAGTAAAAGTTTCCAAATTAAGAACTATTATTCCGCCCATAGTCAAGTTAACCGGTTTATGAGATCTCTGAATAATCATTCGTATACCCATTCGTATTTCTGGATCGGAAATATTTTCCCAATTAGAATTGTATGCTGCATCGGCAACTGATATTGTCTAGAAATTAATTATATTATCAGTTAGACTTAATTATTATCCAAATAAGTACAAGATATTGTTTACTAGTTTCATGATTTTTCTAACATACCAAATATTATAATATTGACTTACTTCATCACGTATAAGTTGTCCTATTATACAATATATAAACAGTTGTCCATTTGCAGCAATTACTATAAATATGAAAAATATAAGCTGATCTCTAAAACAGTAAAATTCTATCAGAAAAAGTAAACAAACATTTGTAGACGTAGTGCACATCAAAAGCTCTAGAATATTTTCCATTAATAATTTTGAGAGTTAATACCAGTATTTGCCTCTTGTATACAAAAAAAATCTGTCTTGAAAATATAAGTATAAAACATAACATAACATTAATTATAATGTTATTAAATTCTTTATCAGGTTCGTTATTGTTTTTAACAATGACGCATTTCGACTTTGCAGTCATCTTCAGATTATTCTGATCTTGGTCCGTGTTGTGGTTCACTTGAACCTCAACACGGACCAAGATCAGAATAATCTGAAGATGACTGCAAAGTCGAAACGCGTCATTGTTAAAAACAATAACGAACCTGATAGGGAATTTAATAACATTATAATTAATCATAACGCAGGTTCAGGACCAAAGAACAAAAGTTTATCTTTTGACATTAATATAACATAACATTATTTTCTTATTACATTTAAAATAATTGTAATATTTGCTTAGCTTATTATTAATTATCTATACTTTGTTACTATATTTAACTACTAAATCTAAAAAACAAATGTCACTCACTTCAAAGATTTAGTACTAGAATATTATTAAGAATAATAACTATTTTAATAGCATTAGCACAAGATACCTTTTTTTAATTAACGTAAATCTACATATAGAGTAATGAGTAAATGAGTACAACTTAAGTAAATTTAAGCTGTGTTTATTCGAAATTTGCAAAGAATTTAATTAATGCCAACTCTTAAAACTTTTATATTTGAAAAAAAATTGTTTGTTAATTTTTAGTACATATTGTTCATATCTCGTTATTTTGAAATCAGTTTTATTTTTATTTTTATGTTTTTTTAACTTTTAATTTTAATCTAAAATATTTAAAATTTTTATATAATAATTACTGATTTTTAGTACAATGTTTATTTTGTATGATAAATATTGTTATAGTTATATTGTATATTGTATATTGTTATATTATTTGATATGATTTTAAATAAAATATTTAAAATCAATTGCTCTAATTAAATTTGTTCGAATTACTAGTTTCTCGAGAAACAACTTGAATGTAAATTACTGGAAATACTAATTTAAATTACATATAAATAAAATGACAAAAATTAGATTAAACATTTTATCAATATTATCTCAAGTAACTTTTCAAATTAAATTTTATGAACAATTTTTTTAAATTCTTTTTTAATTAAAAGTGTTTCATTTTTGAAATTCGGCAAGTTAACTGTTTTCTAATTGCACATTCAGTCTTACAACAAGCAGGCGCTAATACGAGGGTTGCCATCCATATGTCGGGCTCAAATGGCCCTAGTACTGCCATCTGACAACAAAAATCTCTATCGTATAGTTTCATATTTTTGAAGTACTCAAAAAGATTTGATGTACCTACGCGCGATTTGTGTTGTTTAGAGTAATTTGAAAAATTCATCTCGGCCAAAAAATGCAATTAATTCGTGAATATTTCCGTGCGATTATTCTTCATAATTTTCGACGTGGATCAACTTAACAGCAATGCATCGATGAACTTAATTTCGACTTTTGGCAAAAAAGCATCGAATTCAAGCTTGGCCGTCGCGTCGTTCGGTCAACGACAAATTTCGTGAAGGTCGACCAAAATCGGTTGTTGTTCCGGAAAACATTGATGCTGTGCTAGCACTGCAAGATCGTCATGTGACTTATCGTGAGATTGAGGCATCCTTGGGCATTAGTGAGATTAGCATACATTCAATATTGCATGGACATTGGTTCCTGCAATATTAATATTTGTTTATAGGGTCATCCGCCGTATAATCATAATTTAGCACCCAATAATGAAAAAGCAGCTGATGCATTCAAAACGCATGTTTTGGAGGTACTTCAATCGGAGTGGAATAAGTTCTTCGAAAATTAGATCAAACGCATGCGAAAGTCTATTGATTTTCATAGACTATATTTTTAAAAACAATGAAGCCTTTTCAATGTTAAATATTTATTTTTGTTCTCTAATTCCGAAATATAAAAGTCAACCCTCGTACCATTAAAAAATTCTTCAGTCCTTAATATGCTACAAATTTTGATGTACACTTTACGTATATTACAGACTAACAAATTTTCAGCTGTTGCAATTGAATATAAGCACAACGTTGATAAAACCATATTTGCTCCTATCGTGTGGAATATTATTGGCGAATACACATATTCAAATTTTTCAAAATATCTGAAAATCAAAATTTTGTAATACTAATGTAAATCAATATTAAATATCTTCAATTAAAGATGCTGTTGTTCCTTGGTGAAATATTTTTATAATGTACAAACAAATAAAAAATGATAAAAGCACTCGGTTTCAGGTTTTATTTTTTTATTAAAAACCTTTTATTGGGCAATTTTGGCTGTTAAGTCTTCATCAGAAATAATATATTTGTTTATATTTACATTATAAATCAATCTAAATTTTGTTACAATTTTTTAAGATAAGTGTAAATTGTTTTTTTTTTATTAACAATAGGGAGTTATCAAACTTACACCATAATCATTTACAGTATTAAAATATAAAGTATATCTAAATAACGTAATAACTTTATAATCACTTTAGTTATTGTAAGGTAAGAAATTATAATAATAGTAATGAAATTAAAATAATATATTTCATATTTCACATACGTATGTTTTTGGTAGTTTAAGTCTTGGGGGCGGAGTTAACCTCCCCTAACTCCTCCTGGCCACGCCACTGGTTTACTGTCTTTTTTGTATCCTTTCAGCGGGCGATAATACACTTTAAAAAGAATCAATATACTTTAAAAAGTTTTAGTAAAAGTCGTCTCATACGTAACATAATAATTTTAAAATTTTACATTAAACAATTAATTTGTTTTAAACTCTAGTAATTTGTTACTTAATCAGTATTGTCCAATTGTTATTACGCTTGTTATTTGCCAGGTAAAGTTGTTATCAGTATTTCACTATTGCTATCACCTTTATTTGACTAAAAAATTTATTATTTTTCTTTAAAGATCGCGATCGATATTCTAATATCGAGTTAGTCAATATTATGGTGATTTATGAAATGCATCATAATACGGCTGCTGCAAGTTGGCTTTACGCTGAACGATTTCCTGGTAGACCTAGCCCTCAAACAATTTAATTGTTTAATGTAAAATCTAAAAGAATTACTACCTCGCTAATAAGATGATTTTACTAAGGCGTGTTAATGTTTATCGATTTATTTTGAGGTGTACTATTGCCTCCTAAAAGGACAGAAAAAACCGTAAATAATTTGTGTAGTTCGAATTACACATAAATTTTTAATTTAAAAAAAAAAAATATTTAAAAAAAATTTTCTTTCTTAAAATACTATTAGCTTCATATGATAATTGAAATTTGCTATAAATTTCTTAAAATAAATATAAAATTTTTGATGATTGTTATATACTTCTAATAAAAAGTGCCTATAAAATGTGCAAGTTAAAATTTAATTTTTTTATGATATGATGCCTTATGCATTTTTTTATCTAATTTAACCGACTTTCGGTTTCGGTTCTCATGATGATCTGCATATTTTGTATAGCAAGGAAATATAAAATGTAAATTTGTGAAATTTTGTCAAGTAGCTGCATACATATTAACAATAATACTTACGTAAATAGTAAATTATGATGCTGCACACATTCAATTATAGTTTTCATATCATCAGTGTTATTTCGATTGTTGCTTCTTCCAATATTTTCAAGTCTATGTTTTAATAATTTTAACTGCGCTAAACCGTTACCAATAAATAATATTGAAAGCGTATCAAGTTTAATAACGAAGAAAAATGAAAAAATAAAAAATATTATCATTTCAATAACCAAAATTTCATAATAATAATTATTTCTAATATATTCCGATAACCATATGTTCATAAAAAGATTTTTAGATAGAGTACTTGTTATATAATATGTAAGCAGAGTTATTATCAGTAAATAATTGTAGAACATTGCAACGTTGTAGCTATATTTATAAACCGCTTGAACGTCTTGTTTTGATGTATCTTTCCAAAAATCTTCGAATACGTTATCAATCATAGATGACAAAACATCCGGTTTAAAAACAAGAGTAACAACTTTTGTTATTATCTAAAACAAAATATTCTTTTTAATTTTAATTCAATTAGTAATACTTATTAAAGAGAAAAAAAATAATTGCGTAATGCATTCAAATTTTGACATAGAAGAAATGTTCAATAAAAACAGAAACAATTTTTTTCTGAAAAACCAAAAATATAAATCTTAATATGTTGGTGACAAATAATATTTTAAATCATCCATTTTATTATTTTATATATGCACTAGGTGTTATGTTGCCAGTGTAATCATCAACACGTATTGACAGTATTGTATGCCAAAATAATGCCGTTATATAAACTTAAAAAAATTATATTTTATATACACAAAAAATTCACAAAGAACTTTTTTTGAAAAAAGAAAAATATTTTATATAATTAAAATAAAATAATTTTATTTTTATATTGTTATTAATAATATGTAGCAATTGTTGTTGTTGTTAATCGTAGGTAAAGTTAATGTATTTTTTTTCTGGAGAATCCGAATCTGCAATAAAAAATGGAAATTTCTATTTAAGATTTTAAAGTTACCCCCTGCCCCCTCAAAAAGGTAGGCAGTAGCTTTTCAATTTTAGAACGAATGAATGCCCCTCTCAAAAATATAAACTTTTTGTTTGTGACATTTGTTCATCCAATGCTTATTTTTCGAGATATTTCAATGTCTTCACTTGAAGCGACCAGACGACATAATCAGTTATGAACAGAATTAAAATTCATAAATAATTTTTTTAAATATTTTATAAAATTTCTTATGTAAAACAAATAAAAAAATACTAATACTATTTTTTTATCATTTAATATTAACCAGTTATAAATAGTCAAACTTACTTATGAGTAAATACAAGTGTCTACATAAAGGTATGTGACCCCTTAAAACAATAAATAATTAAAAAAAATCAAAAACACGTCAATTTTAGTTTTAATTGGGCTATCTTAATATAACATAAAATTTGTCTCGAAAAGCTGTTAGATTATTGTTTGCAAAATAAAATAAATGAATTAGTCATGCCAAAAATTTGTTCCAGTTTAGAGAAATAAAAATAGAATCACATAGAAAATATGATTAAAAAAATATTACAAAATTCTTATATCAAAATTAATGTTTATTCAGAACCAAATAATGTAGAACTAAATTTCAGACACAGATTCAGTTATCGTAGAAACAGGTAGCGAAAACGAAACGATGAGAGCCCAGTAAACAGTTTAACATATTCAGACATTCCTATATATTTATGTAAAAATCAAATAATAGTTAAAGAAACTTATTTTGATTATATTAGTGATAAATTAGTAGTTATCATGAAAGTAAGACTAACCACAGGGGCATTACAGAAGCTTACAATAAGTTAAAACAAACATACTATTGGCAAATTTTTAATAATAAATGTAACATTTGGCTCACTACCAAATACGAAAAAACCCCATTAAAATTCCAAACATTAAGACACCAACGGCAGACACCCTTTTTGAAAAAGTACATATCGATATCCTTTCACTTGAGCAAATTAAAATAATAACGATAGTAGATTCTTTTTAAAAATTTGCAATAGCATATATTTTAAAAGATAAAAACGCAATAAATATTATAAACAAATTAATAAAACATGTCACATATTTTGTAGTACCAAAAGAAATAGTATCAGATAACGGTTTGGAATTTAACAATAAAACACTTCTAATTTATTTAGCATTAAGAAACATAAACATTCACTACATTTCAATCGATAACCTAAAATGTAACAGAATAGTCGAAAGATTTCACTTTTCATTAATCGAACACATGAGAATAATTAATCAGAACCCAATATTAAAAATTTTACAATTAAAAGAATTACTAAATTATGTCCTGTTAACTTATAATAACAGTATTCATTCGATTACAAAACGTACACCATTAGAGATTGTATTCCAAAAAATTTCAGATCAAAACACTAAGCCAGAAGAAGTACAAATAAAAAATTTAATAAAAAAATTGAAGTAATTAACAAAAATAATCTTATCTTAAACAAGAAATTAGAAAAATTATTTAGCTAAATATTTTATGAAGTTGATATTATCCAAAAACAAAATTTAATAAATGAATAGATTCAAATAGCACAAGACCTATATTTCTCATTAATACTATTAAAAAAAACTACAAATTTCTGTCAATTAAATATTTTATATTTTGGCATAATCAAATACGACGAATTAATATAAGAAATAAATAAAATCGAAAATAGTTTCATTAGAACAATTTTGTTAAATAACATTCAAAATAATAACATATCGAAAACTTACTGTTTACTAAAAAATGATAATCTAACGATCTTTATCGAAATCCCATCTAATGTTTTTAAAGAAGAACTTATTCAAGCCACATTTATACCTACACATTTACACGACACATACGAAACTATAAACATTATAAACGGCCTTTATGCAAAAAAAAATAATTGTAAAATTAGATCTATAGATAAGTGAGTTAAAATTAATAATAATAAATATTATTGCTTTTCTCAAACTAATAATTATGAGAAATGCTTGGAAAATGTAATTTGTTTTTCAGTTTTGCGAATACAATAGAACATCAACAATAAATTCAATCATAGCGATAAAAAATTCAAATTTTATTCAATTGTGACAATGACATAAATATTAAAGATTTGCAAGGTATATATTATATAAATAATTGTAAAATAAATAACCAGATTCAGATAAAAAAAATAATTTCGGAGAACAAGTCAAAAAAATTAAATTTTAAAACATAAATAAAAAACTGAAATTGATATTCATTTTGATTTGCTCTATAATAATGTTTAGTTAAATAACTATCAATATATTATTATCTATATTGTAATTGCATTAATTATTATTGTAATGATATTTTGTATTTGCAAAGATTATCTACAGAAAACTAATATTCCAAAAATGAATAATGAGTCAGAAATTATTGAAATAAATAAATTAGAGCAACAACCAAGTGGTAAAAGTTCTAGTCCTGATGAGTTAGCATTTCCTTTTAAGGGTGAAAGTGTAATGCAAAAACACCGACCTATCTTTTACAGTAACTAAATTTATTTCATCATCAAGTTAAATGTTACCAAGCAAAATTCAATCCTTTTCAAAGAAAACAGATAATCTCTGCAACTTTGTTCTCATGCTTTGTACAATATAATTTTGTAATCATTCTGATCGTAACTGTTGTTCTTATAACACGTAATTGTTTGTCATAATAAAATTTATTTTTAATAAATTTTTGAGTTTCAAAAATATAATTTACATATTTATTACAATATAAAATTTACTTACTTGCCAAAATCCACAAGATAAAATAATATCGGCCATCAAGGAATTAAGATTTTTATCGTCAAGTTTATAAAGATAAATTCCCACTAAGATAAAGAGAACTATTGCAACAAATAAATAGAAAACTGAATAAATTCTCATAAATCTGGAACGATTCTTTGGATTTGCCCCACCATAATTCATTACGTTGATTTGAGCTTGCATTACTGCAGCAAAATTCAACTGGAAAAAGATATAAAACATATAAATTTAAAAGTCAAACATTCGGTTGAAAATGTTCTATTTTAATAGTATAATATAAATAAAAACATAAATTTAATAAATAAAAAGTTTATTTTATATTAATTTATTAAATGATTTACATGTTTCTGTGTCGAAGTCATTTTTAAACTGAAAGAGACAGAAAGGTGATACATAACATTTTATTATTACAAGCAAATGTAACATTCTCATAATTATTATACGACTAGAAAATATCTATTCATAATTATAGTTTTTGCTTTACAGACAAATAAAGTGAAAACGAATTATATTAAAGAATTATTAATATACTAGAAAAAATTATAGTTATTATAAATAGCAACAGTATGACGCAGTTGTAGTACGTGACTTACCCTACAGGATAACAGATTTTTTTCTACATAAAGCAAATTTTTTAGGTGAGTCCACTGAAAAAAAAAAAATTTTAGTTTATTGCATTTTTGTTTAAATGCTATTGTTAAATTTTTAAATCAAATGTAAGTTTAATTATTGTTTGTTTTTTTTTTTTGTTTTTTTAAGACTGATCAGGTGTCTGGATATTGTCGTAGTGCATGTTTTTAGTTATTTAATTAACTGTGTATTTCTTCTTTGGTTACTGGTGATGGTGAACAAACCAAACTACAATAATTTTGTTTGGTTTTTAATTGAATTTTCTTCAAATTTTATTAAAATGTTATAGAAATTTATAGAAAATTTATAGATTTTAAAAATTACTAATCTAAACTTCCCTTATAAGGTTGTTGTTATCGTTCATCCGAATTGCACCAAATATTCGGAGTAGATCTACATTATTAATCCGATTTTTGTCAAATTTTGGCAAAATATTTTTTTAGTGGCCATTTAAATTTATATACTTTATTAAATACAGTGTTTTCAACTTTCAGAAATAAAAATTTTGAAATTTTAAAAATTCATTTTGGCTATACATCATTTATCCGATTTTAATAAAAATTTTGCCAAAATGTTTTTCTAGTTTACAAATAAAATTTATAAATAGAATATAACATAGTGTTACCAACTTTTCAAAAAATAAATACTAAAATTTTTAAATGTTAATTATGGTTATATTATTTATCCGATTCTAATCAAATTTTTACAAAATATACTTCTAGTGCCCACATAAATTATATAATTTTAATAAAATACAGTGTTGTCAACTATTCTGGAAAAAATACTTAAATTTCTAAAAAAAATTTATAATTGTCACATTGTTCATCCAATTTTAATCAAATTTCCACAAAAATTTTCTTGGTGCCCATATAAATTTTATAAGTACTGCTAACATTTAGGGGGGGGGGGCAATTACAAAAAGTTAAATTAACAATTATACCCACATTATTTATCAGAAATATTATTTTAGTATTTGCAAAAAATATATAATTTTGTTGTTATATAGCATTGCTCATTTATGATGTTAGAGGAGTCTATAAATGGGTTTACCCATATGCTTCTAATCTTGTTAGAAATTTATTTAGGTCACTGACAATTCGACCGACAAATCGATTTTTTTATATTGATTCGCCACGTATCGTATTATTTCTCCTCTCCTTTTAAGCTTGTTATTTGTCGCTTTATACGATGAGTAGTAATCATCTTGTAATTTATCGACACCTTCGGACAGGATAAAATTATTGTGTAATTTTGTTCTACTAAATAAAAATTTAGTATAATTTTATAAAATTTAATTTATTTTGTTACTTAATTAAAAAATTGTAATTAATTTGAAATTAATAGTAGAAATTGAGTAACTTTAAAACTGTTTTATTTATCTAAATAATCGATTTTGTAAGAATTTGAGACACAATATTTAATTATGTATATTTTGAACAACATGACCGAAAATTACCTCGTCGAAATATTTTGTTTTAAAAAAATTACACGATTGAAACGTACTCCCACAAGCACCTGTTCACGCTACCGAAAAACCGTATACATACATATACATTTATTCGTTTTTGGTTTTATTAAAATGCAATCTACAATTAAATAGAGTTAAGTACTAGAATAGAAATTTTAAAAAATTAGGCAGTTTTCGGACTGGTTTTTCGTTAGCATGAACAAGCGACGATGAGAGTAACGATTTTTCGATGACGTGGTAAGCTTTGTATACAAAAATAATAATTCGATTTTATTGGTTTCAAAGAGTGTTCTTGGAAATCTATTTATCAAGCAGGAACGCAGTAATAATGCCGAACTTGTATTCTGCCATTGAACAATCCTGCTGAAGAATTATCTATTTAAGGCTTGCGCAGGAATTTGAAGTCATCACTCAAGCCGTAGATTTGCAATTCGATCTGTCTGAGTTACGCTTGGAGAGAAAGCTTATGAATTTGACTTTGTTTGACACAAAATTCTGGTCGCCCGCCTTTTAATTATTTTTTTTTTCAGTAGAAGAAATAGCTAGTTCGAATACTTTCGATTTTATTTCAAACGAAATTCAATCAGAAAATTTTCTGTAATTTTTCATTTAATTTATTCTCAATTACTTTTTGTTTAATTTAATTTACTTTAATATTATTTATTATTATAATACTTTAAAATTTAATAATAATTTTAATTACTCATTTTTATCATTTGTAAAGTAAAGCTAGTAAAGCTTTACTTTACTTCATCTAACTTTAATTAAAAGTCTAAAGCTATTTTGAAATTAAAATCAGATAAGAAATATTTCGTACCCATATGCTTCTGAATATCCAATAGCTAAAGAAGCACCTCGTATTAATGTGTGGGGGTAAGTATACAAGTAAGTTTCTTTTTTTAAACGTATCATAATATTAATGCTGTCATGCGTATTTCTATTATTATTATTAATCTTCGAGAATAAAAAAATAAATTACAAAGCAAAATTTTCAAATTTAAAACTACATAAAAAATATAAAAAATAACTGCAATAATTGCTAATAAAGAAAATCTCGCTATCATGTTAAGTCTTATAAAACTCAATTTAAGAAATATAAAATGTGAATATTTTATATAAAATTTTTATTTAATTGAAAATTATTATATCAGACATATTATGCTACTTAATTTTTATAATAAAAATTTAAATATTTTTCTCGTTTAGGAAGGCAAACTTTCTCTTCTCGTAAAAAATTGGCAAAGTTCACGGCCTGTATGAGCTGTCACACTGAACCCATTCATTTTTGTTATTTGATGCTATTTCATTAGGAAACAATCTAGAGAAAGGAATGTCATTATGTAAGTTATATAAATCATCGTTTCTATTATCATCATTATCACCAGCTTCCATTTCATCATTAGATTCAAAGTCTGAAACATCAGGTAAATCAGAATTAAAATTTACTTGTACATCACATCCGCCAGTTCAGAATCATTTCCAAATTCCGGTCTAAAAAAATATTAAACGTAAATCGTAAAATGTATGAAGGCCACTGTAGCGGACAGGTAAATTTTATTGAATTGTACAATACTGATAAATTTATATTATTCAATATGACTAAAACTTTGAAGAGCTGTCAATATTCTATAAAAAAATTATTTTTTTACATTTCGTTTTCATAATTTTTTTTTTTTGTAATAGGAATTTTGGTTGTTAATTTTGATAAAATACAGAATGACGATTTTATAAAATGGCTGTCAATTAATTGTAGTTATAAATTTTTTGATAGATGGTGAAAAAAAGATAATAAAATAGACATTTTTCTCTAGTTGCTGCTGTTTTTTCAGATTCTAATCAAATAATATTGAGCAGTTGACAGCTGCATAAATAGATATCCAACGTAATGGTGTATAAGCCCATCTATATCTAGTACAATAATGATATTATTACTCAGTATTTTGTTACTATTTACACCACTGATGATAGCACCAAACATAACTACAAGGTCAAGTGTATTTAATCTGACATTTTCGGCGGCCATATTGAAATCTATGACGTTAAGTTAAGTTAATTAATAATTGAATTTTATATTTTTGCTTGAGTTTTAGTAAATGCCAGAAATGCAATGTGCAACCGTTAGATTTATCTGAAACTGCAATTCGACAAAAAGAAACACAATCAAATGCATTTAATTTGACATCTCCGACAGCTATATTAAAAATTATTAAATCAAATTAAGTAAATTAATAATTGCATAGTTTATTTTTACTTGCATTCAAATTTCGTTATTGAAAATGTGTGAAGAAATGATAGAAATGTAACAACGTATACGACCAAATTTGTCAGAAAGATTAATTTTCACAAATCACGTAACAAATATAAATAATATATATACATGTACATACTATCCTACAATTGTCAATACAGCTAAAGTTGAAGTAAAAATCATATTATGTCACTCGGAAGAGAAAGCTGTAATATACATACATACATACATATATATATATATATATATATATATATATATATATATATATATATATATATATATATATATATAAATATATATATATATATATATATATATATATATATATATTTATATATGTATATAAGTTACAGAACGCGTTCCCACGTAAAACTGCTGAGTTGCTGATAACTTGACTCCTGTCTTTACGTAACGCGCTTGGCGCTACATAGAACTTTAATGTTTTTTTATAAGTTAGTCAGATGTTAATCTTCGAACAATAAATACGTAATTATAACTATTGTTATAAAATATAATTTTGAATAAAATATAATAAATATTATTAATAAAACAAATCTATAAATATAATTAAAATTTAAATATTCTGTATTAAAATATTGTGTAATTTCAAATAAAAATCTCTTGATAATTGTAATTTTAAAAAATAAACATTTTTTAAAAACACTATTTATAAATAACAAAATTTAACTGGCGCAGTCGGTAGGACTCACAAACGAAGAAAAATCGGTTCGTTTCAACGATTTATTGTGAATTACGAATCTGTTAAACAAAACAGTGTTGTGAAAAAACAATAACTTAGACGCGTTCTCAACGTCCCAACGAGTGTATATCGTGAAGCCAAGAGAACACCAGGCCCTGCTGAACACAGAGTCCCAGCCGAAGTTATTCTGATTGATTTCTCCATCGCGGAAGAACCAATGAACACGCTGAACGTTTTCCTGTAAGTAGCACTTATGACATCTAAAGATTATTGATCGCAAATTCAAGTAGAAATAGACAGTACAGATACAGAATCAAACTCATCTGACTCATTAATTAACATTGATATCACTAATACTGTTGATCAAAATACTGATCAAAATCTCATTTTATCAATTAATAGTTTAAATTTAAATTCAAAATAAATCAACATGACACCACCACCCGTTCTCAAACGCGAATATTTGGACATGATTACTGAATTTCTGGGCAATAATAAATTATTAACAAGTAAAATTAAAGTAATTTATTACAAGTAAATTGAATGATATTAAATGGATGAAGACACCGTTAAAAACAAAAAATTAATTAATTTTTTTTAGTTGAAAAAAATATTTTGTTATATCATATATGTTTTAATATAATTTCGAGCATTTTGCCAAATATATTCAAATCTGTGTGCAATTAAAATAAATGTTGTAGCAAAAGTTGGTGTTAGTCAATTAAGAAGGTGCGGACATCTTGAGCGAATGTCTAATAAACGTTTGGTTTTAAAGATGAGTAGTTGGAGTGGTATGATTCAGAGTGTTTTCCGTGAGCGGAAGTTTCCAAGTAGTAGAAATAGAGGAGCATGTATGAGACGAATTATGAATGTGGATAAAGCAAAAGTTGCTTGTTTGGATAGAAATGTTTGGAGGACACTGATTTCAGAATAACGGAAAGTGTTTGTGCCACACACTTTTGGGTACATGGCGTGATTGTGTATGTATGTACTCTGCTACTCCGTGAAGTAATACATAAAGTTACGTTACTTGTTTATAAAATGCATAAAAATATTTAAATTATTGCGTTTTTTCTGAGTCAGAAATCATATTTTGCAAATTCACACCACTCCGTTAATAATTATCGGAATTGCATGAATTTTAGATTACTAAAAAGCATATTTCATTAGCTTTTTGGTGATTATTTTGAAATAGTTTTAAAAAAATACAATACAAGTTATATCCTAAAATGTCTAAAAAGGCGATTTTCCTATTCAAGCTAAATGCAAATTTTGACCCTTCAACAGATACGCGTTAATATCATCTGACTTGTCTGGGAAGTGTATGGACTTTTTTTTTATTTATTTGGAGTAATTCTGGCTGGTGGGAACAACAAATTTAGGACTTTGCCAAAATAAGTACCACCGTAATATATATATATATATATATATATATATATATATATATATATATATATATATATACGCATATATGTACAATCTCCGCGAAATATCTGCTTTAAATGGGTAAAATTTTTAGTATGTTTTTCGAAAATTATTATTACAGGACATTTGATACTTATTTAATAACTAAAAATACACTAAACGAAAGTACTTGTATCATATTCGGTACAGGTCAAATTAAACAATAATGAAAAATTTTCAGATTAAATTACTTTACTTGGAAATATTTTTAAAATAGTTATGTGAAAAAAAAACATTTTAGGACATTTCAATAATTTTATTTCTATGTTTTTAGAATACATTGTGACATGTTTGTTCCGTGTCATATTAAATTAAATTTTAATAGAAAATGTTTAAAAATTTACTGTGAGTGTAGCGCATGTGCAAAAATGTAGGAAACAACACGATTTGTAGTGAAAAAATTTTCTTGCCGATGAGACATCTTAAAGAGTAGATGTATTTGTGTATGATCAGCGATTTTTTTAGTTGAGTGATCATTTTGTACTATTATTGTCTGAGTGAGTAAGTTGTAAAACTTTTATATGTAAACAATTATAATTTTAATTTTGATTTTGATATAATTTTAAAAAAATTCGTAACTAGTTTATATTGATATAGTAAAAAAATCTTTCGGAACTCATTATATTAAAATAAAACAGCTTTAGGTTTTAGTTCTGTATTAATATTTATTAATGATCGACGTTTCGATGAACTCGACGTTCATCTTCATCAAGAAAAGAGATACAAGTGACATTTGAATTAAATAAACATTTGTATCTTTTTTTCCTGATGAAGACAAACATTAATTATTAATAAATAATAATAGAGAACTATAACCAAAACTGGTTTTATTTTAGTTTATATTAATTCGTATATAAATTACATTTAATTATTATGATTTTTTTTTCTATTCGTATATAAATTATTATATTTAAATTTATTGACTTTTTGTTCGTTTAAATGTAGTAGTAATTAATTTTCGATAAATATTATAGTATC
The DNA here is from genome assembly GCA_963966155.1 of Clivina fossor. NCBI lineage: Eukaryota > Metazoa > Arthropoda > Insecta > Coleoptera > Carabidae > Clivina > Clivina fossor. The sequence continues at coordinate 30,516,869 of OZ014555.1, read as the reverse complement.
TATAATGAATAATACATTTTTGATTGTGAGTTTTATTTATTAATAATGAAAAATACTTACGTAAAGTATAATATAAATATTAACATTAAAAATATAATTAAACATTTGAATTATGAGAAAATCATATTCAAATTACAATATTAACAATTATATAAAAAATGAGTCCAATTTTTCATAAAAATATTACAATATTTTAGTGAATATGAAATGTTTTATTTCTGATAGTTGTAACGGTGTATTTAATTGGTAATTTTTTAATGAAATAAACATTTATATTTTTCAAGAAATAATACTCGAATATTATTTATAATTATTTGAACGTTTATTGTTTACTAAATAGAAAAACAGAATTATTTTTTTTTAGTTATAATAAAATAATTTTTCTTAAACCACAAAATATATATTGAAATTTTTATTTATTATAAATATTTCTAGTTTAGTATTAATTAAAAAAACTTTAATAAATTTAGGAAATATATATTATTCCGCATTTTTCCATGTCATGCTTATTTTCCTACACCTCATAGTTTTTGAGGAAAAAAATAAAACCCAAAAAATCAAAAAAAAATTCTAGCGCCCAAACGACACATACTAGCAAATTAAAACTAAAACCAAATAATAGAAACTTTTATGCCCTATCGAAAAGTATTCAAAGTATTTCTTTGAATTTTACTCGAGAAAGTAGTATATCGCAATTTATCGAAATTACATGTTAAACGCCCATACGAACTTGACGAACGAACACCCGGTATATATATATATATATATATATATATATATATATATATATATATATATATATATATATATATATATATTGTGACAAAAAACACTTTTTGTCACGAGTCAAATTTTGTATAAAAAACGATATTTTTATAGAGTATTTACTTTTTAGTAAATTGGCAATATTGATTTAAAATGTGAAGTTAGTATTCACGTAAATACGACTGGACTGTGCAATCTCGTTCTCTTGCGTTAGCTCTTGCGTTAGCTCTTGCGTTAGCTACTGTTCTGAGCAAACTCCTACTGGTTTTGTCTTCGTTATATCTGTGATATTTTAAGGTTAAATTACCATGCGGTATTGAAAAGTAATGTATTCAAGATGGGATTGTTTCGTTTGGATTTGAAACGATGTAAGTTGACAATTTATTTATTTTGTATTATGTTTGAATTGTTATTCATGAGATTTTTTGATGTTTGGATTATTTTAGTAACGTAAATTTTCGCTCTCATGAATACAATGATGGTCAACTTACATTTGATTTCGTTTTGTATTTTTTTGTAAAGCCAATTTCTTTCTTGAATAATTTTGTAAGTTATTTTGTTTTGAATGATAATTTCTAGAGTCCAATTTATTAGAGTTTGTATCGTTATAGTTTATTTGAAGATTAGTAATTTTGAGATGATAAATTAACCTGGAAGCAGCACAGATTCCCGTTCCAAATCCTATTTCCTCCTTTTGTAAATGCTAGTAGATTTTCCTTCCCATTTTCCGTTTGTGAAAGTTCTTTAGTGCGTATCATTGTCTGTATTTGTAAATTTCGAGCCCTCGCTAGAGCGCGTTATGATCTTCAGATTTTTTGTGCCGTGCTGCGAGCACGGATTTGATAATTTTATTCGCGTATTGAAACGACCGACGTTTTAATGTTTGGACTTTTGTAGAGTTCGGGATTGTTGCAATACGAGTTATTTTGAGGCCCCCGTGCCATTGTTCGTATTGCGATGATTTTTTGATTTATCGTATCGTATAATTTTTTTTGCTATTATCACAGCGCTTAAATTTTAGGCTGAAGAAGCTATATCGGCTGTGATGATATTTTGTTTGTAGTATATTTTTTGTGGCCACGGTTTGATTCTCGTTGAATCCTTTTTGCTTTCGTGGGCTACGCTTATAAGATCAGAATGCGTTCATTGGCTTCCGGATTTACAAATCACGGGAAAGACATTCTGTCTAGATCGGCTAAAGTACTTTCGTGTTTTGTCTCTCCCATGCACGCGACCCCCCCCCTCTGTTCCATGTTCTATGTTCCCTCTTCGTGATCCCTTTTCTTTGTTGTATGAATGACGTGTAGTAAATCGTAAGTAGCAAATCATCACTTTGTTTGTATTATTTTTGTATTGAAGATTTTGTCGTGAGCAAGTAATTTTGACTTATTTAGCTAGAAAATATTGTTGAGTCATTTTATTGTAGTACTGTTGAATTTTCTTTGAGTTACGTATTTTTGTTTCTAGTTGAATATTTTAATTTTGCTTGTATCATTTTTGAACTATGCTATTTTCACTTAGCTTTTGTATTATGCGAGTATACTGTTGTTATTTATTTTGTTTGCTAAGTGAACTATGCAATTATCGTTTCACTTTTGTATTATGAGATTATTCTGCTGTTACTATTTTGTTTGCTAATTGAATCATGTTATTATCGCTTAAATTTTGTACCATGATATTTCTTTTGATTGCTAAATTTATTAACGTTGCTTGAGTTGATTATGATTTGTGTAATTTAAATTGTAGCTTGTAAAGTATTTTGATTTTCCATTTATTTGTTATATTGATGATATTGTATGAAACTATTGCCTATCTTGTGATTTCGATCGTATCGACTTTTATTTCAAGTTCGATTTGTTTGATTTTATCATGTTTATTATTGTGGATAAATCTGCTGTGCCCCCTCATGTTTAGATGAACAGGCTGTCGTTTTCAACGGTGTCCGAGCGGATTCAGATGTATAGTAGCACCAGTTAATTGTGGAAACCGAATTTGGATCAACAAGTGAAAGATATCGACCATACTCTAAATCGAGCAGGAATTATTGACTGGATGATTTTTTATGACGTACTAAAGCCCGCGGGGCGTATTCCGATTTCGAGGGCGATCATTTTCATGATGTCTCCATCAACGATCATGCCGCTTTGTTGCGCTGTACATTCTGCATCTCCTCGGCGCTGACGAAAACGCAGAAGAAGATCTTCTTTAGCTAGACCACCCGCTAACCAGCAGACATCAAACATTCGTATATTACGCTGTACTAAATATCATACAATATAACTACATGGTATTACAAAATTGTAAGTAATTTTTTATTTAATTATTATCGCATTTCCGAAACAAATTCTCGAAAAATGAAATAAATCCCTATCCCGTTAAGTTCCTTTTTGAGATTTGTCAAAGCTTCTCAATTTTGCGTCAACATTCCGCTTTGACTGGCGCCCACCTAATCTACCAACATCACAAAATAAAGTTCCTACCAACCCCACCTACGACCCCGCTCTCCTCCAAACAACTGACGCCGTGCCCATTATGGGTGACAGGTAGGATAAAAATCAGATGAATAAAATATTTCAAAATTTGAACACTTTGATAAAATTTAACTTGAACATCTAATATTTTTCTTCATCTAAATGTCACAATATATATATATATTCTGTTTATTAAATAAAATATTCAAATATAAAATATAATAAAATTTTGTATAATATTAACTGTGAAAATTTTATTAATTAATTGAGAACATTAATTTGTTACTTTTTATTTTATAAGATTTGTATATTTTAATAAAAAATATAATTGTAAAACAAAAATTTTTAATGAAATAAAAATATATATTTTTAATCAAACAAATCTTTTAAATAAAGATTAGAAATTTATTTATATATTATTTCTTAAAATTATTAAAACATTTCTATGTATATTTTACTCAAAACTTAATTTTGTATTGTAACAAATAATTTTTGTAACTATATAAAAAACGCAAATTAAACTAGCAAACACATTTATTAAAATTATTTTAAAATGTAACGGAAATTTGGCTTAATAACAATTAATTAATAATATTCTAATTTTTTTTTTATAGTTTGTCAAAACATAATCAAAAACATGTTTTTTTTTTCAAAATCATTAAGAAATAATTTATATTTTTTCAGATGTTAATTTCTCAAATATGTATATATTTTTTTTTTAATTTTATTTTAAGATTTGTAAATCAATTATTTCATAAAAACAATCCTTTAAATTAAAAGTTAAAGGTAATTGTTTAATATAAAATAATAAAAGTTAAATTTTATTTATAATTTTCGTTTGTTTACTGAAATTTAATAAATTCTATCAATATATTCAATCACGTAAACTAAAATATTATTTCTGATATATAAATAATAAACTTGAATATAGTCCCATAATATTTAAATAAATATTTAAACAAATGCATTGTGGAAATAAATATTTAAAAAGGGCACTTAATTAGCCTGTAATTAGCCTTTAATTATTGACTAGTTAGATTCCAATTTGAACGTGTTGTTTCTTTAAGGTCCCGCTAGCTTTAGTCTTAAGCTAGCGGAATCTTTGATTTTTTAAAAAAATGAAGAGCCTAAAAATCGGGAATAGGGCACTTAATTAGCCTATAATTAGCCTTTAATTATTGACTAGTTAGATTCCAATTTGAACGTGTTGTTTATTTAACGTCCCGCTAGCTTAAGCTTAAGCTAGCGGAATCTTCGATTTTTTAAAAAAAATGAAGAGCCTAAAATTCGGGAATAGGGCACTTAATTAGCCTATAATTAGCCTTTAATTCTCCAATAGTTTCCATGTCGATTTGGCAAAACGGCCCCGCCAGCTTTAGGGACGTCTAAAGCTGCATATTTGAATAAGAATGTTTGGAGAAAACTAATTTCGGGATAGTAGAGAGTTTGTGCCACATCCTTTTGGGTACATGGTGTAATTGTGTATGTATGCATATATTTAAATATTAAAATAAACATTGATATTTAAAAAAAAAAATACCTGAATTCAAATGCAAAACACACACACACATCATCTTCTACAAGGCTGCTTAGCAAATTATTAGTTCTAAAAATAAAGTTTGCAGCGGAAATGAACGATGTTGCTGTTATGAAAACAATAAGCAAAAATGTTTAAATTTTTTAATGTATTTAAATATTTTCATTATAAATTGTTTTGCTGCAAGCTGAAAATTCGTACACTAATCTATTTCGTACCCGTACCCGTATATACGCCACGTAAAAATCTCACTATTTAATAAATTGTTGTACATAACAATATTTATTTAATTAAAAAATATTTGAATTTTATTTCATTATTTAATAGAAATAACAAATAAAAACACTCCTAATAAATTTTGAATGTATTTTAATTATAAGTATTTTTTTTATATAACGTTAAAAAATTCTGCATTATTATTTCATTATATTTTACAAAAGTTTAGTTATTTTTTATTTACAAAGCAATACTAAAAAGTTATGTTTTGTTTTGTTTTTCACAAAGGTAAGTTGAAATAAGTTCTAAGTAATATTAAGTTTGCTATATATTATTAATAGCTATCGATTTTATAACGTGTTAATATATGAGTTATTAAAAAAATATATTAGCACTTTAAAAATGTTTTTTAGTCGTATTTGTCATCAGAAATAGATTCTAGAAATCTGGATACTATCTTAAAATTTATTTTAAATAACTTGAAATTTATTTCTGATAAAGTATATTTAAATTGAAATATATAAATGTGTATTAATTACTTTTTATAATAAGTTTTTAAAAGAGTCGGTTCTTATCGTTCTATAAAATAAAAGTTTTTATATTTATATTTATAAATAACTTTTTGTCTAAATCTTATGTAAATTACAGTATTTTAATTTTAACTTTTCGTATGGTTTTATAAATTTCTTATAGTAAAGTATAAATAAGCGAGGTAAGTTTGTAAATTTTATTGTTATAAAAAATCAAAAAAAAACAAGAATAGAAGTATATGGGTAAACCCATATATAGACTACTTTGACATTATCACATAAATAATAAGAAATAGGAATAAAAAAAATTTTTATCGAAAGTTGGCAACATTGTATTTTGCTAATATATAATATTATAGGCGCTAAGGGTATCGTCTGTAAAAATTTCATTAAAATTGGATAAATAATGCGCGCATAACAAATTTTTAGAAAATTATTAATTTTTTTTTCGGAAAGTTGGCAACACCGTATCTTTTGATCGAAATCCGTTAAATAAAGTGGTCATAACAAATTTTTAAAATATTTAGTAATTTTTTACTTAGAAAATTGGCAACACAGTACTTTGTTGAAATTATTTAATTTATATGGATACCAGAAAAATCATTTGTGAAAATTTGAACAAAATCGGTTAAACAACATAGCCGTAATAAATTTTTAAAAATTTTAGTATTTTTTTTCTCAGAAAGTTGGCAACACTGTATTTTATTAAAATTACGAAATTTATGTGGGTACTAGGCAAATATTTCCTGAAAATTTGATGAAAATCGGATAAATAATGTAGCCACAATGAATTTTTAAAAAATTCAGTAATTTTTTTCTCGGAAAGTTGGCATCACTGAAAAAAACCAAAACCACTTGACCATCTTGGGCACTAGACAAATTTATCCTCAAAATTTCATTAAAATCGGTTGAACCGTCTAGGAGGAGTTGCGATCACAAAATTTTGTCTGAGGACCGAGCGAGCGAGCGAGCTGACGACGCACATCCATACACCCACATAAACTAGGTTCAGATTTGTCATCTAGAGGCTATATGAAAGATTTCTATACATTTTTTTTTTTTTGAAAATGTTACAGACACCGTACCAAACGCTATACTACTTTTTCCTTGCAGTCAAAGTAGTAAAAAAGAATTAAATTGAATTGTCAATTATGTTGGTATTCTATATTGGCGTGCCAACATTTATTTATATCATATATTAAAGTTGAACGTGAATTTTTACAAAAAAATATTACATTTTTGTAGGTTTGGGAACTTTTGCTAGACAAGTGCAGAAGCACGTTTACATAAATATAAAATGCTGTTTTGGTGCATACACTGTAAAAAAGGGTAATTTTATATAAAAAACTGATTTTCACTAGTTTAATATGTAAATTTACATACGTCACAGAAAATTCTTTACAGAGTATAAATAAAAAATACGTATATTTTATGTAAGTTTATTTACTTTTTCGGTAGAAAACATGTACATTATGGTAATATAATTATTTTACTTTATACTTAATATTGTGTAGGTACAATCAAAATTTTCTTTGTTATTATAATTAGTATAATATTGACATTGTAAAATCAACTTCTTTGTAATACATAAAATTTATAGGAAGTTGTCTTTCTAAAACAAGGAAACTAAAAAATTGTAAACAAATTTTTTTGTTGTTAATTTTTAACTAAAGAAAAAACATAATAAAATAATAATATAAAATTATAAGTACATATTCTCATCTCCCTTTTGACGTTTACTTACAATTACTTATTAAGCAGTTTCAATTAGTTTATTTGATTTTATAATAGTAGATATAAAAAATAAATTAAAAATAAAAATAATATTCATATTTGATAACAGCTGGAAACAAAAATTTAGTTTAAAGCAAGAAATAAAACCTTTTTCATAAATAAAAGATGAGGAAATACGGGCCATAGTTTCTCGTAAAATATTACTTATAATTAAAATTTATTTTGCATATTTTGATAAACTACCAATTGTCTACTTCTACTATTTAAATTTAAATTTTTAAAAACTATTGATACTTGTTTTGATAAATTTCCAAATAATTGTGAATATATAAGTATATTTAGCTATAATAATTTTGCAAATGTTTCAATTTCGTAAAATGTTTGAAGCAAAACAGGTAAATATATATATATATATATATATATATATATATATATATATATATATATATATATAATGAACTATAGGATCACGACTAGGAATTATATTGTGAGTAATTTTTTATGGGATAGTAGTCGAATTGGTAAGATGTTAAAATTAAATTCTCATTCTAGATTCAATGTCAAGCTTTCGGTGGTGATTTCCACCTTTTTCAGGACTTGTTCTTATTTTGAGAAAGTTGAAACAGTAAACTACATGAATGATGAAAATTCAACAATGAAGCGATAAAAAATGATATACACAGTACATAAAGTCATAAGTTAAAAATAAAAATAAATAAATAAATAAATGAACGAAAATTAGTGAGTCTAGTTAATAAAATAATAAATATGTAAAATTGTAATCAATATTAGAATGTCACGAATAAAACAAACGATCAGAAATTGAACTATTACGTTGTTTATCATCTTTTTTTGAAAATTTTCGTCAAAACAACAAAATGGTGGGTAGAACCAAATTACTGCAAATTACATTGCAAATTACATTGCAGTAATTTGGTTCTACCCACCATTTTGTTGTTTTGACGAAAATTTTCAAAAAAAGAAGATACACAACGTAATAGTTCAATTTCTGATCGTTTGTTTTATTCGTGACATTCTAATATTGATTACAATTTTACATATTTATTATTTTATTAACTAGACTCACTAATTTTCGTTCATTTATTTATTTATTTATTTTTATTTTTAACTTATGACTTTATGTACTGTGTATATCATTTTTTATCGCTTCATTGTTGAATTTTCATCATTCATGTAGTTTACTGTTTCAACTTTCTCAAAATAAGAACAAGTCCTGAAGAAGGTGGAAATCACCACCGAAAGCTTGACATTGAATCTAGAATGAGAATTTAATTTTAACATCTTACCAATTCGACTACTATCCCATAAAAAATTACTCACATATATATATATATATATATATATATATATTTTTAATTTGTTTGGCTTAATAATTCGTTTATTTTTTCTCGTATAGTGTGCAGAAAGTTAGTTTTCTACACATTATAAAAAAAAATATATGAAATAATAAAAACAAAAGTGAACTTGCAACTGACAGCAAATTATTTTGTTAATGCAAATGAAAACTATTTAATTGAAAAATAAATAGTTTATCAAATAAATATAAATACAATTCTCATAATTAAAAACAAACAAGAATTCATTACAAATTTAACACATTATGTAAAAATAGTTTAAATCAAATATACTTACTTAATATTATGAGTATCTTTGTCAAAACATAAAAAAATAAATGTATATATAATTCATGTAATTTTTCTGTAACGTCTTTGCAAAAATTACACAGCAATAATTACTTTCCGTTTTTTTTGGTAGATATAGTGACAATAGCTTCTTTAAAAAGAATTTATATACCGGGTGTCCAAAAAGAATGGAAACTATTAAATATCTCGAGAACGGCACATCGGATTACAAAGTTACAAAACACGTTTTTCTTTATTTTTGAAAATCTATTTAGGGGTGATATGCGAAAACCACCCACACCTCCCCTGGCGGGGTGGGGCGGGGGCAAGTTTTAAAATTTAAATAGGAACATTTATTTTTTATTACACAGTTGCATTCTCCATAAAAAACTGTTTCTGGATTTGTAAATTGAGCCCCCCAGCTCCACCCCCTCGGAGCAGGGAAGGGAAGAAAATTTGAAAATTTTTGCAGAAACTTTCACTTTTTATTGCAGTTTTGGATTCTCCTTCTAAAACTGGATATAAAAATATCACATTTAAAAAAAAAACTAAAATTTTAGATAGCTTTGACAAAAATGAACTTTTTTTTTACCACCAGGTATTATTTGACATGAAAAGTTGGTACCCATTCGCATGTGTGGGAGTGAGAATGGAGGTGCGTTTTTCAATTTTATATCCAGTTTTAAAAGGAGAATCCAAAACTGCAATAAAAAGTGAAAGTTTCTGCAAAAATTTTCAAATTTTTTCCCCTTTCCTGCTCCGAGGGGGGTGAAGCTGGGGGGCTTAATTTGCAAATACAAAAACAGTTTTCTATGCAGAATGCAACTGTGCAATAAAAAATAGGTGTTCTTATTTAAATTTTAAAATTTGCCCCCCCCCCACCCCGCCAGGGAAAGTGTGGGTGGTTTTCGCACATCACTCCTAAATAGATTTTCAAAAATAAAGAAAAACGTGTGTTGTAACTTTGTAATCCGATGTGCCGTTCTCGAGATATTTAATAGTTTCCATTCTTTTTGGACACCCGGTATATATATATATATATATATATATATATATATATATATATATATATATATATTTACTTATCAAATTACATGAATTATACATTTATTTTTATATGTTTTGACAAAGATACTCATAATATTAAGTAAGTATATTTGATTTAAACTATTTTTACATAATGTGTTAAATTTATAATGAATTCTTGTTTGTTTTTAATTATGAGTATTGTATTTATATTTATTTGATATTTTTCTAATAAATGTTTTCTTCATTGTCTTTTTAGTGACTTGATAAAGACTCGAACGTTGGTCGAAAGCTCGTCAAATATAAAACAATGAGTATTTAATTAATTTAAATAAACAACCTTGGCTGCTTTTCCCATTAATTTTTTTCCACATAAAATTTCCAGCCACGAAACTATTTTGATATATATATACCGGGTGTATACTTGGTTTATGCAATATAGGAAAAACAATGTTATTTTTTTAACATCGTAATTCTTGGCTCCCCGTTAGTTTTAGAAAAAAATTATAAGAGACAAAAATTATTTAGAATTAAAAACTACATTATCTACGCTTAAAATAATTGCGATATTACGTCTCAGTAATTAATTATTAATTAAATAAATATTATCAGTTTTCAGCAATATCAGACAGCCATGGACAAAACGCGAATGTATTTTGTTCACAAATGTCAGTGTATTGACAGTTGTAAACAAAATACATTCGCGTTTCGTCCATGGCTGTCTGATATTGCCGAAAACTGTTAATATTTATTTAATTAATAATTAATTACTGAGACGCAATATCGCAATTATTTTAAGCGTAAATAATGTAGTTTTTAATTGTAAACAAATTTGTTTCTTATATTTTTTCTCTATAACTAACGGAGAAGCAGGAATTGCGACGTTAAAAAAATACCATTGTTTTTCCTATATTGCATAAACCAAGTATACACCCGGTATATATACAGGGTGTAGAACGTGCCTGCCGAACATAGGACTTTAACATGTAAAATCATACTTTTGTAATTTCTTGCTCCCCTAATTATTTTACAGAAAAATGTTTCAAATAAAAGTTGTAGGGCATAGAATTCTGTATCTGAATCAGTAAATAAAATAATTTTTATGTACTTTGTAACGGCACAAATTAATTATTAAACTTTAAAAAATTACCTCCTAAATCGCAGTAGCCATGGAATCTAAACTCGAAATAAACATTCGTGTGACGGTTTATCTGTCAAATAAAATATTATAAAATATTATTTGACAGATAAACCGTCACACGAATGTTTATTTCGAGTGCTACTGCGATTTCGGAGGTAATTTTTTAAAGTTTAATAATTAATTTGTGCCGTTAAAAAGTACATAAAAATTATTTTATTTACTGATTCAGATACAGAATTCTATGCCCTACAACTTTTATTTGAAACATTTTTTTGTAAAATAATTAGGGGAGCAAGAAATTACGAAAGTATGATTTTACATGTTAAAGTCCTATGTTCGGCAGGCACGTTCTACATCCTGTATATATATATATATATATATATATATATATATATATATATATATATATATAAAAGAACCAAGAACTGAAGAAAGCGATTCATAAATGATATAACTGAAATTTTTTAAAATTTAATTTAAAGATATAAATACGATACGTTTGTGCAACGAATTAAATAAATTACTAGTAAATTATGTTACTAGGAATAAAAAGAAATTATTTAATTTTGAACGGGTGAGTTGATAGTTGTGACAGTGTCAAACGTGACGAAACTCTAAAAAAGAAAATTACCTCATCAAACATATAATATTTTTCTTTAAATATTCTAATAATTTAAATTTTTGTCAACATTTGAGATTAGTTATGATTTTATAGCTTTTGTTAAACTTTACCATATTTATTAAGATTTTGATTTGCTTTCTCAATTTTTAAAATTTAATAAATAATACCAAGCTTAAACAACTTCCTCATATTTTGAATCTGTCACGATTTGCCAGTTTTTGTAAAAATTGGCATTTCTACATAAATAGTGTTATTATGCTTAAAGATAATTAAAATATATATATATATATATATATATATATATATATATATATATATATATATAGGTGTATTTTGGATAATAAATATTAACATTTTAGTATTTATATTTTAATCTTGTTTCATATTCTTAATTAGAGTGACGAATGAAAGCATTGCCCGGCACACCTGAAACAAATAAAAAATGATTTAATAATTAAAACCACTTGTGTTTTAGTTTTCTGTCTAGATTATATTTGGCTAATGTTTCGACACTATACACTCACTAGTGCCTTCATCAAAGTAATAACTGGCTTAATAAACAAAACAAAAAATAATCATATGGTAAATAAGAAAAAAAAATATAATAAAATAGGTAGCCATGCTTTATTTATTTATGACTATTGATCTACAAATAGTTTTTTTTTTATAAATACAAAATATAATTTCATTTTCTGTCTTCGAATATTTCCTAAAAACACACCACATGTACAACATCTGACGTGATATTTATTAATATTTTATTGTAATTTTTGTTTTAATTTATATATTTTTCTTGTGTAAATGTATTATTTTTTGTTAATTATATAAATTTTATTTTTGTAATTGGCTTGAAGATGGTAAAATAACCCAAACTAGTCACTAGAAATCAAAATCAAAATGACACTTACACCTTTATCATTATTTTTCAATTCTATATTTTTAATCAAATTACCTACAAGTATTTAAAAAAAAATATATTTATTACAGTCAGCTATGGAAATTAGAATTTTCTATAAGGACCTAAAATATTATTCCAAAGCTTTTTTAAATAAAGTTTTAATTTTTTTTTAAATAAAGTAAGTTTATTTGAAATATTGGCGTAGTCAAGTTAACTAAAAAATAAGAGGTATCTTATGTTAACAAAATAATCCTGAAGATTACTAAATAAATCATTTAATGTTAACAGATGAATTACTATGATAGATTTAAACAATATTTTTTGATTATAACTAATTGTTTATTGAAATAATAAATCGATAACAAAGTCTTATAACTTTTGTCATTGCCAAATTTGATTTCATACAATAAATCATTTATAGAGTTAAGTGAAACATATTTTAAAAAAACTATTTTTACAGAGTATTTTTAATTTTGTTATTTAAATAAACAAGTAAACTGTAAGTCATATCGATTACTAAATATAAGAAAATTATGCCAGATATTGTAAAACAAGTAACTATGGAGGTAAAAATTATTCATTTCAATTTGGTCTCATTTTCAACGTTATTTGAAATTTATTTCAAATATAGTTGTTACAAAAATAATAAGTAGCTTATTTCAGAAAATCGATAATTTAACAAAATATTTATAATTATTTAAGAAAATAATATTTTTATACTTATAGTATTTATCAAAAAACTAAATTCTATGCTAATATAATTTGTACATGTATAAACCAAATTTTAAAAAATTAAATAGTTTATTATTTACGGGAAACATTTATTTTAAATGTTAGAAAAATTATAATAATATTAACATATTCCAGTAATCTTTTGTGTAAATTCTTTGGCCTGTATTTCCACCTTTTTTGTTAATGAAAACGTGTATTTATTTTTTGCTTTAAAATAAATTTTTCACTCTACCTCTTATCAAATATGAGTAGTATTTATATTTTTAATATATTTTTTTTATATCTAATATTATAAAATTTAAATAAACTAATTAAATTTGATTAATAAGTAATCTTAAGTAAACGTCAAAAGTAATTTTTCGAAAATAACTTTTAAAAGTTAACTGACTTTCCACAATAAAAAAAAAAGAAAAATTTGAAAAATTACTAATTTTTGTATTTGAAATTAAAAATATATTATATGTTTTTTGCTAACATATTGTAAATTAAAATTTTCATCTGATTTATTAGATATAGCTAATTTTTTTTCTTGCAATTTATTTATATACATTTTTATGATATTTGGGTAATTTTTATACAATTATTATAAGTATAGTAGTAAAATTTGGTTTTAATATATAAAATATAATCTTACTGTTTTAAATGCAAGTTTCTTCCAGTAGTTATCAAAATTTTGAATTGTTTTATACGCATATTGTTCAGTTGCACTTTTTGTTGACGGTAATATTGCCAAATCATTATTATACATTAGATATATTCGAGAAGAAAACCATTTTTAGAAATTTTGTACACCAGATTTCTCTGTTAATTTTATGGATTTTATACAAAATTTCTGGAACTGTAGACATTTTTCATGATTTTAAGGAAATCGTTTTATCGATTGCAAGGATTTTACCAAGATTTCAAGGAATTTTACTAAGATTTTAAATTTCTTTAGAGAAGTTTACATTGATTATAATTAATTTGTACACCAGGTTGTATAAATAGTTTCTCTCTTGGGTATATTTTTTCGGTGTCGTGTCACTTGCGTACGTGTCAGATGCGTACAAACATTATTTAGTATCACAAAATTCTAAAATGTTTTATAGAATTTTTAATAATTTTTCCTGCCAAACCAACATAACCTTGAGAAAAAAGTTACTTAGCTATTATGTAGCTAATTTTTTTCTCTATTTTACTGAATTTTTTCAGCAAATTTTGAAAAAAGTTTTATTTTGAAAAAATCGCAAGGGTACCCAATCGAGAGATTTTCAAAAATTCAGTTTTTAATTTTTTTTCTACTAAACGATGCATCCTAGAATAATTGTTTATTCACTAAATTATATTCTGCATTTTTCCATATCATGCTTATTTTCCTACACCTCATAGTTTTTGAGAAAAAAAATAAAAACAAAAAAATCAAAAAAAAATTCTAGCGTCCAAACGGCACATGCTAGCAAAATAAAACTTACACCGAATTATAGAACTTTTTATTGTCTATCAAAAAGTATTCTAATTATAAGTATTTCTCCAAATTTAACTCGAGAAAGTAGTATATCGCAAATTATCAAAATTGCATGTTAAATGCCCATACGAATTTAACGAACGAACACCCGGTATATTATATATAAGTATATATATATATATATATATATATATATATATATATATATATATAATTCATTAATCTGGTTAGTTGATAGATATATCATTTAAATACAGTTAATACTCAAATATAATCATAAAGGAATAATCTGAAAATGAAAAAATCATATCGCCTCAACCTGGGACCTGGGATCGAACCAGGGTCCTTTCGCTTGCCGGGCGAATGCTCTACCACTGAAAAGTGGAACATAGGAGTTTAACATAGGATTTTTAAAATGTGCAGAAATTGACTCTCCTGTACATTTTAGCGCAAAATTACAAGAATTAAAATTTGTTTAAAATTAATTTTCATTTTTATAAAGTTTAAATTTGATGCAATAGGATGTCTGTAGCACGAGATATTTAGAAAATAAAGTATGACATTTTCGTCAAAAATCAGATAGCCATGGAAATAAAAAACAAATAAAAGAAATAATAATTAAAATCAAAAATATTTGAATATTGAATTCTGAATTATGACAGTGTAGGCACAATAATTAAAACAATTAAGATTAATAAAACTGAACTGAATTGAGTTTTCGGTTTATATTATAAATGGTAAATGCCCCGGGCAACAATTTATATCAAATACTTAATGATAAAATAAATCACATAAATTGGAATAAAGAATATTTTATTATAATAATACCATAAAAACAGAGAAGTTTAAATTTATATTAAATGTTCGAATATGTCTCCATTCTGTGCCAAACAATATCCTAATCTATCATAAAAAGAACGCCTAACATTTGCTAGTTGGTAGCACGATATTTTAGTGCATTCCAAAAATATTCTGTCTTTTAGCGATTCTAAATCTAGATATTTGTTATCACTGTAAATGATTGATTTTAGATGTCCCCACAGAAAAAAATCATTTGGCGCTAGATCTGGAGACCGGGCGGGCCAGTGAATTGGTCCGTTTCTACCAATCCATGTATCGGAAAATACTTCGTCTAGATATTGTTTCACAATCATTTTATTATGAGCTGCACAGCCGTCATGTTTCCACCATACTTCACGATCATTATTCAGTTCTTCAATTGCCGGTCCAATATGATTTATCAGTAGATTATAATAGTACTGACCATTTAAAGTTCCGTTAATGAAATATGGCCCAATAATATTTTATTATTTTTAAAAATTCCAATCCAAACTTTTACTTTTTGGGGATATTGGGTATGAGTAGTAATGTGCAGATTTTTATTATTTTTACTCCAATATCTAAAGTTTTGATTATTTGGCTTATTATTGAGTGTAAAGGTGCTTTCGTCAGAAAAACAAATATTTTCGATAAAATGTGCATCTGCATTAGCCTTCTCCAGCATTAATTCACAAAATGTTGCTCTAAGAAACTTATCTTCTTCTTTGAATTCTTGGTGACTGCTATATTTAAAAGATTTATATTTTTGTTGTTTTAAATAATTTCTTGCAGTATTAAATGGAATTGCAGTCTCTTTTTCTATTTGCCGCAAACTTAAATTTTTATTATTTTCAACTGCTGCAATTACATTTATTTTGTTTCCTGTTGTTACAATGCACAGGCACAGTAAAGAAATTTATGGACTATAACAATGTAGATACAATGAATACAACAATTAAAATTAATAAAAATAAACTAAACTGTCAGAACGGTTTTTTGTTTCATTTGTTTTTTATTTTCATGGCTATCTGATTTTTGACGAAAATGTCATACTTTATTTTCTAAATATCTCGTGCTACAGACATCCTATTGCATCAAATTTAGACTTTATAAAAATTAAAATTAATTCTAAACAAATTTTCATTCTTATAATTTTTCGCTAAAATGTACAGAAGAGCCACTTTCGGCACATTTTTAAAATCCCATGTTAAACTCCAATGTTCTACTTTTCGTTGCACACCTGTATATATATATATATATATATATATATATATATATATATATATACATATATATATATATATATATATATATATATATTAATATATATATAATATATATATATATATATATATATATATATATATATATATATATATATATATATGTATATTGTGACAAAAATACTTTTTGTCACGAGCCAAATTTTATATAAAAAATAATTGTATTTTATGGAGTATTGATTTTTTAGTGAAATGGCAATACTGATTAAAAGTGTGAAATTAGCATTCACGTAAATACGCTTGGACAGGTGTAATCTCTCTCTTCCGTGAGCAGCCCGCTCTGAGCAATCACCTACTGGTCTCGCTGTGTCTGTCGTTATAGTTGAAGGTTAATTTTCCATGCGGTATTAAAAAAAGTTTGTATTCACGATGGAAATTGTTCGTTTGGATTCGAAAAGATGTAAGTTGACAATTTGTTTATTTGGTATTATGTTTGAATTGTTATTCATGAGATTTTATTGATATTTGAATTATTTTAGTAACGTAAATTTTGCTTTCATGAATACGATTATGGTCAACTTACATTTGATTACGTTTTGTTATATTTTGTTATGGCAATTTCTTTCTTGAATAATTTTTTTGTTATTTTGTTATTGAGTTATAATTTGTAGAGTTCAATTTATTTAGAGTTTGTATCGTAATATTTTATTTGATGATTAGTAATTATGAGATGATAAATTAACCTTGAAGCAGCAACAGATTCCCTTCCCGATCCTATTTCCTTCTTTCGTAAATACTAGTAGATATCCCTTTCCGATTTCCGTTTGTGAAAGTTCTCCAGTGCGTGTCATTTGTCTGTGTTTGTAAATTTCGAGCCACGTGCAAGATCGCGTTATGATCTTCAAGTTTTTGGTTGCAGTGTTGCGACACTGCGTTTGATAATTTTATTCGCGTTTAAAACGTATCGGCGTTTTAATGTTTGAACTTTTGTAGAGTTCGGGATTGTTGCAATACGAGTTATTTTAAGGCCGAGTGCCATTGTTCGTGTTGCAATGATTTTTTGCTTTATCGTATCTTATATTTTTTGCTATTATCACAGCGCTTAAATTTAGGCTGAAGAAGCTATGTCGGCTGTGATGATATTTTGTTTTTAGTATATTTTTTTTGTGGCCACGGTTTAATTCTTGTTGAATTCTCTTTGTTTTCGTAGGCTACGCTTATAAGATTATACGTGTTCGACGGCTTCCAGATTTACAGATAACGGGATAGACATTTAGTCTAGATCGGCTGAAGTACTTTCGTGTTTTGTCTCTCCTGCGCACGCGACCCCCATTTGTTTCATGTTCTATGTTCCTTCTTCGTGATCCCTTTTCTCCTGTCGGATGAATGTCATGTTGTGTATTGTAAGTAGCAAATTATCGACTTGTTTGTATTATTTTGATATTGAAAATATTTTATTGAGCAAGTAATTTTGGCTTATTTAACTAGAAAATGTTGTTAAGTAATTTTGTTTAGTACTGCTAAATTTTCTTTGAGTTATGTATTTTTTGTTTCTAGTTAAATACTTTAATTTTACTTGAATGATTTTGAACTATGTTATTACCGTTTAGATTTTGTATTATGAGATTATACTGCTGTTATCATTTTGTTGCTGATTGAATCATGTTATTATCGCTTAAATTTTGAATTATGATATTTATTTTGATTGCTAAATTTATTAACGTTACTTGAGCTGATTTATGAGTTGTGTAATTTAAATTGTAACTTGTAAATTATTTTGATTTTGTATTAATTTGTTATATTGATGATATTGTATGAAAATATTGCCTATCGTTGTAATTTCGATTGTATCGACCTTTATTTCAAGTTCGATTTGTTTGATTTTATCATGTATGTTATTTTGGATAAATCTGCTGTGCCCACTCATGTTTAGATGACCAGGCTGTGGTTTTCAACGGCGTCCGAGCAAGATTCAGTTGTATGGCAGCATCAGTCTTTTGTGGAAACCGAGTTTGAATCAACCAATGAAAGATTTCGACCATCCAATAAATCGAGCAGAAATTATGGACTGGATGATGATTTTTTATGACGTACTAAAGCCCGCGGGGCGTATCCTGATTCCGAGGGCGATTATCCTCCTGATGTCTTCATCAACGATCATGCCGCTTTGCTGCGCTGTACATACTGGCATCTCTTCGGCGCTGACGAAAACACAGACGAAGATCTTCATTAGCTAGACCACCCGCTTACCAGCAGACATCAATCAAATCATTCATACATTACGCTGTACTGGTATATCATGCAATATAACGACTTGTCTTACACAAATTGTAAGTAATTTTTTATTTAATTAATTTTATCGCATTTCCGAAACAAATTCTCGAAAAATGAAATCAATCCCTATCCCGTTAAGTTCCTTTTTGAGATTTGTCAAAGCTTTTCATTTTGCTTCAACAATCCGCTTTGACTGGCGCCCACCTAATTTACCAACATCACAAAATAAAGTTCCTACCAACCCCACCTACGACCTAGCTCTCCTCCAAACAACTGACTCCGGTGCCCATTATGGGTGACAGGTAGGTTAAAAATCAGATGAATAAAATATTTCAAAATTTGAACACTTTGATAAAATTTCACTTTTAACATCTAATATTTTTCTTCATCTAAATGTCACAATATATATATATATATATATATATATATATATATACTGGGTGTCCCATTTTAATCCGCCACCTGCAATAACTTTAAAATCGTGCATCGGACAAAAAAATGTTTCGGATAAAAAGTAAATGGTTTTGAGGGGGACATCTGATGCAGAGACCCTTGCCTCCTTTTGACCCCCTGAGGGGCAGGAAAGGGGGCAAATTTGAAATCTTAAATAGAACACTCTATTTTTTATTGTAGATTCTGATAGGCCATTAAAAAGTATGTAAATTTTATTTTAAGACTTTTTGTTTATCTTTGATAGATGGCGCTGCAAACAGCATTTTTTTTCTCAGTTTATCAATCTTCAATTTGAAAAAAAAAGTGTAACTAAGTACGATATTCAAGATTTTTTCAATTCTTTGGGAAGAGGGGGGGCAAGGGTCACTGCATCAAATATCTTCCTCGAAACCATTAACTTTAAGTTAATGGTTTCGAGGGGTATAACTTTAAGCTAATGGCTTCGAGGGGATATCTGATTCAGTGACCCTTGCCCCCCCCCCCTCTTCCCGAAGAACTAAAAAAAACTTGAATATCTTACTTAGTTACATCTTTTTTTTCAAATTGAAAACTGATAAACTGAGAAAAAAAATACTATTTGCAGCGCCATTTATTAAAGATAAACAAAAAGTCTTAAAATAAAATTTACATACTTTTTAATGGCCTATCAGAATCTACAATAAAAAATAGGGTGTTCCATTTAAGATTTCAAAGTTGGCTCCCTTTCTTGCCCCCCAGGGGGTCCGGAGACGGCAAGAGTCTTTGCATCAGATGTCCCCCTCGAAACCATTTACTTTTTAGCCGTAACATTTTTTTGTCCGATGCTCGATTTTAAAGTTATTGCAGGTGGCGGATTAAAATGGGACACCCAGTATATATATATATATATATATATATATATATATGTATATATATATATATATGTATATATATATGTATATATATATATATAATATATATATATATATATATATATATATATATATATATATATATATATATTAGACTGTGCCAAAAAAAAATTTTTTTTTTATTTTTCGCTCTTCTTTTAGTATATGTTACAATACATAAAAACATGGCAGTATGCCGGATTTGAGCCAAATCGGTTAACATTTAGAGGTCGCTCAAGTCGAAAACGTGTTATCGTTTTCGACAAATTATCGATTATGGAAACTTTTTAATATTTATTCACGTCTATTTATTATTTATGCAATAAATTATGTTTTAGTTTTTGAAAACAGTATTAGAAAGATTGCTGAACGATTGAAGTCAACGTCGGTTGAGTATTACGAAAGTACCGTAACTATTTGCTTGGCTATCTGAGCTAAAATTTCAGTTTTTTTATAATAATAGCTGAAACAACTATACTTTCATGCATCCTTATCATTCATTTAATGTTTTTCAGTTTATACATGTTATATAAATTGTTTTTAATGTACATGTTCTTAATTAAAACCAACATATATCTACCAAAAAATAATTATTTACATTACATGAGAAATCGCACTTATGCTTTTCCGAAGTAAAACTAAAAATAATAATAATTAATTGTGAATTGATATTCAATTAGTTAATTGAACTTCATTACAGACAGTGTAATATATGCTTTTTAAGCTTCCCGTATCCGACATTGGTATAATATACCCTTGTCTGTATTACGCGGTCCCGTTCGATGTCGGCTTGTCGAAGGCTAAGCAACATAAGTCGATAGTTCTAAATTATATTGGAGGAATCAGATGTTTTTGTTTATTTAATTAATATAATTAGTAATTTTAAAACATTTTAATGAGCTAATATAAAATTTTATTTATTCAACATCTTTTGTTAATAGTCCATAATAATATTTACAAATTCGATTTAGCGGAACTTGGTTTCAGTCTTCTATGTTCGCTTACAATTTTTAGCAAATATTGCTTTTGTTCTTCATTTTTTGTGAGTGAAGAATTGAATTGTGTGATCAATGCTACTTCTCTTTCTGATGCATCGTTGATAACGCGCAAATGCAAAAACAAATATTTAGCTTTTCTGTAATTATCATTTGATTCCCATGATACTGGATCATCGTCAAGAAAATCACAATTAATCTGAAATCTCTAGAACAGTTTTTGTGTATGTTGTGATTCTAACTCTTCGAAATTAGGTGTCTTCCAATAATCTAAGATTGCATTCAAACTCGTATCTATCACTACTCGGTTAACTGGTTCGTTAAAATTAATATTCTCCTTTAACGCTGTAACCATTTTTTGTTTTATTTTAAATCTTAAATGAGAATTTTTAATTAACATCTATTCCAACCAATGACTACAACACCCATTATCTCAATCTTAATTTTAATATATATATATATATATATATATATATATATATATATATATATATACAGGGTGATTCATTGGTAAACGGAAATACTCAAACGGTGAATAGAGGTCACCAAGGCGGTTCTAGAAATACCCCATTTATTGGACCTGACGGTCTTTGTAATCGAGATACAGGGTGTTTTATCGATTTTGCTTATTTCTTCCTGAGGTCATAACTCTCGAACCACCCCGTATATTTTTTTGATATTTGGTACACATGTTTCTCATTCAGAGCCCAAATGAGCCATTTACTATTTACAAGAAAAATCCAGGTCCGGATTAACAAAAAAATAGATAGCAATTGTGACCTTGAAACAACACCCTGTATATTGAAATTTTCAAAATCCGTTTGCATATTTAGAAAGAGCACAAAAAACTAAATTAAAATGTGCAATTTAAATTTTTCCGCAGAAAATTTAACTATTCACATTTTAAACTTAAAGTAAAATTTTTAAGAACTTAAAGCCAAAAAAATAGTTATTATTAACTTTTAATAATAAATTATAAAACGTTTGAATCCATACTCATTTCAAAATTATTGAATAACTATTAAATGACCTCAATTCACCGTTTAAGTATTTCCGTTTACCAATGAAACACCCTGTATATATATATATATACATTGCCACCTTGAATTCCGTCTATTATTTATTAAATTTTACCCATCGACTATTTTCTAAATTTACAAAAATATTTATTTTTAATAATTTATTATTTTCCTTAAACAAAATGTAGTTAACATTTGAAAACAATAGCCTTGAATAGCAGTTTTCTATCTATGCGTAAAAAATGATAATCAAAAAATATAATGATTTATTCTCGAAATTTCACAGTTAGTTTAAAACTTCTTCTCAGTGCAGAACGTAGTATGTAAAGTTGTTTCTACATTTTATTTGTTTATTATTAAAGTTATTGTGTGAAAATGGCAATTTTATTAAACAAGTAAGTACATATTTTTACTCATATATATATATATATATATATATATATATATATATATATATATATATATATATATATATACATATGTATATATATATATATATATATATATATATATATATATATATATGTATATATATATATATATATATATATATATATATATACATATACCGGGTGTTCGTTCGTTAAGTTCGTATGTGCGTTTAACATGCAATTTCGATAATTTGCGATATACTGCTTTCTCAAGTTAAATTCGGAGAAATACTTAGAATACTTTTTGATAGACAATAAAAAGTTCTATAATTTGGTTTTACTTTTAATTTGCTAGCATGTGCTGTTTGGACGCTAGATTTTTTTTTGATTTTTGGTTTTTATTTTATTTTCAAAAACTATGTGGTGTAGGAAAATAAGCATGATATGGAAATATGCGGAATAATGAGTACTATAATTTAGCGAATAAA
Organism: Clivina fossor; assembly: GCA_963966155.1. Lineage (NCBI taxonomy): Eukaryota > Metazoa > Arthropoda > Insecta > Coleoptera > Carabidae > Clivina > Clivina fossor. The sequence continues at coordinate 30,493,599 of OZ014555.1, read as the reverse complement.
CCATTATTCTAGGATGCATAGTTTAGTAAAAAAAAACTGAATTTTTAAAAATCTCTCAGGTACCCTTGCGAATTTTTCAAAATAAGACTTTTTTCAAAATTTGCTGAAAAAAATCTGAAAAAATTCAGTAAAATAGAGAAACAAATTAGCTACATAATAGCTAAGTGATTTTTTCTCAAACTCATGCTGGTTTGGCAGGAAAAATTATTAAAAATTCTAAAAAACATTTTAGAATTTTCCCCCTTAAGAGATTTTCAAAAATTCAGTTTTAAATTTGTTCCTACTGAACGATGTTTCCTAAAATAATGGTTTATTTACTAAATTATAGTACTCATTATTCCGCATTTTTTCATATTATGCCTATTTTCCTACACCTCATAGTTTTTAAGAAAAAAAATAAAAACTAAAAAATCAAAAAAAAAATTCTAGCGCTCAAACGGCTAATGCTAGCAAATTAAAACTAAAACTAAATTTTAGAACTTTTTGTGCCCTATCAAAAAGTATTCTAAGTATTTCTCCAAATTTAACTCGAGAAAGTAGTATATCGCAATTTATCGAAATTACATGTTAAACGCCCATACGAACTTTACGAACGAACACCCGCTATATATTCAGTCAGCCAATTGCCAGTTTGATCCATATCATAAAATCTCACTGATTGATATGGAAACAATTAGAATTTATATATTTGCGAAACAATTAAAATTATAACATCCATGACAATTATTAAAATAAATAGAAAACAAACACAAATATTGCCAAAATTTAGAAATAACTCAATTTGACCTAAAATGGTCTTATGAATCAAGCAACAAATCGACTTACGATTTGTCAATGTTATGTAAGTATGTGATTCTTTTTTGCTTCAATAATAAAAATTAGTGGTGGGGAATAATTCGTATGAAAAATAATGAATCATTCGATTATGAAAATTATTTGACATATCTTTCAAATTAAATTGCGTATCATTTGATTTAAAATTGAAATTATTCGAGCTGATGAACAAATAGAATAATGGCAGAGTTACATAAAAAAAAACGAAAATAGATGATAAAATTGAAAGACAATATTATGGCTATTTCTTTTTTAATTATTCGGCATCACAGTCAGTCAAGCAAATCAAGTAGGAAATATCCATGTTTGACTGATAGATGCACTTAAAGTAGAGAGAAAAAAAAAACAGATGGCAACATATACCATATAAATAATTTGATTTCAATTTATTTTCCAATATAACTAAGAAAGTAATAACAAAAGTATATGTACATAGTTAAATACATGTAACTTTAGTAAAGTTATTTTTGTTGTTCCCCAGTATCATATCATGATATCATTTAGAAGTTTTTATGGTAATGTGACCTTTGTCACAGCGATTGCGTTATAAAATATTTAATCGCAGAAAAATACAACGGCGGTACCTATAAATTTTCATTATGTGCTGTAGTAACTTTTGTATAAAATACATTTATTTTCAGTAATTTTTATTTATTGTTATTTTTCGTGATTTTCTACAATTACGTATTTCAAAAATTAAAAACGTAAATATAAATCATTTTTTGCAAAAATAAATATCATATGAATTCGAAATAATAAAAAACTCATAAAATTAGTTTTAAATCACAATATTTGATTGATATAAATAAATATTTATAAAATAAGTGTATAAGTAAAATATGTAAAAAGTCTAGTTACTAATGTGATACTAAATAAAATATACTATTTAAAATTTGACATCAATATTATATATTTATTTAATATTTCAATTAAAATATGCAAAACACTGCAAATAAAATATATTTTTATTTGTGGTCACTATTACTTTCATCATTTAAATTTATAAAAATTTATTGCCGATTTTCCCAATATCATATAATTAGTGATATAAATATTAAGATAAAAATATATGTGATATTTAATATATGTATATATATGTATCATTATAAAAAAAATCCAGTAAAGCTAAAATCGAATTTTTTTTATTGAAAAAACATCAGAAATAGTGTTTTTAGAATGTGATTAAGGAATAACATGTTCTTTGTTAAAACATGCTATAAACATTATTTCTGATGTTTTTTCCATGTGAGATTATATATTTTATTCTTCTGGAAATTTTTTCCATAAGGCCATCCTAATATATATTAGGGTGTTCTTAAAAAAAAAAATTGTTTACGTACTTGATAAAATGATCCTAAATTTGATAAAACTAAAGAAAACCAAGTTGCCGTTGTTGCCGCAAGAGCGCGCTATAAAGGTCGAAAAATTTTGATTTTCATGTTTATATTTCGATTGCGCTATTTTGAACTTAAAATAACACGTTTTTGATGGATAAAAAATTTCAGTGTTTTATGATTTGTTTTACGCAAAGCTTTACGTTGATACGATGAGTTTAGCCAATGTTATGGCTATTTGAAAAAAAAAAAAACAAAGTTTTTCGGTTTTTCATATTTTTGGACTACAGTATTGCGCAATCTTTAAAAATAATTTCAAACAGTTCCGCGCAATTGAAATCTTATAAATAGAGATTTGTTTTCTATTGAATCACTCTCTGTTGGTTTCTAAACCCCCATTTAAAAGAAACCAATAAATTTTTATATTTTTGCATAAGAAACGTGTTATTTTAAGCCAAAAATGTGAAACTCGAAAAAATACTTGTAAAGTGCTATTTTGCGACCTTTATTTCACTTGCGGCACCGCTTATTAATTGTGAAATGAGGTTGTTTTGTTTTAATTTTAGCAAATTTAGGATTGTTTTATCGGTGTCGTGTCACTTGCGTACGTGTCAGATGCGTACGAAGATTATTTAGTATCACTTGCGTACAAATAAGGGTCGGCTCAAACCCAGGTAGTGAAGGTACTTAGGCCGAGTGTCAGATGCGTACAGAGGTTTGGGAAATGTCGAAATGTCATTTGCGTCAATTGTGGTATATTATTTGCACCACAAAACCCTATTATCTGCGCCACTGTTGGTTTAGGGTAGGTTAGGTTAAGGTTTAGTTATGTTATTATTCAATATAGGCGCTTATACATAACTAAACCATAAACCTAAACTTAACCTACCCTAAGCCAAAAATGGCGCAAATGATAAGGTTTTGTGGCGCAAATGATATACCACTATTAACGCAAATGACAACTCGACATTTCCCAAACCTCTGTACGCATCTGACACTCGGCCTAGATACCTTCACTACTTGGGCTTGAGCCGACCCTTATTTGTACGCAAGTGACACTAAATAATGTTTGTACGCATCTGACACGTACGCAAGTGACACGATACCGATAAAACGATTCTAAATTTGCTAAAATTAAAAAAAACAACCTCATTTCACAATTAATAAGCGGTGCCGCAAGTGAAATAAAGGTCGCAAAATGAGGTCCGGGAAGTTAGCGAAGCCACTTTCACCAAACAAAAAATAAAATATTGTTTAATTTGTCGTAAATTAGTCGTAATTTTGTCGTGAAACCAAAAAATTTGTCGCGCAGTTTTTTAAAAAATTATTGATGGCTTCGCTAACTTCCCAAAAAAGTTAGCGAAGCCATCCTTCAAAATTAAAAAAATATTAATAAAATGAACCGCGGATGTAGCTTAAAATTTATCGTAAATAAATCGTAAACGAATAAGAGTAATTTTGTAACGAAGTTATTATTACTTGCAAATACAGAAATAATAAACTTAATGAATGTGTATGCGTACAATGCATATATGGATAGAGCATGTACAACAAAATAAAATCGAACAACAATTTTAGTAACGATTAATTTACGAAAATTTAATATCTAATAATTAACGTAAAAAAATTGTTTTTTATCTTCTAAATTAGGTGGGCAGCCAAATTACAACGAGAAATTGGCACGGCCACTCTTCGAATAGTTAGTCGAAGATCACAGTGCTTAAATAACGCTTATTTAAAGAGCATAATGTAACTTTTTCGTATATATTTTTTGAAAATAACAGCTTATAGAAAATTAATAATATAGTTATTAACATAAAAAATAAATAAACAAATTAGTGAGTAAGATTTTTTTCAATGTGAAGGCAAATTTTTTTACAGTTGCAAACTTTTCGGCCTTAAGAAATAAGTAGTATAATATGCGACAGAATTTTAAATAGGATGAGGCTATTTATACATACGGTATGTATATGCAATTGGCTATTTATACATACAGTATGTATACGCAATTGGCTATTTATACATACAGTATGTATACGAAATTGGCTATTTATACATACAGTATGTATACGAAATTGGCTATTTATACATATAGTTTGTATACGCAATTTGCTATTTATACATACAGTATGTGTATACAACTGGCTATTTATACATAGTTTATGTATATGCAATTGGCTATTTACAGATTTAAATATACTGATTGTATGTGCTATTATTAAAATTAATATTTTGATAATAACTACACAATTATAAATAATTATAGTTTTATTTATTAAAATTTATTTACAATATTGTTCAATAAAGTAATACATATACTATAAAGTATCATTAAATCGGAGAAATAAATATAAAGTAAAATAAATGTAAATAAAAATAAAGTAAAATAAATATATTATTTTTTATTCTGTATTTTAATTATTTTTTTTGTAAAAGGCTATTTATACATACGGTATGTATACGCAATTGGCTATTTATACATACTAAAAAAAAAAACCTAAACCAACCTACTAACCTAACCTACCCTAAATAGCCAATTGTGTAAAAATACTGTATGTATAAATAGCCAATTACGTATACATACCGTAAGTATAGCCACTTTCTATAACTTAACTATTATCAAGCTACTAAACCTACAAAATGAATATAATTGCACGTCAGACGGCACCCAAAGCTACTTTACTGCCCTCAGCAGAAAAGTTCATTACAGTATTACAGGGGTGTTAGGTTTAGCTGAATGCGTGGTTTTGGCGTTGCTAACTTGTACACATGCTGTATGTATAAATAGCCAATTGCGTATACATACTGTATGTATAAATAGCCAATTGCGTATACATACTGCATGTATAAATAGCCAATTGCGTATACATACCGTATGTATAAATAGCCACTTTCTTTTAAATAAGCGTTATTTAAGCACTGTGATCTTCGACTAACTATTCGAAGAGGGGCCGTGCCAATTTCTCGTTGTAATTTGGCTGGCCACCTAATTTAGAAGATAAAAAATAATTTTTTTACGTTAATTATTAGATATTAAATTTTCGTAAATTAATCGTTACTAAAATTGTTGTTCGATTTTATTATGTTGTACATGCTCTACCCATATATGCATTGTTCGCATACACATTCATTAAGTTTATTATTTCTGTATATGCAAGTAATAATAATTTCGTTACAAAATTACTCTTATTCGTTTACGATTTATTTACGATAAATTTTAAACTACATCCGTGGTTCATTATATTAATATTTTTTTAATTTTGACGAGTGGCTTCGCTAACTTTTTCGGGAAGTTAGCGAAGCCATCAATAATTTTTTAAAAAACTGCGCGACAAATTTTTTGATTTCACGACAAAATTACGACTAATTTACGACAAATTAAGCAATATTTTATTTTTTGTTTGGTGAAAGTGGCTTCGCTAACTTCCCGGACCTCGCAAAATGGCATTTTACAAGTATTTTTTCGAGTTTCACACTTTTTGGCTTAAAATAACACGTTTCTTATGCAAAAATATAAAAATTTATTGGTTTCTTTTGAATGGGGGTTTAGAAATCAACAGAGAGTGATTCAATAGAAAACATATCTCTGTTTATAAGATTTGTCTTCATCACAAGATAAAGTAGATGTTAATAAATTTATATTAAATAGGTTAATATATGCAATATCAATTACAGAAATTCCAAATTAAAATGCCTTTAACAGGTTAAAGTCATAACAATAGCGATTTTATTTAAAAAATAAAACTATAAGCGAAAGCTACTTTAAAAATAATTATGCAATATTATATTTTAAATTTGAAAGTAACTTTAAATTTATTACAAATACAATACATTTTTACCAAAATGTATCAAAATGTTACGACTGATCAAATTAAAAATTTTCTTTTTCCAAATATTAACTATAAATCTATTTTACTTTAGTCAGTGCTTAATTAACAAAATTATAATTAAGATAATTATGTATAACTTTTTTAATATTAGAACATAATTATAAAATTTTTAAAAATATAGTATCAATTTTTAATAATAAAATATTACTTGCTTTTAGTTTAAGTAAATAAATAATTTGTTAGCTAATGCTTAATAATGAAATAACCTTTAATATTAACACGTTGTATGCGGGAAGCGTATTTATAACGTATTTTTTGACTGCTGCTTGAGCGCGGGTCACGAATTAACAACGTATTTTATACAGATAGACTAGCGGTAAAATGTATGTAACTTATAAATACGTTTATTTTGATACTTTTTTATTACTCTAAAGGGATGCTAACATGCAGATATACGAATTTTATAGGACAAAATTTGGGTTTCTAACACATACAATGGTGAATTATGTATGTTTGAACGTTGCCATTTTCGCAAAAAATTTGCAAAAATGACCCGCGCCACCCGTTAGCGCGCGATAAAAACTACCCGCATACAATGTGTTAACATTGGTTAAGTAAAATTGTATTTTTCAATAGAAAATATAATTATGTGAGGATTATTAATTTTCCTTAATTTTTTATGATTATTAATAATATGAAAACATGTAGATTCTAGTTTTGTTAACTTTTTGAGATATATTAATTGTTGTATGTATTTTTCGAGTAATACAAAAAAAATTAAAAATTAAACTATTTTATTTGACTTATTCGATTTTTTTCGTATTAAGCAAGTGATATGGTAATTATTACTCTCATTCCTAGATAAACATATTATATTAAAATAGGCTTTAGGTTAAAGTTCTGTATTAATATTTATTTAAAATCGACGTTTCGACCAAATTCAACGTCTGTTTTCATTAGGATAAATGACATTAAATGATATTATTTATTCTGATGAAGACGTACGTTGAGTTTGGACGAGACGTCGATTTTAAATAAATATTAATACAGAACTTTAACCTAAAACAGTTTTATTTCATCATATTACAGTGTTCAATAAATTTGTAAAAAAAATATAATAAATATTACATCTCTGGATTGTTGTGTACAATATAAAACTACAGTTAGATATACAATAACAGAAATATCACGAAGTAAAGACTAACCAAATTATATTTAGGTAAGTTAATTTTTTTAATCAGAAATATTTTTATATTTGCATTTTACTATTTACATTATAACTTATTGACCATTATTACACATTATGATTACAATTTTACATATATATATATATATATATATATATATATATATATATATACCGGGTGTATACTTGGTTTATGCAATATAGGAAAAACAATGTTATTTTTTTAACATCGCAATTCCTGCTTCCCTGTTAGTTATAGAGAAAACATATAAGAAACAAAAATTGTTTACAATTAAAAACTACATTATTTACGCTTAAAATAATTGCGATATTGCGTCTCAGTAATTAATTATTAATCAAATAAATATTAACAGTTTTCGGCAATATCAGACAGCCATGGACGAAACGCAAATGTATTTTGTTTACAAATGACAATACACTGACATTTGTGAACAAAATACATTCGCGTTTTGTCCATGGCTGTCTGATATTGCTGAAAACTGATAATATTTATTTAATTAATAATTAATTACTGAGACGTAATATCGCAATTATTTTTAGCGTAAATAATGTAGTTTTTAATTCTAAATAATTTTTGTCTCTTATAATTTTTCTCTAAAACTAACGGGGAGGCAGGAATTACGATGTTAAAAAAATAACATTGTTTTTCCTATATTGCATAAACCAAGTATACACCCGGTATATATAATCTTTTGAAATTGACAAAATCTTTTTTGTTCTTGATTTTGAATTTTTATGACTCTCAAAATTTTCTAAAGTAACTTATATGTATACATTATTCTGGAGGCCAAATAATTTTCAAAAAAATAAAATTGGATTTTTCTTTTTTTAATATTCTAATAATTAGTATGACACCAAGTTTATATTTACATAAACAATAAACAACCTTGATTAAAAATTTATCATCTTCTTTGTAATATTTTAATGATTACTATAGAATAGAAGAAGAATAGAAAAAAAAAACCTGTTAATAATTTATGCATAATAACAAAACATTTTGTAATCAGTTTAGAATTTGAGTTTGACGAAGAACTTGTGATTTATTTTTTTTACTCGAGTGAATAAAATTTATTTTATAAATATGGATAATTTTCTAGTAAGTTAAGAATATATATACATACTTACTTACGTTAACATCTATAAACACCAGTGATGAAATTTATTAGTTAATTATTGCATAGACAAATAGAATAAAATATCATATTTACTAGATTAAACAAGATTAGAAATATATGGGTAAACCCATATATGGACCACTTTGACATTATCACATAAATGCTAAGATATAAAAATAAAATTTAATATTTTTTCACCGAGATTTTTATTATCATTATGTATAAAAAAGAATCTATCCTAATATTTTTTTTTAAATCACACAAAGAGTTTGCTTTTTATAATAGAACTAGAATATTTTTTTTGAAAAATTGACAACATTGCATAATAATTAAATTGTTTAACTCTTTCAAGCAAAATATATATATATATATATATATAATGAATTTTTACGGGATTACGGTATATGGTATAAATTAGTAAAATGCGAACATAATCATTCGATCAATTTATTGTTTTGACCAATATTTTGCCAAGAGTTTTTTGGCTTCTTCAAGGTTGACACTGAACAAAAGAAAAATATACAAGAAATTTAAAATAATACAAAATAAAAATTCACATTATATATTTTACATCAGAGAAATTAATGTACAACTTACATGTATGACATGAATGTATGTTTTTGTTGATGTAAAAATATAATATTTGGTTGTTTAATACATGACTATTAATAACAATTTGTCTGTAGATAAAAACTTTAGAAGAAAAAGTCTTTTTTTGTAAATTATTATTATTATTTTACAAGGAAAGGATTTCTATACAAAAAAAATTGAAAAAGTTACAGACACCGTACCAAGCACCATACCACTTTTTCCCTACAGTCAAAGATAAAAGCTAATGAGCAATATATATATATATATATATATGTATATATATATACATATATATTTATCTCGCTTGTAATATCACCTTTTATTTTATTAAACAAAAAAAACAATTTAAATTTGATAACTCAGTCAAAGAAACCAAATTTAATATCTTATTTTTGCATAAATAAATTACTTCCATAAATTAATACACAAAAAAAAATATGAATGATTTCGAAAGTAAACGTTTGCGTAGACGTCCGTTGAGTAGGTGAAGTGATAGGATTGAGAGAGTGGTTTGCATGGGAGGAAGTTTCTAAGTAATAGGAATAAAAAAGCATGTATGCGAAATATTATGAATGTGGAATAAAAGCAAATTTTGCTTGTATGGATATAGTGATGTTTGGAGGAAACGCGATAGTGGAAAGAGTTTGTGCCACATTGTTTTAAGTACATGATGTGATTGTGTTAAAAAATTATTTTATGTTAGTTGGAAATACTAGAACTAAACAATCTCAATTGTATCTGAATTCTTGCCTGCTCCTTGTGATATCAGTTTATATTTATAAGATGATTGTTAATTTGATAATTGATTTCTTATATACTAGGACATTTTATAACAATTACTAAAATTAGTAGTTTTACAATTTTTAGAATTTGTGATATATTCTCACATCTTCAAAATTATTTTAAATATTGAACTGAAGCAATATATTTTTAAAATATTTTTAACATTTTGCTACCATTAATTGCTTAACATACGCAATCCGGGTAATTTGTTTTTTCCTTGCAACAAATAATAGATTTAAAATTATTAAAAATTGTGTAATTTTTGTAGGGGTATATTATACAGAGTGGCCCACTGAAAAGAATATACGCAAGTTTTGGCCACTTAACATCATTTTTGCGAAAAACGCTCAAACACATCAATTTTAGTATGGAGGGAGATATCTGAATCGATTAGTACTATTTTCTTAACTTTAGCCCTAAGAAGAGGTAGGATTGCACCCCAAAAATTTGAAATGGAAAGGGGTGTCAAACACGACACAGTTCTAAAGGCCTTTCAATTCGCATTTTAACAGTCCTTTTATTTTTCAAATCAATCATTAATTAAAGAGAACAATCGTTTAAAAGAAAGTTAAGTAATTCAATCGAAGACTTCAACTATAGGTCAAGCGGTAGCGGAGTATACGAAACAGGTAGATAAAAATTGAATCAGTTTACAGTACGGTTGGAACGGTAATGTTACACTGTACAAAACTTTTATCATGTATGAAAGTTAGTGGTAGTCATTTCGAATACTTAATAAATTGATATTTGAGTTTCTGATTGTACTTTTGCGCATTTAATAAATTTTGTTTTAAACGAATTGTCTCTGGAATTACTGATCGGATTTGAAAAATAAAAAGACTGTTAAAAATCGACTTAAATGGTCTTTAGAAATGTCTCGTGTTTGTCACCACTTTCCATTTAAAAATTTTGGAGTGCAATCCATCCTCCTCTTAGGGCTGAAGTTAGTAAAATAGTACTAATCGATTCATATATCCCCCTTTATAATAAAATTGACGTGTTTGAGCGTTTTTTGCAAAAATAATCTTAAGTAACCAAAACTTGCGTATACTCTTTTCAGTAAGCCACTCTGTATATATATATATATATATATATATATATATATATATATATATATAAACATTTAATGTTGTCAATAAAGACCAAATAATAAAAATTGCAATTTAGGCTATTTGCACAACAGGTTATAAAAATTAACGCCAGATGTAATAAATACACGGTTAGTAAAAAGAATCGTCAAAATAGATAACCTATTAATATTAATAATACTAAATTTTGGCTGATCCTAGGCTTGAGTTTTGAATGCTAAATGTTGGCAATAAGTATCCCATATAATAAAATAACTCTACTCAAAGGTTTGATGTATATATTTTATTGTACATATTATTTTGGAGACGTTTCGGTCTATTATTCGACCATCTTCAGTCCATTATTAAAATCTTTTTAAAATATTATAACAACATCATAAATTTTATATTCTAAAATAAACAATCATTTTTTATTCGGTATTCTTAAAATTAATTTACTTAATTAATATTATACAAGAAAATAACCAGAGACTAACCTGTTGCGAACACATTTGTAATTATTTTTTTCAATTTTAATGTATGTAAACTCATTTTGTTGTGAATATTATAATGTTTTGTTAGCCATATTACTTGAATTTATATATTATAAAGTTTTCCTTCATTATTATACATTTTTGTGATTTTAACTTTGTAAGAGCATGTTGAAAGAATCTTGTGGTTGTGAAAATTTTTTTTTAATTAATTATCAAAGTTTATATGAAGGTCAATTAGCTGATGTATTTGTGCCATTAGTAACCCCATCTGGTATGTGATGGTTGAACATATATTCATTGAATTTAATGATATTTAAGTAATCTGTTTTACTATTTACTCTATTACTTTTATTTTTATTAATTATGATGGCTTCATATAGTAAGCGTTTCGTTCTGTTTTTTTCAAATTTTAATATTTTTGCGTTTCCAAAATTAAACTTATGTCCCTTTGAACATATATTTTCATATTAATATTAAGTCAGGGCATGTTAGGTTAAGTTTTATTTGTTTCGTATATTTTATTTGTTTCAAATAAATTTGTGCATAATATGCTATTTTAGTTACTATTACTATTAATAGTTGTTATATTGTCCTATTCTGGCGTTAATTCACCTTTTTTTTAGCATATATAAATATCCCACTCTATTTTTTTATACATTCTTAAGCCAATTTTATTAAAACTATTACAATTACAACTTTGGTTAAATTTCTATCAAAAGAGGAATGAAATATTTAAAGATTGTATACAAAAATGTTATAACGTATTTTACTTATTCGAAATATATTACAGTGTTTTTATAAAAAAAAATCGGCAAAATAAAGATATTTGCACATCATGCGTTTTGCTTTTTTTGTGAGTGACGTCATTGTGTTTCCTGAACAGTGCAATGGTACCAGGTGTCACACTGTATTGTTTTAACGCAAGAGGCGCTGATAACGTAATTCGTCACAACGGACGAGCAAATTCAAATTTGACATTCAAATTTTCAATTTATTTTCTTATTTATTACACATAATTTTGTTTTAAAACATATATATATATATATATATATATATATATATATATATATATATATATATATATATATATATATATATATATATTTACATAGTCATTTTAATGTATATTTTTGATACAAGCAAGGTCATTTGATATAAGCAAGAATATATATTTTGTTTTCTTTATTTTCAGATTCTAACGTTTTTATTTAAATTTGTAAAAGAATTCAACTTTCACATTATAATGATATTTTCTTATGATAAATATACAGCAGTCGTCAATTATTTTTTTTGTACAATTTATATTAATTTTAAATTTTTAAAATTGCATCTAATAATAGTTTTAGTATGAATTAGAAAAAGAGATAGTTTTGCTTTTCAGACATTGTAAAACATATGTAATTAATGTATAATTAAAAAATATATATTTAAAATTACATTATATTTTTAATGAGACTGGGGTCCCTGATACATTTTTTTGTAAATTAAAAACATACATTAAAATAACTACGCAAATATATGTTTCAAAGCAAAATTATTTATAATAGTAAGAAAATAAATTTTAAAGTTAAACGCCAAATATAAATTTGCTCATCGTGACGTAAAAGTGTTATCTGCGTCTCTTGCGGTAAAAACAAAACAGAGATGTTTATGTATTTGTTATGTAAAAATCAAAACTACGTATTTTATTTTGAAAATTATTTTTTGTCTGCACAACGTGTAATTAAACTATATAATAATAATGAGTGTAGAACAATATTTCACAACCATAATGTATAATGTTGAACTAAATCGGAAATTTCGAATAGGACTACTCTCGTTTCTTAAAGAGAATTACTCATATTTTATTTTCTTTGTGCTAGAAGAATATGCAAATATTACCTTTGTAAAAAGCCATTTAAATACACAGAAAGTATATTTTCTGCTACAAAAATATATGATATTGTGTTAAGAAACAGAAACGGGAATTTCTGATCAAGTAAAAATATGTATTTCCAAAAATTTCAATAAAATATATTAGTTTTGTAATTTTATTTACTTTAGTTGTTTATTTTGTATTATTCTTTTAAAAAAACATACATTAATTTCATAATTCACATTGAATATTTTGATTAATTTCGAAAAAGGTATATTTCAGAAAAATGCTATTTTACTTCTATATTTTTTAATTTTATCAATTTTACAATCAATTGTAGTCCAAGGAAAATATTTTTTACTATACAATAGTTTAAATTCAGTTTTTTGCATCTTATTCAAGATTTTATTTTAAAGAGATAAACTCTTTTCGATGTTTTCGATTCAATTAAATTTCAAAATGTAAATATATTATACGGCAATGCTGCTCGATCAACTTACTATTGATATTGACAGGTGTTAGTACATGCACACTCACACACACACACACACACACACACACACACACACACACACACACACACACACACACACACACATCACATTTTTTGAAAAAGACCATTGGGTCACTCATAGCAAGCAAGACTCGTGGCTCGCAAATATCCTTATTTTTTCGAACTTTTTATGAGAATACTGTAGTATATTTCAAATAAATATGCAATCTTGTGTATTATTTTAATAATTTTGTTTTAAAATAGCACATTTTATTGAGTGCAAAAAACACATAAGTTTGATGCCGTGTAAAACAGGATTACTATATAATAGTCGGCAGATGTCCACTTTCATAATCAGACTTTCGAAACAGTATTATGCCCAATATTCCATAATTACTTTAAGATCCGCATGCACATCTGAGCAAAAACGCGAATGAGGCAAGCCGAACACAAACACGAGCATGCAGGTGTGGACGGCTATGGCAAAGCGCGGCAAACTGTCTCGTGTTTGGTCGGGGCCGAAAAAGCCGAGATAAATCGGGTTCGGGTGCTTTATTTTAACTCCAAACAAACGAACGGAAATAAATATATATTTTTTAGGTAAATTTTGTGTTTTCAATAGAAAAAGTATTTTTTTTTTTATTGGATATAATAATTTATTAAAATTAAACTAGTTACATAAGTTTATTTTGTAATAGTTTTGTTATTTTAAAATATTTTTATAAATAAATTTGTAATAATATGTATTAATTATCTTTATATTATTTACGCTTTTTAAATTTTATCATCCAATATTGAAATTATCTTGTTTATTATTTGAATTAATTTTTCCAAAAAAAATACATTTTTTTTTAATTAATTTGTAAAATAGTTTATGTTGAGTTGATAATCCCACACTTGGAAAAAAATTTTGTCGGTCATATTTATAATGTTTAATTCCTCGACCGTATGTGTACAAGTACGAGTACACTGCGCTTCGTTTGCGTCGACAAAAAATTTGACGAACGAGGTATTCGTTCGGCTTTGGCTTGTCTCGTGTAACTATATGCTCAGATGTTTATGCGGCCTAAGACGTTCTCTATGATGCATACAGACTTGTGTTTTTCCATCCATTTTTATAAAATTTATAAAATAAAGCTGTAGAAAGTTATTTTGCAATATATGCAGTAAATGTTTATTTTTGTCGCCAAAATATTATAATTATTAGGTATAATGTACTTTTCAAAGTTATTTTTTATTTTTGTAAGTGATTATAAAACTTTAAATTAATATATAAAAATATCTACGCTTATAAAATTTTTGTCGTCAATAATAAAGTAAATTTTTAATTAACTGAAAAATTTCCATTAAAAATGAAAATATAATGATTATTTTATTTTTAATAATATGTTTTTTCTTTGTTTTATTTAGTTTTTCATGTTGCTGGAAACCAAAAACAAAATTAGCGAAAGACCTAATCCTGACGATATTTTTCCTTTTTTTGATTACTATCTTATTATGTCTGGCTCTATTTACTGTATTCACGTCTAAGGATTTTCAAGGTAAGCATATCATTGACTGATGTATTTTTTTATATTTTTAACACTTACACTATAATTATATTTAAATATGTAAGTACATAAATGACATTATGTTAATACCAAATTTTACTCAAAACTAAATTGTGATTTCTACCGCAGTTAGAGCAAAAATTGCAAAACAGAGATATTTCTATGAAATTATCTCGAAGTGGTAAGTGGTTGGGCGCGATATATAGGTAAATCTGTCACTAGGTCAATTCTAACAAATACAAAAATTACTTAGTTTCAGAAATATGTATCAGGCCCAACACTGCCCTGCTACACTATGTTAAGAGATTGCTATTCTAGATTGTTAATCAATACAATTGTATAGATAGTAATATTATTCAAATTAGTAATTTAAATAATGATAAAAAATTGAGTAAGTTATTGTAATTAAACATATTTATTTTTTGTACAAATGGAAATTATTCATTTGGATGAACAATGTCACTAGCTTGTGTCTTATGGCGTAAATATCTTTTTATTCTACGCGGTCCAAAATTGCAATTTACATAGAATAAGCATAAAGGAGAAACGGATCCTAAGCATTGAAATATTGTCGAAAGTTACCTATATGGTACATAAAGTTCAAAATAGCCATAGTGTTTAAAGTCAAAATGATGTATTTTTTAGTTCATAAACCATTTTATAAATATGGTTAACATGGTTAAGCAGACATGCATTGCTTATGTTTTTAGTTTATAAATATCTTTAATGTCTCGTTCACACCAATCATTTGGTCAAAAAAAAATAATGAAAGAAGTTGGCTGCAAATTGTTTGTTATAAAAATATGAGCGCCGGTATTTTCGTCAATTAAATATGACAAATAAAATTAGCTGCACACACATAATAAAAACAAGACAACTTAACACATGATGATGTTATGTCATTTTTGTTTTGATTCCGTTTCGATCGTTTTGATTTTGTTGATGTGATAGTTGTAGAAATACTTATTAATAATTTTCAATGTTTTCCGTTTTTCTTTAATTTTATTTTCTATTAACATTTGAGTTTTCAAATAGTCATTAGTCAAAAAGTATTTTGTGTTTGATATTTATAATTTTAATCATTATTGTAGTTTAGGTTATATTATTTATTTTGTAATTTTAGTTAATAACAATTACTTTATTACTTAATAACGTTTTTTCTTTTTAACCATTCTATAACTTTTATTTTGTGTTGCTTCGTTTAAAAGGACTAACCCGTCTAAAATTATTATAGTGTTTTATTCTGAACTACTTGTGTCGCTCATGTTTACATATAAAAAATAATTCATATACGTACATCATTCGCGGAAAATATTAATAAGTTTAACCAACATATGAAAGCTTATTATAATTACCTAGTAATATTTTTGGGGATTTTATTATTTTTGCTAAAAAAATTTATCATATTTTTATGATGAGTGTGTACGAGAACAAATTATTTTGAACAAAGCAATTTGTTCAAAAAATTTTGCTCAAATTTTTTTGACCAATTGATTGGTGTGAAATAAAATTTTTCAAAAAATGATAAAACAGGTTTTTTTTTTTAAATATAAATTTAAATTATTTCAAATTGGTAACACACATGTAGAGAGAAAGACAGACAGAGAGAGAGAGAGAGATCAATATATTTTATGTGTAATTTTTATGAAATTTTATCAACACATACTTATAATTTAATTAATATGTATGAATTAATAGTAATACTATCCGTTGGAATTGTTTTAAATAGCATTTTTCTAAATATTTAGCAGCTGCTTGTAGCTAGGCTTGTGAACAGATAGCAATAGAAATTCAATGTTTTAGTAAAATAATGTTAATATTTTTACAATATTAAGCATATTATTGAATTTATAAATATCAAATAACTTATTTCATTGATATTATTTAGATATTTTATAAATAATATTAAGTTCGCTAATTTTGAACAAAATTGAACATCTGGAGGGAGAGAATATGTTTTTATGTGTAATTTTAATTAAATTACCTAAACAGATATTTATAATTTAATTAATATATATATATATATATATATATATATATATATATATATATATCAGAGTATATCAAATATAAGCATGAAATAACTATTAAACTGAAAATGAAAAACTCATATCACCTCGACCTGGGATTGAACCAGTGGAGAGTCCTTCCACTTGCCGGGTGGACTCTCTACCACTGAGCTACCGAGTTGACGACAGATCGTAGTGACAGAATTCAATCATTTTATTTTCAGTACAACGCTTTTTTCATAATTTTTATAATCCGTACGTAAAGTTACAAATTTTGTAATTTCTATACATACGTTATAACATATGAACGTTGAAAGAATATTTGAAAGTTAATGTCGCCGTGAGCTATTAATATTATAATATAAGTGAGAATTAATGGTTGTAATGAAACAAAATCAGAGTATATCAAATATAAGCATAAAATAACTATTAAATTGAAAATGAAAAAACTCATATCACCTCGACCTGGGATCGAAAAAGGGACTCTCCACTTGCCGGGTGGACACTCTACCACTGAGCTACCGAGTTGAAAATAAAATGATTGAATTCTGTAACTACGATCTGTTGTTAACTCGGTAGCTCAATGGTAGAGTGTCCACCCGGCAAATGGAGAGTCCCTGGTTTGATCCCAGGTCGAGGTGATATGAGTTTTTTCATTTTCAGTTTAATAGTTATTTCATGCTTATATTTGATATACTCTGATATTGTTTCATTACAACCATTAATTCTCACTCATATTATATTATATTATATATATATATATATATATATATATATATATATATATATATATATATATATATATATATATATATATATATATAAGTAATATATATATATATATATATATATATATATATATATATATATATATATATATATATATGTATTGATAGTATATTATTCTTTGAAAATGTTTCAAAAAAAAATTTTCTAAATATTTAGCAGCTGCTTATAGCAATGCTTAAAAAAAGCTATCAATAGCAAAACAAACAAAGTATTAGTAATATAATTTTTATGTTAATATTTTTGCAATACTTAGTATATTATTAAGATTATAAATATATCGGAACAACTTATTTAATTGATATTATTTAGATATTTTACATATATATAATATTATTTTTATCTTATGACATAAATGTATATTAATTAATATAATTAAGTAAAAAAAACGTAAACGGTTAAAAAAAAATTAAGTTAGTAACATGATATCAATATGGCTAGTTTTGGGTGTTAGAGTAGCAGGTGCTGTTTCCAGTGGTGTATATAGTAGCTAACTACTATATACTAATGTCATTATTATACTAGTACCATAATGACCTCCTTCTGCATAGGTAATATGGTAGCGTAATATTAATATTATAATGCGTTTGAAGAAAAAATTATGTGACAATTGCGCTGTATGCGGAATATTCGTTGCCCACAATTCTTCAATGCCACAATTATTCGCCGCTACAATTCTTCACCGCATATACTTACAGGTATTTTGCAGACTAATTGCTGGATAGATTGTATAAAAAAAATAATTTTTATTATTTTTTTTGATAAAAGTTAATAGACTTAAAGATTTTAGTGGCGCTCATTATTAGATAGGTTGGTTTAAAAGATATTTTATGATTTTTAAAAAATAAATATATACGGCGAAGAATTGTGGCATTGAAAAATTATGGGCAAAGAATGTAAACCTATTTAGCCATATAAGAATTGTAGGACTATACAAGGTGTTTGCAGTCTTTTTTGTATCCTTTATATACCTTAAAACGCCTTTGTAAAAGTCGTTCCTTCTAAGCGAGATAATAATTCTTTTAGTTTTTTACATTAAACAATTAATTTTTATTAAATTCTAGTAAACAGTTAGTTAGTTAATCAGTATTGTCCACTAGAATATATGTTCGAAATTATCACCAATTTGTTGTATGCAAAGACTTGCTTTGGTGTACCCACTTGCTGTGTGCAAAGCGCAAAACTATCATCATATCGATTTATTCGATATTAAAATAGGTATCGATGGGCCATTGCGATAGGAAATAATAATAATAATAATAATATTTTTTACAGATGATACCGAGAAATGCAAAACTAAAGTTTGCATTAGATCCGCTTCAATCATTCTTAATATGATTAATAATTCGGTCGATCCATGCGATAATTTTTACAAATTTGCTTGCGGAAACTATTTCCGGCATACTACTGTACCCGTTTCCGAAGAAAAACTTAGTCAATTTTTACTATTAAACAATAAAGTTGATATGCAATTAGTTGAATTGCTAGATACTGCAAAAAATGGAACTGGTGCTTTCCTAAAAGCGCAAAAATACTTTTGGGCATGCACAAATGAAAGTAAGTAATTTCAATGTTAATGTTTTTAGCTATACAGCAAAATTCGTTTCTAGCCAACTGATTGCGTAAAAAGACCAAAGGAAGAAACATTTGAATCAATACAATAAGATCGATATTCGTTGTCATAGTAACATCTTTATTTACTTTACTTTCATCAAACCTTATATAAATGTACATTAAATTATTTATTAAGTTATGTTAGGTTAGATTAAATTAGAAGAAATGCCATTTTAAGAACTTGCTTTTAAACTCATAGCTTTTCACAGCACTCTGTAACACATATTCGTCGTCATAATAACATCCTTATTCACTTAACTTTTATTAAAAATTAATTAAATATATATTTAAACTATTGCATAAGAAGTCAAAGCATATAAATCAAAA
Source organism: Clivina fossor (assembly GCA_963966155.1). Classification (NCBI taxonomy): domain Eukaryota; kingdom Metazoa; phylum Arthropoda; class Insecta; order Coleoptera; family Carabidae; genus Clivina; species Clivina fossor. Next base: position 30,473,710 of record OZ014555.1, on the reverse strand, counting down.
CAATGCGATAAAAAATTTAGTGCCATAAAATGGTAGACTTTATTGACGTCATCAATTACCTACCAATAGCATAACATAGAATATTCTAGTAAATAATAAAAAAAAAAAAATAAATAAACACAAAAACAGAACACAATTGTCATTGACAATCCTATCGAACTTTTCAATACAACAGCATTCAGTAATTCCCCATGCAGGCACGAGATATTTTGGATGTTCCGGACACTGCAATATACCAGGAAAGCTTTCAATATAATTTGAACCAATCACCACATATTATATTATTTGGCGTTTCAAAACGACCAATTACCAACGCACTGCTTGCAAGGTTAAAAATACCATATACTCTTTCTCTGTCTTTAGATTCAATAGGACAATTCGGCATTGTAAGACTTGGCACCGGACAACTCGGCATCGGAATGTTATCTAAACATTAAGTGATTTAAAAATTAAATAAATTTTTTTTATTTAACAAATTTATAATAACAAAAATGTGTCATAAAAATTTGAAATTTTTTAACATATAAAAAAATCTTTCAGGGCACATGTATAGGTGCGGCAAAAGTTTGGAAACGGTCAAACAAAACTAGAAATACACGTACGATCGACAAAAAAAAGTTTTTTATGTTTTTAAAAAAGGTATTTAATGATACCAAACTTAATTCTCTTTCCCCAACCCAGGGAATGTGGCAGTGGGCAACTTTTAATATAAATGAAACCCCAATTTTGATTGTAGATTCGAATTTTACATCCTGCATTATGTAGGTAGTTTTTTAAACTTTTTTTTTACTTTGTGATAGATGGCGATGTAATCGCAAAAATTAATGAGTCATATGTGATCTCAGAACAGAATGAAAGCGATTGCAAAGTGACAAAATGTTTATGGTTTGATTTTATTTATATCATTTCCAGCGTCGTGTTGGCGGAGATGGGACGGTTTTTCATTAACCCTAAACAGTTAAAAACAGGTTTAACATGCCTGATTTTATTTTGAGATATTGAGATTAAAATTTCCCAATATTTGTAATAAAATCTTAATTTCTGCGATTACAATGCCGTCTATCACAGCTAAAGAAAGTTTCAGACAAAATCTAAATAATTTGAAATGTAGAATCCAAATTTGCAATAAAAATTGAGTGATTGCATTTGATATTACAAAGTTAACTCCCGTCCAATCCCTGTCGTCGGAGAAGGAGAATCAAATTTGGTATCATTGAATAGCTTTTTTTGAAACCAAAAACATGTGTTTTCAGTTTGTCAATGGTACGTGTATTTCAGAATTATTCGACCTATTTCACAATTTTGCCGCACCTGTATAAGAAAAAACCTGTTTTATGTTTCTATGTTTTATTATTTACTATAAATATTATTTGTATCAATTTTCCTGTAGAAGACGGATATTGATTTCGTCGAAACATCGGTTATTAATAAACATTCATACAGAATTACAATCTAAAGTTGTCCACTTCATAGTTTTTGTTCTTTAATTGCCAAAATATTAATATATTAGTTTCTGAATATTTAACAACCAAAAATCAATGTACATATTCAACAACAATTAACATTTGCAGTAATTTAAATATATTAAATCTGAATTTAATATAATTTATTTTGAAAATGAAAAGCTGTTCAAGTTTTTAATATTAAAAATAATTTCGTGATAAAGTAAAAGAAAACAAAATTAAATATTATATAAATAGAAAATTTATATAAATATATATATATATATATATATATATATATATATATATATATATTATATTGATTTTCGTATTAAGTGTAAATGAACATATTTGACATATTTTACTATACCTTTAAATATATATATATATATATATATATATATATATATATATATATATATATATATATATATATATATACTTGTAATATAAGTTTTGCAAAACTAACTAATCACAAGAATTTTTGCATTTTTGCATACTTTCAGCAAATTTAATTTTATTATTTTACTATATAACAGGGTGCGGCAGTTAAATCCGGACAAATTAAACTTTGTTTAAAATATAATTTTTTGACACAAAGTACAAATGTAAAAGAAAATGTTTTTAGACAATATATTCGTGTAACCTGTTAGGAGTACAATTACTTAATATAACCGCCATTGGCCTAAATTACCGCCTACATCCTTGTCCTGAAACGCCCGCACGCTCTCTGTAACTCAGCGCTGTCCATATTGGCGAATGCTGCTTCTATAGCGACGCATAGAGATGCGATATTAGGGTGCAGCGACTTGTTGGTACCCCGTTCAACAACGCTCCAAATATAATAGTCGAGGGGGTTTAAATCCGGGCTATTCGGGGGCCAAAACTCTTCGGACCAGAACATGTCCGGATTGTTTGATAGCCAGTTTTGGACTAAATGGCTCGTGTGAGCCGGTGCACCGTCTTGTTGAAATACATATTCCCTCCCCGCGGCCACAGTTAACATCCACGGTACCACAACATCCTTTAATTGTCCAGGATTCTCCGAAATCAGCCTCTGAGCCCTTTTCACGCACGCCGGAGTTCGTGATAAGCGTTCCTTCGAATGGGAACTCCTCGCCGGGTTAGCGGAACCTTTCTCGGATTTTTCCGAAGTATTGTATTTTGCCACATCATTATAAATTGTCGACCTCGGGTACCCGAAGAATCGAATGATCTCGATCGCCGAACGCCCAGCGCGAAGGCTTTCTATAATCGCGGCTTTTCGATTGTACTCCGCACTTGTACGTAGCATTTCGGCCATTTTTAGGTTATAACTGTTTACTAGATGCGTCTGCCTTTTAAGGACTCCAATCGCGACCTCTAGCGGAGCTACGATATGGCGGAAAATTCAAATTAAAATTTGTCCGAAATTAACAGCCGCACCCTATATATATATATATATATATATATATATATATATATATATATATATATATATATTGTGACATTTCGATGAAGAAAAATATTAGATGTTCAAAGTAAAATTTTATCAAAGTGTTCAAATTTTGAAATATTTTATTCATCTGATTCTATCCTACCTGTCACCCATAATGGGAACCGGAGTCAGTTGTTTGGAGGAGAGCGGGGTCGTAGGTGGGGTTGGTAGGAACTTTATTTTGTGATGATGGTAAATTAGGTGGGCGCCAGTCAAAGCGGAATGTTGACGCAAAATGAGAAACTTTGACAAATCTCAAAAAGGAACTTAACGGGATAGGGATTTATTTCATTTTTCGAGAATTTGTTTCGGAAATGCGATAAATAATTAAATAAAAAATTACTTACAATTTTGTAATACGAGATGTTATATTGCATGATATGGAATACAACGTAATATACGAATGTTTGATGTCTGCTGGTTAGCGGGTGGTCTAGCTAAAGGAAGATCTTCTTCTGCGTTTTCGTCAGCGCCGAGGAGATGACAGAATGTACAGCGCAACAAAGCGGCGTGATCGTTGATGGAGACATCATGAGAATGATCGCCCTTGTAATCGGAATACGCCCCGCGGGCTTTAGTACGTCATAAACATCATCATCCAATCCATAATTAATGCTCGATCTATTGGATGGTCGAAATCTTTCGTTGGCTGACCCAAACTCGGTTTCCACAATTAACTGGTGCTGCTATACATCTGAATCTCGCTCGGACACCGTTGAAAACGACAGTCTGATCATCTAAACATGAGTGGGCACAGCAGATTTATCCAACATACAAACATGATAAAATCAAACAAATCGAACTTGAAATAAAAGTCGATACAATCGAAATTACAACGATAGGCAATAGTTTCATACAATATCATCAATATAACAAATTAATACGAAATCGAAATACTTTACAATTTACAATTTAAAGTACACAGCTCATAAATCAGCTCAAGCAACGTTAATAAATTTAGCAATCAAAAGAAATATCATAGTACAAAATTTAAGCGATAATAACAAAGTTCAATTAGCAAACAAAATGGTAACAGCAGAATAACCTCATAATACAAAATTTAAACGATAATTGCATAGTTCACTTAGCAAACAAAATAGGTAACAACAGTATAATCGCATAATACAAAAGCTAAGTGAAAATAGCATGGTTCAAAATGATTCAAGTAAAATTAAAGTATTTAACTAGAAACAAAAATACATAACTCCAAGAAAATTTAGCGGTACTAAAACAAAATTACTGAACAATATTTTCTAGCTAAATAAGTTAAAATTACTCGCTCAACAACAAAATTTTCAATACAAAAAATAATACAAATAAAGCGATGATTTGCTACTTACAATTTACTACATGGCATTCATACTACAAAAAAAAAGGGATCACGAAGAAGGAACATAGAACATGGAACAGAGGGGGGGGGTCACGTGCGCAGGAGAGACAAAACACGAAAGTACTTCAGCCGATCTAGACCGAATGTCTTTCCCGTAATTTGTAAATCTGGAAGCCAATGAACGCATTTGATCTTATAAGCGTAGCCCACGAAAACATAGGGTATTTCACCGAGAATTACGCCGTGGCCACAAAAAATATACTAAAACAAAATATCATCACAGCCGATATAGCTTCTTCAGCCTAAAATTTAAGCGCTGTGATAATAGCAAAAATAATCCGATACGATAAACCAAAAATCATTGCAACACGAACAATGGCACTCAGCCTCAAAATAACTCGTATTGCAATAATCACGAACTCTACAAAAGTTCAAACATTAAAACGTCGGTTACGTTTTAAACGCGAATAAAATTATCAAATCAGTGCTCGCAGCACTGCACAAAAAATCTGAAGATCATAACGCGATCTAGCAAGGGCTCGAAATTTACAAATACAGACAATGATACGCACTAAAGAACTTTCACAAACGGAAAACGGGAAGGAAAATCTACTAGTCTTTACGAAGAAGGAAATGAGGATTGGAACATGAATCTGTGCTGCTTCAAGGTTAATTTTATCATCACAAAATTACTAATCTTCAAATAAACTATAACGATACAAACTCTAATAAATTGAACTCTACAAATTATAACTCAAAACAAAATAACTAACAAAATTATTCAAGAAAGAAATTGCCGTAACAAAATATAACAAAACATAATCGTATGTAAGTTGACCATACTCGTATTCATGAAAGCAAAATTTACGTTACTAAAACATTTCCAATATCAAATAAAAATCTCATGAATAACAATTCAAACATAATATCAAATAAATAACTTGTCAACTTACATCGTTTCAAATCCAAACGAACAATTTCCATTTTGAATACAAAAACTTCTCGGACCGCATGGTAAATTAACCTTAAAATATCACAGATATAACCAAGACAAAACCAGTAGAAGTTTGCTCGAAGCGGGCTGGCTGCCGAGAGAACTGGTCGCTGAGCGAGCCGGCTGCCAAGAGAGCTGGTCGCTGAGCGAGCCGGCTGCCAAGAGAGCGAGATTGAACAGTACGAGCGTATTTACGTGAATACTAATTTCACACGATATATCAATATTGCCAATTTACTAAAAAGTAAATACTCTATAAAAATATCATTTTTTATACAAAATTTGACTCGTGACAAAAAGTGTTTTTGTCACAATATATATATATATATATATATATATATATATATATATATATATATATATTTCTATGTAAAATAAAAAAAACTTTTTTTTTTTAAATAATTCACTTTTTATTGTATCAGAACTTGTCCTAACTAATTTTTCGGTGTCTGGTTTTCTAAGTGCCGAGTTGTCTCGGTGCCGAGTCGTCTCGGTGCCAAGTTGTCTGGTGCCGAGTCATTCGGTGCCGATTTGTCTGTTTTCGTGTTTTTAATACCTACTAAAAGCGGAAATTGAATATGAAAATTATATGACAAATTAAAATTTAATTGCTTTGTTTAATTTATGCTAGTACTATTATGCAATAAAAACACAGTTTATATGTATATACCCGTATATACAGGTTTTCCACGACAAGCTTACGTTATAAAAACTATATAAAATTATGTCACGAAATTTAGTAAATAGTAAATATGCTTAGTTGAAATAAAATATTGGCAATAAGATGCCACTTTCGGTTTAACCCGAAGTCGACCCTAACCTTCTTATTTTAAATCAAATACAATATTGAGTACCTATTGAATATTGAGTAAAGGTGTAACTTTTAAACAAAGCTTAAAAATTTAAAACATAAATATTACATTAAATTTAAATTTAAACTAAAATTTAAAGGAAATTTAACATTAGTTCAATTGTTTTTAATGTATGTCATATTTTTAATTTTTTTTTTAATTGGCAGCATCGTTTATTCAACACGAATAAAGCAATAGCTTCATTCACATTCATAATATCTTTTATACACTCTCTTTTATTTCTGCTACTTAGAAATTCTCGCTCACGCAAACCACTCTCTCATTATCTATATCATTTCCATCTACTCATTGGACGTCCACCTGTAGTCGTATGCATTCAAAATTAATTATATAAATCTTTTTTTAACCAAACGATCATTAGACATTAGCTCAAAATGTCCGAACCGCATCTTCACTGACTAACACCTACGTTTGCTGCAACATTTTTATCAATTTGATATTTATCATACAGTAATCTATTTCCTATCTAATTCTTTTTAGTTACACCATATACTCTACGTAAAAATCTTATTTCTACAACAGCTATTGTTCTTTTATGCTTTTGCAGCCAAACCTAACATTCACTACTATACATCAACGTAGGCAACAATACATCTTTGCGTATACTCAAACAGGCTTCTTTAGAAACTTTTACATTCCTAGCAAAAGTATCCATGGCACCCAATAACATATATAAATTTTACAACATAATGCAGTAATACCGCATCACTTTTATCATTAAAATTGGCGACAAAACAAAGCAGGACCGCACAGTTCTAGAAACACTTTGAAAATTGTTTATTTATTATAAAATATGCCAACATATAACTTATAAATAACTCGTATTTAATTTTAATTTCCTATTTTATGTTAGACTAAAAAAGTAATAATAATAGTATATGTATTTAATTAAATATCTGTAATTGTAATTAAGGTTGTTTTGTTGTACGACAGTTACATTAACTTCTTTTTACTTTATTTAATAACTAATTGAAATATTTAATTTATTTAACATAACGTAAATTAAGAAAATTTTTATTATTATAATATTAACAAAATGCTTTCAAATATTGTTATTAAAAAATCGTCTAGTATCTAGCGGTGTTAATGGTAATATGTATATCTGGAAGATAGACTAAAAATCATTCGTTTTAGTTGTGCTATATTCATTCCTATAATCATTCGAACGATATTATTCGAATGATCATTCGATTATAATATTTATTCGAATACTGATTATTCGATTATTAAAAATCATTCAATTATGCCCATCACTAACTCATATATACTAACCAATATGAAACAGTATCTAAACGCATAATATACAGGGTGTAACAGAATAACTATTCCTAATTTTAACTGGAGTATCCTGGGCTCAGAATATGAAGATTTAATGCAAATCACTGAGATAAAATGTGGCTCCTTACTGAGCTACAGGGTGTTTTATATAAAAATTTAAAAACGATTTTTGCCCAGTACTTTAAAACTATTTGACGTATCCTTATCATACTTGGCAGGAAATGTAGGTACCGCACACCATACTAAATTATGTTAAATAAAAATTTTTGGCTACTGCCAGTGGCGTACAACAGGGGCAAGTGAGAGGTTGATCCTTCCTAAATTCTACGCCACTGGCGGAATTGTCATTTTAGCACAATTTTTTGATTCTCCAATACTTGCTGTGTAAAAAACATACTCTTCCTTTGTAACGATAAAGTCACTGTTTTTCGAGATATTTAAAGTTAAACATAAGCTGCACCCTTGGGATTTTTTCAAAATTTGCTCAAAAAAATCTGAAAAAATTTAGTAAAATAGAGAAAAAAATTAGCTACATAATAATTAAGTAACTTTTTTCTCTAACTTATTCTGATTTGGTTGTAAAAATTATTGAAAATAAAAAAAATAAAATGCAAAAAATATTAATTTTCAATAATTTTTCCAGCCAAACCAGAATAAGTTAGAGAAAAAGTTACTTAGATATTATGTAGCTAATTTTTTTCTCTATTTTACTGAATTTTTTCAGATTTTTTTGAGCAAATTTTGAAAAAATCCCAAGGGTGCAGCTTATGTTTAACTTTAAATATCTCGAAAAACAGTGACTTTATCGTTACAAAGGAAGAGTATGTTTTTTACACAGCAAGTATTGGAGAATCGAAAAATTGTGCTAAAATGACAATTCCGCCAGTAGCGTAGAATTTAGGAAGGATCAACCTCTCACTTGCCCCTGTTGTACGCCACTGGCAGTAGCCAGAAACTTTTATTTAACATAATTTAGTATGGTGTACGGTACCTACAATACCTGCCAAGTATGATAAGGATACGTCAAATACTTTTAAAGTACTGGGCAAAAATCGTTTTTAAATTTTTATATAAAACACCCTGTAGCTCAGTAAGGAGCCACATTTTATTTCATTGACTTGCATTAAATCTTCATATTCTGAGCCCAGGATACTCCAGTTAAAATTAGGAATAGTTATTCTGTTACATCCTGTATATATATATAGAGTCAGAGTAACTACCGTGTTAATATTTAGTCCAAAAATTTAACGGGATACGGTATTTGGGTTGAAAAAATTTATAAAAATGCAAGCATTTACAATTCTATCAATTTATTGTACATTCCAATATTTCGCCAGCAATTTGTGGCTTCTTCAGGGAGACACTAAAAATAATTTTATAATTTTACAATTTTACAATTATGTATAAAACAAGAAATAATTTAATGTGAACTATAGGTGAGAAATCTTACATGTATGATCAGAACACTATAAATGCTATTGTATAATATTTGAATGTTTAGAGTTGATTAATATTCCATATTTTCATCGTCCAACGTAAAATGTACACATTTAATCACAAAACTTATAAATTATCAAATAAATAATACAGTTATTAAAATATATTGTTGTAAAAGTCAGTAGTTAAAAAAATAAATAAATAAATAAAATAAAATTGTTAAATAAATAAATAATAAAATACAGTCAAATAATAAAAAAATATAATACTATGTCTAAAGCTACGTTAAAAATTTTTTTGAATAAAGCCTAGAATTTACAAACACAAAAACTCAATGTTCGGTACTGTAATTAAAAAATTTTTAAATTAATGCGAGAGCGCAAGTCTATTTTTGAATTTTTTTCGATCGGCAAGTTATTAGTTCATTGACCTGAGACACCAATATTTGAAGGTAACGCAATTATTTAAAATAAAACAACCTAAGAAGAAGAAGACATATTTAGTATTGATGTTTTATCCATTTTCATTATGTTGGCATAACTAGCGATTGAATTTCTAATATCAGATTTGTTATTAATTACACATTCTTTATGTTTTGTTATATGATATGATTCTAACCAAAGTCTTTTGAAATAATTATTTTCCACATCTAATATATACGGATTGTCGTAATCGGCTTTATGTGCATTACTGCGTAGGTGTATTGCCAATGCACACATCTTATTAGTTTTTGTTTGGTCACTCTTATGCTGTGTTATTCTGTTTTTTAGATTTTGTAGTGACGTTCCGATGTAATATTTATTGCAAGAACATTTGATAGCGTAAATTGTGTTTTTCGTGGCCAGTTTTGAGGTTTTTTCTTTCACTCTAGTGTGTAAGTCCCGTATCATTTTTCCGCTTTTTGTTACAAATCTTATGTTGTCATCTTCTTTTAATGTTGTTATAATTTTTTTAGACACTGGTTCGATGTTTGTAAGCGAAACATAGGTGGTTGTGCTTCCACTATTCTCATTATTCTCCCTATTATTATTCAGTTGCAAGCTATTATTGTACAGTAAAGCATTAATCATACCTGTAGGATAGCCATTAGTTATCAATAATGCTTTTGCTATTTTCAAATTCTTTTGTACCAGTGATGGGTGACTGATCTTTATGATTCTATTTTTTAGATTTAATATTACATTCTTTTTAGAGTTGTGGCTATGATTTGATGCATAGTGAATGTATCTACCTGAGTGCATCGATTTCCTGTACCAATCAAGAATAATTATTTGATTATCCGATCTTATTAGCTTAGTATCCAGGAAAGGCACTGATCTGTTAGTTTCTGTCTCCAACGTAAACTGTATATTACTGTTATAATTGTTAAAAATCCGTAAAATTTCATCATGTCCTGTTTTAGGAACGGCTGTCACAATATCGTCCACGAATTTGTACAAAAATGGTAGTTTGTACGACAGTTGTGGTATGCATGATTCCAGCACCATATTCATCACATATTGGGCAATTATCGGGCTGATTTTTGAGCCCATTGCACATCCCAGAATCTGTTGATAAAATTCTCCATTAAACACAAAAACATTTGATTGATAAATCAAAGTTATAATGACTAGAAATTCATCAAGAGGTATGTTAGTGTGCAATTTAATAATTTCCCATTTGTTTCTTATTGCTGTAATTGTGATTTCTAGGTCTATGTTGGTAAACAAGCTTATGACATCGAGGCTGATCAATACATAATCTTCTGGCAATTTTGTATCGTTCATCAATTCAGCAAATTGAAATGAGTCTTTAATAAAGTACTCATTATTACGATTGTAGGCTCGCGATAATATTTCTGAAATCAAGTTACATAGAGGTTCTGTCGGAGTACTGATATTCGCTATTATTGGTCTCAGTGCTAGTTCTTCTTTGTGAATTTTAGGCAGAGCATAGTACTTGGCAACTGTGCTATTATAAGTAGTTAGCTCTTTCGCCTCTGTTTCACCGATATATTTATTCTCTTTGAGATTTTTAACAATTTTGTTAGATTTTAATTGTGTTGAAGTAATCATATCAGTTCTACATTTTTTATAATATTTATTATCATTTAACAGTGCTAAACTCATTTCATTGTATGTTACTTTATTCATCGCAACTGTAACGTTACCTTTATCCGCTGTCGTGATAAGTAATTCCGGATGTTGTTTTAAGAATTTTTTTGTTTTGTAATATAAATCATTAAAATAATCATAAGTGTTTGTAGTATTGTTAAGATAATTAGTTATTATATTTGTCGTTTGTGCGCGTATTGTGTCTGTGTCTAACTTACATTTAGATATTGCTAATTCAGTCTCAGCTATTAATTGTTTTATGTTAACTTCAGATCTTTGTATGTTAATGCCAAATTTACTTCCTAACGCCAAGAATTGTGATATTTCTTCCGGAATTTGTACATCTGAGATATTCTTAAACCATTCTTTAGGAATAGTCATACCTTTGTTTTTTTGTTCAAGCTTCAGTATGTTAAATTTCTTTAAATTAGAATTTTTAATATTACGGAATTTGTTGTTGTATTGTAGTTTTTGTCTTTTAGTAAATTCATCAAAAATGTGTTTTTGTTCCGGGTTATCATAACTGTTGATTGCATTAGTTGTTGTTTGTAATTTAGTCTCTAATTCCTGTATTATACTATTCGTGATTCTAATTTCTAATTGTAGTACTTGTTGTTTAATTTTACTATTGAATTTTAAAATCTGATTAAATGTTTTCTTGTCTTCAATTCTCAATAACGTCATGATTCCCTTAATTCCATTCGTGATGTGATTTGGGAAAATATTATGTTTTTTACATTGGATTAGAAATATTCTTCTGTTTCTGTACGATGCTAGTTTTGTTTGAGTTGTAGACCAATTAGCAATATCTAAATGTAAGTTAGACACAGACACAATACGCGCACAAACGACAAATATAATAACTAATTATCTTAACAATACTACAAACACTTATGATTATTTTAATGATTTATATTACAAAACAAAAAAATTCTTAAAACAACATCCGGAATTACTTATCACGACAGCGGATAAAGGTAACGTTACAGTTGCGATGAATAAAGTAACATACAATGAAATGAGTTTAGCACTGTTAAATGATAATAAATATTATAAAAAATGTAGAACTGATATGATTACTTCAACACAATTAAAATCTAACAAAATTGTTAAAAATCTCAAAGAGAATAAATATATCGGTGAAACAGAGGCGAAAGAGCTAACTACTTATAATAGCACAGTTGCCAAGTACTATGCTCTGCCTAAAATTCACAAAGAAGAACTAGCACTGAGACCAATAATAGCGAATATCAGTACTCCGACAGAACCTCTATGTAACTTGATTTCAGAAATATTATCGCGAGCCTACAATCGTAATAATGAGTACTTTATTAAAGACTCATTTCAATTTGCTGAATTGATGAACGATACAAAATTGCCAGAAGATTATGTATTGATCAGCCTCGATGTCATAAGCTTGTTTACCAACATAGACCTAGAAATCACAATTACAGCAATAAGAAACAAATGGGAAATTATTAAATTGCACACTAACATACCTCTTGATGAATTTCTAGTCATTATAACTTTGATTTATCAATCAAATGTTTTTGTGTTTAATGGAGAATTTTATCAACAGATTCTGGGATGTGCAATGGGCTCAAAAATCAGCCCGATAATTGCCCAATATGTGATGAATATGGTGCTGGAATCATGCATACCACAACTGTCGTACAAACTACCATTTTTGTACAAATTCGTGGACGATATTGTGACAGCCGTTCCTAAAACAGGACATGATGAAATTTTACGGATTTTTAACAATTATAACAGTAATATACAGTTTACGTTGGAGACAGAAACTAACAGATCAGTGCCTTTCCTGGATACTAAGCTAATAAGATCGGATAATCAAATAATTATTCTTGATTGGTACAGGAAATCGATGCACTTAGGTAGATACATTCACTATGCATCAAATCATAGCCACAACTCTAAAAAGAATGTAATATTAAATCTAAAAAATAGAATCATAAAGATCAGTCACCCATCACTGGTACAAAAGAATTTGAAAATAGCAAAAGCATTATTGATAACTAATGGCTATCCTACAGGTATGATTAATGCTTTACTGTACAATAATAGCTTGCAACTGAATAATAATAGGGAGAATAATGAGAATAGTGGAAGCACAACCACCTATGTTTCGCTTACAAACATCGAACCAGTGTCTAAAAAAATTATAACAACATTAAAAGAAGATGACAACATAAGATTTGTAACAAAAAGCGGAAAAATGATACGGGACTTACACACTAGAGTGAAAGAAAAAACCTCAAAACTGGCCACGAAAAACACAATTTACGCTATCAAATGTTCTTGCAATAAATATTACATCGGAACGTCACTACAAAATCTAAAAAACAGAATAACACAGCATAAGAGTGACCAAACAAAAACTAATAAGATGTGTGCATTGGCAATACACCTACGCAGTAATGCACATAAAGCCGATTACGACAATCCGTATATATTAGATGTGGAAAATAATTATTTCAAAAGACTTTGGTTAGAATCATATCATATAACAAAACATAAAGAATGTGTAATTAATAACAAATCTGATATTAGAAATTCAATCGCTAATTATTCCAACATAATGAAAATGGATAAAACATCAATACTAAATATGTCTTCTTCTTCTTAGGTTGTTTTATTTTAAATAATTGCGCTACCTTCAAATTTTGGTGTCTCAGGTCAATGAACTAATAACTTGCCGATCGAAAAAAATTCAAAAATAGACTTGCGCTCTCGCATTAATTTAAAATTTTTTTAATTACAGTACCGAACATTGAGTTTTTGTGTTTGTAAATTCTAGGCTTTATTCAAAAAAATTTTTAACGTAGCTTTAGACATAGTATTATATTTTTTTATTATTTGACTGTATTTTATTATTTATTTATTTAACAATTTTATTTTATTTATTTATTTATTTTTTTAACTACTGACTTTTACAACAATATATTTTAATAACTGTATTATTTATTTGATAATTTATAAGTTTTGTGATTAAATGTGTACATTTTACGTTGGACGATGAAAATATGGAATATTAATCAACTCTAAACATTCAAATATTATACAATAGCATTTATAGTGTTCTGATCATACATGTAAGATTTCTCACCTATAGTTCACATTAAATTATTTCTTGTTTTATACATAATTGTAAAATTGTAAAATTATAAAATTATTTTTAGTGTCTCCCTGAAGAAGCCACAAATTGCTGGCGAAATATTGGAATGTACAATAAATTGATAGAATTGTAAATGCTTGCATTTTTATAAATTTTTTCAACCCAAATACCGTATCCCGTTAAATTTTTGGACTATATATATATATATATATATATATATATATACAAGAAATATGTAATCTTAATTAAAATAACTCTCTATACCAATTTTGATAATTGCACAACTTAAAATGTTTTGGCAAGATTTTACTTTAGAGCATATAGCGTTTTGTGCCCGTTTGTAATTTCTGCATTCTAATATAAAATTTCCAGCTTTTTGTGTTTAATACGTATGCGTTTTCTGAAATTTTTTTTATTATACTAGAAAAATATTATGGCGTTAAACCTAAATTTAATTTTATATGTAAATTTGATGCTTTTTATTTTCGTAAATTTATCTATTTTAATTCATTTCAATGTTGTGAACATTATTTTGACATTTCAATAATGATTACAGCCAAGTATAATTCTTAAAGCATGTTTTATTTTTTGATAATTTTACAAAAAATATAAATTGTTAGAGCAACGCAAGTACTTTTCAAAAAAAAAAATGTTTGAGTAATAAGGTAAAATAATAAAACAAAATTATTTTGTAAAATATCACAATATTTAAAAAAAAATTGTTAATGCAATTTGAACCATTAGGACATCTTTAAACTAAATGAGTGAGTGACAAAATATTTGTTGGTATATAGGTATATGTACACTTGTCATCTGATACTAACAACATTGTACAAAATCCATTCGTAAAAGTAAACACCCTATATAATATTTTGTTTTTCCGAGAAAAAATTAATAAAATTTTTGAAAAGTTATTGCGGCTCCACTATTTATCCGATTCTGATCAAATATTCAGAAAAAATTTCTCTGGTGCTCAGATAAATTATGTAATTTTAAGAAATAACAACGTGGCCAACTTACCGAAAAGTAAATTTAAAAATTCATTCTAGCCACATTATTTATTCGATTTTAATCAAATTTCATATTAAGATACTTCTAGTGCCTACATAAATTTATATAATTTTAATAAAATACAGCGTTATCAACTTTCCGATATAAGAATTAAAAAAAAAAATTATTATGGCCACATTATTTAACCGATTTTAATCAAATTTTCAAAAAAGATTCTCGTGGTACTCTCAATGCTTACATAATTTTAGTTCCGTAAAATGTTAATAATATAATAACTAATAATAAATACTAATAACATTGTAACATGGTGTTCACTTTTATGAATGTTTTTTTTCTCAATAAAATTTGTATTTGGGTGGATGTGTCTGTCGCATCCGTGTGCGACTGATGCACACTGCCTAAGTTTATGATGCTCGCATAAACGTCATTTGCTTGTCTATGTGCGGGCATAGAACTTTTTTTGCGGTTGTTGCGAACCTAAGATTCACTGTGCTATGTAATGTAGCTGCGATGTGCCTTCACTGAACGCTATGACCACACTGCCTTAAGGCTACCACCGTACAATCTCACCACCCCCCGACACGCCATTGCACACCGCACCCCACTAACACGTCACACCACGCTATCCTCTCCCCGTAGCGCGCACATCAGCACACTCACTAACATAACCCCCCGACTTGAAAGACCTGCGCCTTCAATGAAGATTGACAGAGATCGTCGTTCTCAAGTGGCAGAGGACAGATCCTGTTAAACGCTCGCTTCGTTGTTCCGCTAGCTGTTCGAATCGTTGCGACCCTGGCGATGTTGTCCTTACCCGGGTGGATGTCGATAACTCGGCCCAACTTCCATCGAAGTGGTGGTGCGTTATCCTCCTTCAAGAGCACCAAAGCACCTGCCTTCAATTTCTCTCCTGTAGTTTTCTATTTACATCGTTGCTGCAGCTTGGATACGTACTCACGCGACCATTGCTGCCAAAAGTGCTGCTTCAGTGCTTGAATGTGTTGATAGACTGATAACCGGTTTACGGGAACGTTTCGACAGTCAACGTCAGCTAGCTCACTTGTACTTCTTCCAATCAAAAGGTGTGCGGAAGTCAGAGGATTTAAATCGTATGGGTGTGTTGATAGTGGAGTTAATGGTCGGGAGTTTAGGATACATTCTATTTGCACAAGCACCGTATAGAATTGCCCAAAGGTTAAATGAGCCTCGCCTAACACTCACCGCAAATGATGTTTTACAGATTTCACGCCCGCTTCCTATAATCCGCCGAAATGAGGAATGTGCGGAGATGTGAATTTCTATTCAATATTTTCGCGCAATAACATGTTATTTATTTTTGCGTTATTAGTAACGCAGGTAAGAAGTCTTTTCAGTTCGGTGTTTGCGCCAACGTAGTTTGTACCGTTGTCCGACAATATTACATTTGGTTTGCCCCTACGGGCCACGAACCTGCGCAAAACAGCAATGAAGCATTCACTTGTTAAATCGCTCACAAGCTCTAAGTGAATAGCTTTACTCGCGAGACAGACAAATAAACAAACATACCTTTTTGACACTTTAGCTCCGCGACCTTTCTTATCACGTATTGAAAATGGGCCCGCATAGTCCGTGCCGACCGCGCCGAAGGAAACACCGGCTTCGAGACGTTGCCTTGGCAAATTGCCCATTATAGGCTGTGTGAGTTTTGCATTAAATCTAAAACAATGAATATATTCGCGCACAGTAGCTTTCGTTAAGGTCCGTCCACTAACAGGCCACCATCGTTTGCGGACACTTGCTAATAAATGTTGTGGACCGGCGTGCAGCAAACACCTATGTGCATCTCGCATTATTAATTTCATAAAATGATGTTTTAAATTTAATATGCATGGGTGTTGTTTGGCATATTTAAATTTTGAGTTTGTTAATCTACCGCTTACTCTAAGTAAACCGTCATCATCTAAAAGGGGATTTAATGCTAAAATGGAGCTCTTTAATCCTACTCGCCCCTCTTTTTTTAGATCATTGATCTCCTTATAAAAACATGCACCTTGCGCTAATGCCTTCAACCTTGTTTGAGCGTACCTTAATTCACGTATCGTCAGAAAGCCGTGTTAACGTTTTTCAATCAATCTGCAGCTCTTTATAAACCGAAACATATATGCTACTATTCGTAGTAATTTGTGAAAGTTTGAATAATTTTTAAATAAAAACGTTGACTCTACAACCGCGCATAATAAATTTGTTTCCTTTCGTCGATCCGGCAATTCCTCCTTGCTTTGCTCAAGTGTAGGCCAGTAAATTTCGTCATTGATTAACCAGCTCGGCCCATGCCATCATAATTTATGCGCGAGTAATTTTGTAGGAGACAATCTACGCGAGACCGCATCCGCCGGATTATGCTTAGTTAGCACGTGACGCCATTGATCTTTCATTGTTAATTCTTGAATCTTTGCGACGCGATTACTAACGAACGTCTTTAACGCCCGCGGTTGTAATTTCAACCAACCCAGAACAATTGTAGAATTCGTCCAAAACACGCATGATTCTATCTTTATCGATAATGCGTTACGTATCTTGTGCGCTAGCTTCGCCATCAGCAAAGTTCCGCATAGCTCCAGTCGCGGTATCGAAACTGATTTCAACGGTGCTACCTTCGATTTGGCACAAAATAAGTTTACAACGCGTTTTCCGTTGGTGTCCGTTGTGCGTGAATACGCACAAGCACCATATGCCATTTCGGAGGCATCCGAAAACTTATGTAATTGTATGTCCACGTGAGCTTCACAAAGCGCATGTCTTGGTATTAGCAAATTGTTTAGCTCGCTGAGTTCATTTCTAAAGCTAGACCACTTATTTTGAATTTAAACCGGAAGCTCGTCGTCCCACGTGACGCCGCTTAACCACAAGTTTTGCAACATTTCCTTTGCTATTATCGTGCATGGCGCTAATAGCCCTAACGGATCGAAAATATGAGCAATGCTTGACAAAATCGCGCGCTTTGTTATACGCGTACCGTTTGAGTGCTCTGATATTTTGAATAACAATTTGTCTTTGTTCGGCTGCCAGTTCATGCCGAGAATTTTAGTGTTTTTATTTTCACTTAAATTTATTACCATTAAGTTATAATCTACATCGACTAGATTTGCCAGTACTTCTGGGCAATTTAACGCGAATTTTCTTAATTCAAAGCAGCCCCCTTTCAATGCTTCGATTAAATCTTTGCAAATAGAACTTGCTTCTCGTTTGCTACTTGTTCCGGTGAGCAAATCGTCAACATAAAAATCCCGTTGTATAATAGTCGATAAATTAGGATTCGTGCATTTCACTTCGTCACCGATTTGCCACAAACAACAAATTGCTAGATATGACGATGATGAGCTGCCATACGTCACGGTATTTAAATTGTATGCTTACAACGGTTCAGATTGATTATTTCGCCACAATATTCTTTGCAATGATCTTTGCGACGGTTCTATGAGCACTTACCTATACATTTTGCATATATCCGCCTTTATAACGATTTTATGTTGCCTAAATTTAATTAATATTGCAAATATGTAAGTCATTTTGAACGACCGGTCCGACCATTTGAATATCGTTCAATGAGATACCGCTTGACGTTTTTGCCGAACAATCAAAAACTACGCGAAATCTTGTTGACAAACTATAATTTTTGATTACGCAATGATGCGGCATGTAATATGTATCTGAATTGATATCATTATTTTCCACTTTGGTCATGTGACCTAACGCTTCGTATTCGTTTATAAAATCCGAGTACATTTTCTTTAAATTAATGTTACTAGCTAATTTACGTTTAAGAGAAAAATATCGTTTTTCGGCTTGTGTCTTTGATTCGCCCAATTCAGTTAATGGTTTTTCAAACGGTATAGAAACTATGAATCTACCATCACTGTCGCGTACAGTGTTCTGTTTAAAATGCTGTTCGCACGCGTTTTCTTCGTTTGACCAATCTCTTTTTTCTTGGAATTCTTCTAATTGCCAGAACTTTGATAATTGTTTTTGTATTTCAAAATTATTACTAAAGTTACAATGAATCTTTTGCTCCTGATTAGTGTGAACTGAGCCACCTAATACCCAGCCAAATTTGGTCTTATGTAATACGGGCTTATTTTGTCCTACTTTAATTTGATCATTACCTATTATGCCCCAAAAGTAATCCGCGCCTATCAGTAAACTAATTTTTTCCGCTATATTACAGTGTGGATCTGCTAATTTTATATTCTCAGGCAAGTTTAACTCTGCTATATTGAAGTCGTATGCGGGCAACATTTCCGTGATATTTGGTATGACTAAACATTTAATATTTATTTGGAATTCGTCATCAAGTTATTGAACAGTAACTTGACCTTTACTGCTAATTCGCGCTGTAGTTTCGTTTAACCCGAATACATTAAACTCTAGTTTTTTCATGGTTAGATTTAAATTGTTTATGCACTCATTTGTTACAAAACTTGATTGCGAGCCTGAATCTAAAATTGTTCGAATGACATGTGGCTTTACCTTGTTGTTATATATTTTAACGCAAACTGTCGGTAGTAATATTTGTTTCTGATTTGCTACATTCCGACACGACAAAGTGACGCTTGCATTGCTATCATTGCTATTTTCGTTTAAATTTTCTGATTGCTCTTTTTCATTATGCAAGAGTGTGTTATGATTTTCGCGACATTTTCTACAACTTCCCGTTTTACACTTTTTTGCCCAGTGGCCCGGTTTGAGACAGTTTAAACAAAGCTTTGCTTTTTTGATTAATGCTGTGCGATCGGAAACTGATAAATTTAAAAATGATTGGCACCGATATAATGGGTGATCACCTTTGCATGAGATACATGCCTGTACCATTGAAATAAAAAATGACTTGTCATTTTGCTTATTCTTGATTTGTTTTTCATCTAATTGATTAGCCTCTAATGTTTCTAAAAAATCTGCACGGTTTTTAAAAAATTCTTTTAATTCCTCAAACGTAGGGACCTCGTTCTTTTGCTTAAGCGCCTCCCATTCTCGTAAACTAGTCTCATCTAATTTTGTTGTTACAATATAGATTATCAATGTATCCCACTCATTTGTGGGTTGATTTAAACCTTTTAATGCACGTAGATGTTTACTGATTGAATCTAATAATTTTCTAATTTTGTATGCTGATTCTATTTTAATAATATCTAGATTAAAAATAGCTTTTGTGTGATTGTGTATTAATAAACGAGTATTATTATAACGTTCGTTAATCAAATCCCATGCGATTTTATAATTATTTGATGAGAATTCAATTGCTTTTATAACTTGAGATGCATCACCGGTCAATGCTGCTTGCAGGTAATAAAATTTTTGAATATTATTTATTGATGCGTTTTGATGAATCAAAGTTTTAAAAGTATCTTTAAACTCAAGCCAGTTGCTATAGGAACCGTCATATTTCCGTAACTGAATCGTTGGTAATTTAACCGATTGTAGTGTCGAAACCGCGGTGCCCCCCGACGCTGTCGACACAGCATCGTCTAACTGATTTTCATTCCCCGTCGCGCACTTCGAAACATTCGCTAAAATAGTTTTTGCTATAGCTATTTGTTTATAATATGTTTCTGTGAATTCATCGCGTATTCTATCTTGCTCGTCACTATCTGACGCATCTGTTTCTATTTGTAATTGCAATTCTTCAAATTCATTTAAAAGCTTTTCTATATTAGGTAATCTTTCATTTAATTCAAATATTTTTACCTCATTTATTGCTTCATTATTCTGCAATTTTTCTTTTAATTTTACTAGAAATTTTGTGAATATTGTAAGATTGCGTTTTACAATACCTCGTTTGCGAATAATTGTTTCGTCTGTCATTATTCTTATAGTGTTAATACCGTACGGAAATACTTGTGCAAATAAAACGATTCTATAAAGGAATTTTTATTATAATTGGAACGCACTAACCTTGTTTTGTTGTCGGTGCTTACAACTATGCTTTGTAGCTTGCCGCTGCCGCAGTCACTGATGCTTGCCGTGTCGCGCCGCTTTCGACCTTGTGAGAGACGCTGTACGTGTTCTGATTCACTTTATCTTGTTTATTTGGCTCGAATGGACCATGTATTTGGGTGGATGTGTCTGTCGCATCCGTGTGCGACTGATGCACACTGCCTAAGTTTATGATGCTCGCATAAACGTCATTTGCTTGTCTATGTGCGGGCATAGAACTTCTTTTGCGGTTGTTGCGAACGTAAGATTCACTGTGCTATGTAATGTAGCTGCGATGTGCCTTCACTGAACGCTATGACCACATTGCCTTAAGGCTACCACCGTACAATCTCACCACCCCCCGACACTCCATTGCACACCGCACCCCACTCACACGTTACACCACGTCATCCTCTCCCCGTAGCGCGCACATCAGCACACTCACTAACAATATTAGTATCAGACGATATGTAACTTTAGTGTATATCAGGCGCGGATCCAGGGGGGGGTCATGGGGGTCATGACCCCCCCCCCCCAAGCATTTGCTTTTATTTAATTTTGGCCCTAATAGTTAAGGTGATGCCTCAAGTCTGTTGCAATGGAGTTAGTGTCGAAATTTTTCAAAGTTCAATTTCGATGATAATAATCGAAATTTTTTTTATGATCAGAAAATGGGAAATACCCCCCCCCCAATACAAATTTCGCTCCATGACCCCCCCCTAATTCGAAGTCTGGATCCGCCCCTGGTGTATATATATATATATATATATATATATATATATAACAATATAAATTTAGCGTATATATATATATATATATATATATATATATATATATATATATATACCAACAAATATTTTGTCACTAATTCAATTAGTCAAAATATGAAATAACGGTTGAAACTGCTCTACCTAATTTTTTCGAAGTTAAGGCTGATCAAATTAAAATGAAAATATGTATTATTTATAGCTCAGATACGAAAACGGGGTTTTAAACCAATTCATAAACTTCTCAATACAATTGGTGGTTGGCCAATAATAGAAGGTGACAAATGGAATGAGGATGCATATGATTGGATTGATACGATAAAAAAATTAAAAGAAATCTATAATATAAACGAAAAGTTTTTTATTTCTGTAAATACCTACCCAAAGTTACGTGTAAGTACACAATCTGAAATTTGTTTGTTTGCTTAAAATACCTAATCTGCTTGTAACACAGTTTTGCGCCATAATAGTTTCTTAGCTCGTTCCTAGGTACCACTAGAATGCATTGTTCAGCTGTTATGTTTTTTTATTCTGCAACTAGATACTAGATATCGTTTATATCTGCAAAGAAACAAGCAGCGATTTGTGCCTTCTTTTTCGGAAAAATTATTGAAAATTTATTTTAAGCATATACTGTTTGTACGATTTAAAATAAATTTTCAAGATAGAGTCTTTTTTATTTATAATAATTATAAAATTTTATTTTTGAACAATACTGCTTTTTGCTACTTTGATTGCAAGGAAAAAGTAGTATAGCGTTTGGTACGGTGTCTGTAAAATTTTCAAAAAAAAAAAAAATGTATAGAAATTCTTCATATAGCCTGTAGATGACGAATCTGAACTTAGTTTATGTAGGTGTATGGATGTGCGTCGTCAGCTCGCTCGCTCGGTCGTCAGACAAAATTTTGTGATCGCAACTCCTCCTAGACGGTTCATTCAATTTTAATGAAATTTTCAGGATAAATTTGTCTAGTGCCCGAGATGATCATGTAATTTTGTTTTTTTCCAGTGATGCCAACTTTCCGAGAAAAAAATTACTAAACTTTTTAAAAATTTATATTGGCTACGTTATTTATCCGATTTTGATCAAACTTTTAGAAAAAATTTCCCTAATGCTTTCATTAATTATATAGTTTAATTAATATTTAGTGTTGCCAACTTTCCGAGAAAAAAATTACTAAAATTGAAAAATTTTTATTATAGCCATGTTATTTAACCGATTTTCCTCAAATTTTCACAAAAGATTCTCCTAGTATTTGTATAATTTATGTAATTTTAACAAAATACAGTGTTGCCAACTTTCCGAGAAAAAATTAGTAAAATTTTTAAAAATTTATTATGACTATTTTATTTAACCGATTTTAATCAAATTTTCATAAAAGTTTTTCCTAGTGCCTAAATAAATGATGCAATTTTAACAAACTACAGTGTTGCCAACTTATCGAAAAAAAAATTACAAAATTTTTAAATAATTCGTTGTGGCTACATTATTTATTCGATTTTGATCAAATTTTCAGAAAAGTATGTCCTAGTGCCCACATAAATTATAATATTATTAAAATACAGTGTTGCCAACTTTCCGAGAAATGTCAAAGTAGTCTTTATATGGGTTTACCCATATACTTCTAATCTTGTTGGTTAAAAAAACTGTAAAAATTTGTATTCTTATTTCTCAGTATTTATGTGATAATATCAAAGTGGTCTATATATGGGTTTACCCATATACTTCCAATTTTGTTATTTATATAATTTTCCCATGTTTAATTGATCTATTTCTTTTAATTATGTAAATTAGTTATTTGTACATTAAAGAAAATCAAAAAAATCAAAAAAAAAAAATAGCCAAATATCAACAAAAAAATTTTAAAATGCGCCTTCACATTTTTTAATCCAACATTTAGAGCCAAGTGTATCCATAGATATTTTCACGAATAAATAAATATAAATCCTTAATAGGGTTTGTAGATGACGAATCTTAATTTATAAGAGTGTAAGCATGTGCGTTATATACCTTTACAATTTCTTGTAAATGCGGTAAAGTTTACATTGTACAAACTTAATAGAACTATTGCTGTAGTTCGTTTTTACTTTACATTCCTGATTTTATAATCCCGTTGTTATACACAACAATGTCCTAACCCACAAATGCCAGAATAAATAGGACCATACTAAAATATTTAGTAGTTTTTTCATTTATCAAGTTAACTTCACTTTCATAGATTTAAAAATAATATCTTACCGCACATTTTTCTTAAAAATAAGTATAAATACACAGGTACTAGATTTATAACGGTTAATTGTTATTACAAGTAAAAAACTATATGATCGGCTTCTCGTGCATATAGATCCTGTGTCTAATGAACGTTTGGTTAAAAATATTTATTTGAATGATTTTGATGGTATACGTTTGCGTGGACGTCCGATGACTAGTTGGAGTGGGGTATGATTGAGAGTGTTTTGCGTGAGCAAAAGTTTCCAAATAGTAGGAATAGAAGTGAGCATGTATAAAAGGAATTATGAATGTAGATGAAGTAAAAGTTGCTTGTGCTAGATAGGAATGTTTGGAGACAACTGATTTCGGGATGATGAAAATAGTTTGTACCACACCCTTTTGGGTAGATGGCGTAATTGTTTATGAATGTAGGTATTTTATAATATTTAATAGATTTTACTCCAACTGAAAAAAAATTTTCCTGGTATCCATATAAATTATATAATTTCAACAAAATACAGTGTTGCCACTTTCCAAGCAAAACTTACTAAAATATTTAAAAATTTACTATGACCATGCTATTTAACCGATTAATATCAAATTTTAACAAAAGATTTTCTTAGTGCTTATATAAATTCTGTGGCTTGGTACAAGAAGCTCCAATGTCAGTTTTTTGCCAAAACGAGTTTGATAGTGCATGTGCATTCATTGACTATATACCTCTAATTGCAAAAACGGCTATTGTCAAAAAAGCTTTAGAAATGCCTGTAACTTCTTACTTTCTATGGCCAATGTCGTAGGAAAATTTCGCCTGCTATATATGTAAAAGGGGCCAAAGTAAATTTATAAACAAAAACCATTTACACTGAAATGCAAGAAAGGCCAATGTCGACTTTTGCCGTTTTACGCTACAGATTTTAAAACGTTTGTTGTTTGTCAAAGTGTGACATAGGCCGTAGAACGTGAAAGTAGATGTGTGCGGTTTAGTGTTGTTCTTTAAAATAGTGGTAAAATTCGATCAAAATGGGGTCCAGAACTAAAAAAGATATTGGAAATGTGTTCAAATTATAGACACGGTGAGTAAATCATGGTAAATTTACTATTAGAATTCTACGTTTATTAACACGTGCAACTTTGAGGTTTTGTTATATTACAATATATTATAAATTCAGCAGAAATATTTTTAATTGCAGATCTTATGTTTGGCAGAGAGGATGAAAGTGTAGTACACAGCTCTCCTGCGCCTAGTATTAGTGAAAGTATAGCATATGCTTCAGAAAACGTTTTAGAAAATTCCTGTAATGCAGCGGTTTCTAAAGTGGGGGGCGCGCCCCTCTGGGGAAGCGCGCAAGATTTACAAGGGGGGCGTTGGTTAATTGCAAATATATCATTTTTTTCCAATCTTTATAATGTAGCAGCTAATTTATTTATTTTTTATTTATTTATTATTGATAAAATAGTTGTCAGCAATTTTAATCTCATTTCTATTTCTCATTATCGCATTATTGTATATTTTCTTTTGGCTTATCAACTATTAGTTGACGCATGTGGTGGCATGGGAGAGAGAAATAAACTGCCGTTTGAATCACGGACGCGGCAGATGTAATTTCGTATTATTCGTAATAAGACGCTTGCGTAGTTTTAATGCAAAATAAAATAGTTATAAAAGTTATATTATTAAGACTTTTATTTCAACAATAATAGCAAATTAAAGCTATTATTTAACTTGTATAAACATGCAAACATCATTCGCAGTGTCTGTGTAACTAACCACTAAGCGAGAAGACATTTTTGAAAAATTATACTATTTGAATTTGTCGTTACAAGGAAGTCACATGAATATATTTTTTCAAAAAGATAAAATAACCTCGTTTATTAAAAAAATTGAATTATGGATTAAAAATTGTCAAGATGACAATTTTGACATGTTTTCGAATTTAAAAAATAATTGTTGCATTGAAAAAATAAAAGAACATAGAGCTCTATTACACTTAGAAAATTTAAAACAATATTTTAATCATTATTTTCAAGATCTGGAAGAAAATGCAAAATATGAATGGATACGAAATCCGTTTATTGTCGAATATAATGATAATTTTCAACTAACAATTAATGAACGGGAAAAATTAATAGAACTTTCTTGTGATAGCGCGCGCTAAAAGATCAATTCAATCCGAATAATCCTGGGAAATTCTGGTTGGAAGTAAGCAAGCAATATCCCGCCTTGTCATCAAAAGCTATAAAAATTCTTTTACCTTTTGTGACCTCATATAATTATGAGCAAAACAGGATTTTCCACATTAGCTGTTATCAAAACAAAATATAGAGCACGATTAATATTGGAAAACGAAATAAGAGTGATGGCACTTTCCTCACATAAACCGGCGCGATTTAGCGAATTATGTGCGAAGAAACAAGCCCATGCTTCTCTTTAAAATTGATTTTTATTAATATAATTTATTTTTATACAATATTTGAGATTTTTGTTGTGAGAATAAATATTTAGGAATTAGAGAAATTATTTACATTACAATATTTATACTATTTTTGTGATTATTATTTCAATAAAGAAATAATTTACAAATTGTTTATAAATTTTTTAAATAGGCGGGGGGGGCAGAGACGGGATTTTTTATAAGGGGGGCATTAGTGAACAAAGTTTGGAAACCGCTGCTGTTATGTAAATAAAAATAATATTATAAAAAATCCCGAAACCACACTTAAATTAAAATAAAGCTAAATACGTATTTCGGAAGCTAAGCTTCCATCTTCAATAGCAAAATAAAATCTACAAAAATCTTACCTGTGTTCCAAAATACATAAACACTTAAGCACTTGTTGAAGATCACATATATTAAATAAGTAAAACTATGGTGGAGGGGTTGGCTAAAAGTCAGTGGTCAATTTTGATTGCGTAGTATGTTAAAAAGAATAGATCGTGGGATTGGTCCGTCATTTGCGTTTATAAGATTGCCTTTATTTTTGAAAATATAAAGACTTTTTAAAATATCTAATTGATTAAAATTTGTAACTTCTTTAATTAATTTAAAATGTTTGATATCTAAACCGTGGCAAGTATCATAAATATGTTGGGCTACACTAGATTTGCTAATTCTATTGTTTTTAAAGTGGGCTATATGTTCTTTAAAACTGGTAATGATGGATCTTTTAGTTTGACAAATATATTTCAAACCGCATTAACATTGAATTTCGTAAATTCCTGCCTTATTATACACATCTACTTTATTTTTCGGATTGCCTAACAAGTCAATAATATTGTTTAGAGAAATAAAGCGAATTTTTAAATTTGTACTATTTAATTTAGGTTGAAGTTTTTTGGACAACGATTTATTGAAAGGAATTTTAACGTAATATTTTTTGGTGTCAATATCTGGTGGATTTAAAGTAGTTTTTGTTTTCAATTTTAATTTAAATTTACGTTTTCAAATTAAGTTGATGATAATTTTTTCTAAAAATCTATTATTTTGAGCTATTTCTTTAATTAGATTTAATTTTTTTGGTATCTAGATTTAGTAAGTGGAACTGTGGTTAGTCTGTTTACTAGTAAATTGAATGAAACTAACTTATGTTGTAAGCGATGATTAGAATTAAATGAAATGTATTTGTTAGTATTTGTTGGTTTTCTGTAAATGTCAAACTCTAATAAAATATAATTTCTGATAACTAAAATATCTAAAAATGGGGTTAAGTTATTTTCTTTTATTTCATACGTGAATTTAATTGTAGGGTATTTAAAATTTAATTTTTGAACTAAGTTTTTTAAATTATCTTTTGAAGTATCAAATATGGCAAAAATTATTATTGAAAATAAAAAATTAAAATGCAAAAAATTTTAATTTTCAATAATTTTTCCTGCCAAACCAGACTGAGTTAAAAAAAAGTTACTTAGTTATTATGTAGCTAATTTTTTTCTCTATTTTACTGAATATTTTCAAATTTTTTTGAGCAAATTTTGTAAAAATCCAAAGGGTGCAGCTTATACTTCACTTTAAATATCTCGAAAAATAGTTACTTTATAGTTACAAAAGAAGAGTATGTTTTCTACACAGAATGTATTAGAAAATCGAAAAATTGTGCTAAAATGACAATTCCGCCAGTGGCGTAGAATTTAGGAAGGATCAACCTCTCACTTGACCTGTTGTACACCTCTGGCAGCAGCCAGAAACTTTTATTTAACATAATTTAGTATGGTGTACGGTACATACACTTCCTGCCAAGTATGATAAGGATACGTCAAATAATTTTTAAATACTGGGCAAAATTTTTTTTAAATTTTTAAATAAAACACCCTGTAGCTCAGTAAGGAGCCACATTTTATCTAAGTGATTTGCGTTAAATCTTCATATTCTGAGCCCAGGATACTCCAGTTAAAATATTTCCAATTACTAATAAATCACCCTGTATACATAAATATTTACAGTATGAATTATCTCTAACTGTGATTTTTTTGTTTTATTTTATAATTAAACCAAAAATTGTTATTTTTAACTATTTTATTAACAATTGTAGTGCATTTATTAACAGCGTTTAATACATTGTCATAAAAAACTGAAAAGCAATTGTTTACATTTTTTATTTCATATCGCCAAAGGCCAATTACATAAGACTAATTTAGATTCTAACAGATTGTAATTTACTCTCAGATAATGTACATATTGAATATTAGTTCATGTTTATTAACTAATACTTAATTTAAATTTAAAATACTGTGGTCCGTTATTTTAGGCTTATTTTGAACATCACATTTAACATTATAATTATTGGTAAATACTAAATCAATACAAGTTTTTGAATTTTGTGTTATTCTAGTGTACTCACTAACTAATTGTCGTAAACTATAAAATTCTGTTATAGTTTTTATTTTTTTTACAAAAATATCATTTACATCAAACCAATTAAAATTGAAATCACCTAACATTATTATATTATCATGTTCAACATTATCTAGCCACATATTAAGGAAATCTATAAAACATACTTGACTGGCACTAGGTGATCTATATATCACAGTTATTAAATTTTTATTTCTATTATATTTAATTTTTACTGACAGCAACCAGTGATGAAGCTGGTCACTTACATTTGCATATATACTAAAATTTACATTTTTTTAATGGACATGAGTAAATCACCTGTGTGCCTACTAGTCCAGTTTATGCGTTTTAATTTATAATTATTAATAAACAGTTCGCAATCGTTTATGTCGACCGTTATATGCGTTTCACTCAAACATAATACAATTGGATTTTTAGTTAGTAACAAAGCAAATATTTCGTCTTTATATACCAAATAACTTTGACATAAATTTAAGTAAAAGAAAATTTGAAGTCCACATCTGTCTTTAATGCTATATGTATCTAACGTTTGATTGCTGTTTTTCTACCTGTTTAAGATATACTGGGCATTTGTAATCTGCAGCTGTGTGATTTATGTCAAGTTTTAAATTTAATCTTTTATTAATTTGCAAGCAATTTATACTTCTATTTTATTAGAGTTACATTCATTGTATTTATGATCTGCCGCACATTTGAAACATGATTTTTTATTATTGCATTTTTTAATTTTATGATTAAAACCGCAGCACTTATAACATCTTGTAATATTCAGATCTTCGTACACTGCACAATTTTCCTAATCAATATTCACTGACCCAACTGTTATAACTTTTTTGAATGTATCACTGTCCAGCTTAACTATTGCATTATATCGGCTTTTTCTTTCAATAACTGTTTTAACTTTAACATGCAAATATTATCGTTAAATATTGCTTTATTTTGCGAAAAAAGAAAATAACAAATATCTGCACATCTTGGCTTAATAATGATTGCAGGTTTTGTTATTTCTGCATACGATTTAACACTAGGTTGAATGAAAGCTGGAAAAGCTAAAGTTTTCTTTATGTCTTTTATTTCATTTTTTAAATGTTCCATGTCTCTATTATCCAATTTGTTATATATTAGTTTTTTTAATGAATCAATTTTACTGTGATAATTTTTGATTGCATTTTCAATCATCACTTTACCAACATTTACAGATATGACTGATTCTTCTACACAATTATCGCAGAACCATTTAATAGACAAAATACCATCAATTAATAAAAATTGGGTTTCTTTGATTCTAACACATTTTAAATAAAACCAATGGTTACAAGAACCATCACAATCAATTACTTTGTCTTTGTTAAAGTCAATCCGGCATTTAAAACAAAAATCATTATTTCTCATTACTTAAAAGTTTGATTGTCACTAGATATATAAAATGTTTGCACCAACCAAAAAAAGATTCTTTTAGCGACTACATAAATTATATAATTTTAGTTATACATATGCTAACTTTCTGAGAAAACAGTTATTAAAATATTTAAAAATTTATTATGACGATATTATTTAACCGATTTTAATCAAATATTCAATTGCCGACAAATTTTATATAATTTTTCTTTAGTATAGGGTTGTCAACTTTCCAAGAAAAAAAAAACTAAAATATTTAAAATTTGGTAATTTTTTTTTGGAAAGTTGGCAACCTGGTACGGAAGTAAAATTATATAATTTTTGTAGGCACTAAAAAATTTTTTTGTGAAAATTTGGTTAATTACAATTCAATAAAATATCCATAATAAATTTAAAATTTTCAAAAAATGAATCGGTGAGTTGAACAACTGCATAAGTCCAAAAATGGCGATTTTAAACTGATATAGCCAAATTGTTTTAAAAGGCAAAACAAATGAATGGCACGAATAACAGTACAAGTCAATGTTTCTTTATGGGTTTTCTAGTGGATACATTTTTGCAAGGGATTTGAAAAACAATATAAGTCTAGGACTTGTAGACAGTTTTTTCCACTTTTCTCAAAACTACATTTTTGTCAATATTTTTGTCGGATAGTTAGCGACACAGTATTTTGTTAAAACTATATAAAATATGTGGGCACTAACAGACTTTTGTAAAAATTAGATTAAAATCTGTTAAATAAAGTGGCCAAAATAAATTTTTAAATATTTTAGTAATTCTTTTCTCGGAAAGTTGACAACACGCCATTTTATTAAAATTATATAGTTTATATTAGTTCTAGGGGTATCTTCTGTAAAAATTTGATTAAAATCAGATAAATATGTTTTTTCTAAATAGTAATTTGTTTCTTGGAAAGTTGGAAACATTGTATTATATACCTCAATCGACTTACAATTAGGTGTAAAATATGTGTAATTTAGAAGTACAATTAAAAAATTAGGTGTAAAAATAATTTCAAAAATATTACAAAAAAACTAATTGAGGTTGGGAGTCTACATAGACTGACAACCCTGCAACGTTAAAATTATCAAAAAAAAGTAAAAAAGTACTTGGCTATGGTAAAATTTGATGTAAATTAAGTGTAACACATCTGTTCAGACAAAAGTTGAAATACATTATCGAGTTGTTCCCCAAAATTTGAAATTGTACCTGAGACAAAAAAGGGTCATATCCGAATTATCCCCAGCGCTAAAAACCGCTCATGACCGTGTTGTCCTCCAAACTTTCCAATTTTGCCTGAGGGGGATACCTATCTTTTACGCCGATGAGATAAGCGCCTATATTATGAATGAATAATAATGAATAATAACATAACTAAACAAACTAAACCTAACCTAACCTATCCTAAGCCAACAGTGGCGCAGATGATAGGGTTTACCTTTTTCACTAATTTTGACTAATTAATAATGGTATTTTAACTTTTGTTGTAATAGATGTGTTACACTTAATTAATTTACAACTAATTTTACTATAGCCAAGTACTTTTTTATTTTTATCTGATAATTTTTAACCTTATAGGGTTGTCAGTCTATGTAGACTCCCAACCCCAATTATGTGTTTTTTTATATTTTTTAAATTACTGTTACACCTAATTTTTTAATTGTACACCTAAATTACACTTATTTTACACCTAATTTTCAAATATATTTTTTTAATAGTTGGCATCAGTGGGATTGTAATGTAACTTTTGTAAGCACTATGACAATCTTTTTTGAAAATTTAATCAAAATCGTATAAATAATATAACCAAAATAGATTAAAAAATTTTGTTACTTTTTCTCGGAAAGTTGGCATCATTGAAAAAAACCACGGGATCATCTTGGGCAATAAATAAACCTATCTTGTAAATTTCATTAATATCGGTTGAACGATCTAAAAAAATTTGCGATATTTTAACTGAGAACCGAGCGAGTGAGTGTACGAGCTGACAACGCATACACACTCACCTTTATAAACTAAGTTTTGATTTGTCATCTAGATGCTATATGAAAAATTTCTATATAATTTTCTTTTTTTTAAAATTTTACAGTCACTGTAACATTTTCGTTGCGGTTAAGATGGTAAAAATATAAATGTATACAATTAGTAATTTTTTTGTAAATATAACAGAATATCACTGATAAATAAACATACCACATTAAATTTTGATTTCAAACTATCCAAATACTGCATTATATAGAATTATATGCAAATATATTTATAAAATATATTCAGTACAGATACTTTTATGTTATTAGGATTGTCACCAATATAATAACGTGCAACGGAACTTACTATATTACTTACGATTATATATAAAGTTATTTTGTTATACCCCAGTTACATTAACATTTTTTACTTTTTTTAATAAATATAATTGAAATATTTATTTTATTTAACATAACATAAATTTAAAATATTTTTATTATTCCCTTATTAAGAAAATACATTCACAAATATTTGCATGTAAAATGACGTTACGATTGTGATACCATTTAGCGGTTTTAATATAATATACCTGACAGACAGATATAATCGTTCGTTCTAGTTGTACTATATATTCATTCTTATTATGTCATTCGAATGACATCATTCGAATGATCATTTAATTATGATATTAATTCGAATAACAATTATTCGATTATCAAAATAATTTAAAAATCTGTTTCAGATTGAATCGAAGACACATCAAGAATATAATGAAATTCATAGTGCATCTTTACATTTAAATAAATACGTTG
This sequence comes from Clivina fossor, assembly GCA_963966155.1. Classification (NCBI taxonomy): domain Eukaryota; kingdom Metazoa; phylum Arthropoda; class Insecta; order Coleoptera; family Carabidae; genus Clivina; species Clivina fossor. The sequence goes on along the minus strand of OZ014555.1, from coordinate 30,440,678 downwards.
AAGTAATGGCAAAATGTGTTGAAATATTAAATGGGGGCAAAAATTCTCAATCAGTACAAGAAGACATATATGATTATTTTAATTTCACAAAAAAATTACAAGAGGTATGTAGGTAGTTAACATAATAAAAATAAATCAGAAACAATTATATTAAAATAAAATGGCTTTAAATTATAATTTTTTTCTTAATATTTATTTATAATCGACATTTCGACAAACTCAACGTCTGTAGTTATCAAGAAAAATTAATATAAAAAAGGTGCATGTTGATTTTGTATATTATAAATAAATCTTAATAAATAATTAGAACCTAAAGCCGTTTTATTTTAATATTGCTAGTTATACAGTTATTTGGGGGTGTGCTAAACCGTGTGCCTTTAATAAAAAGTTTTGTTACTATTCCTAATATTTCATAAACTGTGAGGGATGCTGCTATTAAAATTTGATTTATTTGAGTAATATTGAGATTCTCATCTTTATAAATTTGGTTTAACGTGGAATTTATCACCGATATTACTTGTTTTGCTTTTAGATTGTAAATTATCTTTTGGAGCTTAAGGTTTCCTGTTTGCTGTTCTATTTTATTTAAATGCTTTTTGAAAATTGTTTCTATATATTTTCGTCTACATGGTAGTTTTCTTCTTCTTCTGAGGTCATTTCTGATGGCTTTGCTATTATGTTATCATTATTTTTTTCTAGCTCATTTAAATTGTTTTTTGAATTCGGGATGGATATATCGTCAATTACTTGTGGTTCAGTAGCGAAATTATTTGCAGAAGTTCTAATTGCGTTTAGTTCTGATGTTGTTAATTTATTGTTAATTAAAATGTACCGTCGTTGCGATGCTAGTTTTTTTGCGTCTATGTAAGTTTTTATTTTGGATACTTCTGCCTCCATATTTCAAAAGTGCTTCGTGTAACAGATGTTGGATTTGTTTTCTTTGCAAAGAAATAAAACCACATTAAATTTTTGTATTCTTCAATACTCCAAGGTATTTTTATATTTTGTGTGGTACTGGTCTGCGAGAATGTGGGGCTTTGAATTGAATCATTGCTTGACACATTTTCTGCATTTGACGGTTTTTCTGTCAAAACAAGATTTGTTTTATTTTTTCCGCGTGTCCTTATATCATTGTCTGGGTTCGTCAACGGTGAGTTCAATCTTGTTTGTGACATGGTCCGACCGAAAGTTTCCGGCATGTTACGCATATTTTAATTTCTTGTTTTTACCATTTTTCTCTAAATAGGGTTGCATTTTATAGTTATCTACCAGCTTTATAATTCAGCCGCCTCCATAGAAGGAACAGACACTGACGGGATGCCGCTCCTGACATGGAAATCAGACACATCCCTACCACAGGCTCGTCCGCCAATAGTCGTTGGCCTCGTGGTGCCAGAGCCCCGTTAGCCGTTGTCTCCATATGGATACAACGTTACCGCCAAACACGTGGGGTTTCCCCCGGACTTGGGGTTGGATTTTGCATGGTTTATTATTATTATGTTTGTTTTTTACGCCGATTAATCGTTACGGTTTTTTTTTTTCTTTTAACCGAAGCTCTACCTGAGCTTTTGGGTTTATTATTATTATTATTATTATTATTCGTTTTTATTTCACACCACTTCAACTTGGCTGAGTTACCCAGGTAATTGGTGTAACATTTCTTACAAAACAGAGAAATAGAAAGGTTGTGGTGGACTGATTTAGTATCCGAAATCTGACCTAGATCTTAAGGATACTAAATGGTCTTTCTGATAATGTGTGCAGTGCTGTTTTTTATTATTATGTTTGTTTTTTTACGTCGATTAATCGTTACGGTTTTTTTTCTTATTATTATTATTATTATTATTATTATGTTTGGTTTTTCACGTCAATTAATCATTACGGTTTTTTTTTTCTTCTAACCAAAGCTCTACCTGAGCTTTTGGGTTTATTCATTTAAGCACTTTGCGGAGGATGTGTGCTGTACCAATTAATGCAGTTTTCTGAATTGTTTTAATGATATGTTTTTCGCTACAGCCTGGTATTTGAGATAAGTATTTTGTTAAAATTTTTTCCAATGGCTCCTAACCCTTTAAATATTATTGGGATTATTTTTGTGTCCTTGTTCCGGGATCTACTAATTTCTATTTGTAAACTTCTGTACTTAAGTATTTTTTTATTTTCTTTTTTTATTATATTCTGGTCAGCGGGTACTGAAATATCTAGTAATAGGCAATGCTGTTTTTCTTTATCTTTAATTATAATATCAGGTCTATTACTGTCTATTGTGTGGTCGGTCTGCACTAGCATGTCCCATAGTATTGTTGTGTTTCCTATGCTGGTGACTGTGTTCGGAGTGTGGTCAAACCATTTTTCTGTGGTTTGCTCTCCGAGTGATTTGCAAATGTTCCAATGTACATATTTTCCTACGTTGTTGTGTTTGGTTATGTAATCGGTTTTTGCTAGTACAGGACAAGCTGAGATTATGTGCTGAACAGTTTCGTCGCTGACTCTGGATAATCTGCATTTAGTGGTGTTGTGGTTTTTGTATATTTTGTTTTTTATGTTGTTTGTAGGCAGTGCTTGTTCTTGGGCTGCTACTATTAGTGCTTCAGTTTCTTGTTTCAGATCTGAGCGCAAGAGCCACGAGTATGTACCTATTTTGTCAATATCTGGGACATCTTGAATTTCCCTCAGGTACTGCCCGTGTAAAAATTTTGTTTTCCAGTTATTTAAATACTGTTTCTTAATGAGATCTGATGTGCGATGTTTTATTTTTTGGACTGCGTTTTGTGAGGTGGTTATTGTTATATTTTTAGAAATTTCGTCTTCATTTGTATGTAAATTAGATAAAGTATTTTTTGTACTGTTAATAATGCTATTGTTATTAATTTTTTTGATTTCATGTCTATTTACTTCTTGCATTAGTTTATCTTTTGTATTCTGCAGGTAAAATCTTAGTCCAATTATTGCTGTTTTATGTGCACTGTAAAGATTTGTCAGCCCTCGTTCGCCTAGGTAGCGTGGTACATACAGACGGTCAATATCTGCTCTGGGGTGATGCATTTTGTAAGTTGTTAATAGCTTTCTTGTTTTTTTATCTATGGCTTCTAATTCAGCGGAAGACCAACTTAGAATGCCATAGCTAAATGTTAGGATTGGAACTGCTAATGTGGTTATGGCTGTTGATTTATTTTTAGAGTTTAACTCTGATCCAAGCATCATTTTTAATCTTCGGTAAAATTGTGATCTAAGGTTGTTTTTCATATTTGAATGCTTTATATTTTCTGCTTCTTCTATTCCAAGGTATTTATATTGTTTTATATGTATTGTTCCATCATCTTCTGTATTTCAGGTTCTGTATACTGTGTCATAGATTCAAGTGTACCTTTTCTAATATTAGCTTCTGCACATTTTTCTATACTAAAATTCATTTTTATATCGTTACTGAAATTTTTTACTGTGTCTATTAATATTTTTAAGTTTGGTTCTCTGTCAGCAAATAATTTTAGGTCATCTACATATAGTAAGTGAGAATATTATATTCTATTGTTGTGTACTTTGTATCCTATTTTTTTTATTATTAAGTAAATTTGTTAACGAGAAGAGGCACATACAAAATAAGAGGGAAGACAGCGAGTCTCCCTGAAATATTCCTCGTTTGATGTTGATGTTTCCGTAGTTCTCAATTCTTGTTTTGGTTTTCATGGTTAGAGCAATATTCCAATTCATTTTTACTTTGTCACTGAAATTAGTAATATTTCGATTTACTTTGTGTATGCCTAATGTTTCTATCATCCAGCTATGGGGTATACTATCAAATACGTTTTGGTAATCTATCCAAGCCATATATAATTAATTTTTTTCTGCAGTTTTTTAGAATCATTTTATCAACTAGTAAGTGGTCCTTGCATCCGTAGCTGCCTTTTAAACAACCTTTTTGTTTAGGAGGGAATAGATTGTTTTTAACTAAGTAGTTGTATATTCTGCTCTGCAAAAGGGATGTAAGCAACTTATACATGACTGGAATGCATGTAATTGGTTTGTAGTTCTTTGGTTGAGACACATCTCCTTTTTTAGGTATCAAATAAGTTATTCCTTTTGTAAACCAAGTTGGAATATCTTTTTGTCCAGTTAGTAGAATTTAGAAAGAACGAGCATTATGTTTATGTAAAGATGTAAATTTTTTAAGCCAGAAATTTCTAAGGCCATCTTTTCCGCTGGCTTTCCAATTATTTAATTTAGACAGTTTTTCTTTAATTTCCATTTCTGTGACATCTTCCCATTGCATTGGTGTTTCTGCATTTATGCTTTGTGTGGCTTCATATATCAAGTTAGTGTTATTATATTTTATATTATTATCCCACATATTTGACCAGAATTTTATTATTATTATTATTATTATTCGTTTTTATTTCACACCACCTCAACTTGGCTGAGTTACCCAGGTAATCGGGGTAACATTTCTTACAACCCAGAGAAATAGAGAGGTTGCGGTAGACTGATTTAGTATTTATTATTATTATTATTATGTGTGTGTTATTTTCACAGGTTTTACCTGCTATTTGTTATTATGTCGCATTCAGATGCAAACCATGCATCTTAGAGTTTGGCAATAAATATAAATATATACAATTATACACTATAGTAGTGCTTTTTTTAAAATATGAGATGTGTCTAATAAAACGCTTTTCTGTAGTTCCGGTATGTTATGATATGCAGGGATTTTACTGATTTCTTTTGGAAGTTGTTTTGAAATAATGCCTGTTGCGCCTATAACTATCGGTATAATGGTAGCTTTTGTTTTCCACATTCTTTGAATCTTTATTTGGAATATTTCAATTTTTTCTCTGAATCCTTTTTCGTTACATCATAATCGGAAGGTATTGCCACATCAATTATATAGGTTAATTCAGGTGTTCTAATTATGATATCAGGTCGATTAGCTTGTACATGTCTGTCTGTTTATTATTATTATTTTTTATTTACCTTCTAGAGGTATTAGTAAAATACAGTATAGCCAACTTTCTGAGTAAAAAATTACTAAAATTTTAAAAAAACACAACATTGTACAACGGCCTCCGTGGAAGCAAGTATGTACAACAGTAATATAATATAATTATATTACAAAATTATTATATAAATATAATAAAGAAAATCACATTCAAATTTACTTGCCAGAGGTATGTATTTATTAATCTTTTCTGTATATTTCTTTTCTGTGTTTGCAGGTAGTGGTATAGCTGTCTATTATGTAGGTCTCTTGCTTCATTTTATCAACCAAAATTATATCAGGTCTATTGTGCTCGATGGTTTTATTCGTTTGAATTCCTTTATTCTAATAAAGTTTAAAATGTGGTTCATCTATTACAGTTTCTGGTGCATACTTATAATAAGGTTTTATTTCAGTATTGATTACGTAATTTTGTAAAATCTGTTGATGTATTATTTTCGTCACATTATTGTGGCGATCTGTATATTGGCGTGATGCTAATGTAGTTCAACTGCCTATTATGTGATCAATCGTTTCATATGCTTGATTACACATTCTGCATTTGTCGTCTGTAAAACATGGTAATTTTAATATATGTTTTTTGTAGTACTTTGTCGGAACTACTTGGTCTTGTATCGAAGCAAGTGACCCCTCAGTTTCAATAAAAAGATCTCCTTTGGTAAGCCATGCATTAGATGCTTCCTTATCTATTGTCTTATTATCTAACAAGTTCGGATGTTTAACATGAAGTGGCTTACTTTTCCATTTTGTCCATTGACTGGATGTTGAGTCAACGTGTGCCGTTACGTTATAGTCTGAATTTGCCAGGTTTAAAGGGGTAATTTTTTTGTCAGCATTCACTGCTGCTTGGTGAATCAGACTGGTATTTTTTTTAGTAAAAAAATAATTTCTTAGTTTTAATATTTGAGTCGCGTGCATCTTCGTTAAATTAGGCATACCTCGTCTACTTAAATTTTGTGGAAGATGGAACCTTTCCACAGAACTTATTATTATTATTATTATCTTTGATTTGTACTATTTTAGGTAGGTATATCGTATTATTATTATTATTATTATCCTTTATTTCACATTTAGAGGTACATAATATTGTACAACGGCCTCCGTGGAGGTAAGTATATAAAATATACATTTGTGATATGATGTATTACAAAAATAGTATAGTAAATATATTCAAATTTATTTGTTTCACTATGTTATGTTAAATTTAGCACTCTTCTGACTATTGCGCATGTACTTAAAATTACTGCTTTTTGTAGTTGCAAATAGATGTATTTTTTCATTATTATTATTATTATTATGGTTTTCTTTCGCAGTGTTAACTGGTGTGGATTATATAACATCCGAGGTCACACCGTGACCTAAAGGATTGTTATGTCTTTTAGTTTACATGAGAGTCCTGCGTAGTATGTAAGCAGTGCCTAAAATGGCAGTTCTTTGAATAAGGGCGAAATTGTGTTTTCCCGGTATTTGTTCGACATATTTTTTGTACTGTTGACTTACATACCCTGTTGCTCCTACTATAATTGGTATTATCACCACCTGTTTATTTCAAATGTTTTTTAATTCTATTATTAAGTCTTTATATTTTAATTGTTTTTCTATTTCCTTTTTATTTATATTGCTATCAGATGGAATGGAGATTTCAATTATGTATATTATTATTATTATTGGGAAGGAACCACCCTACCACCCACCCTGCCCAACAGTAAAAAGAAGAAGGGAAAGGTAAATATAGGGGTATTTTATTACAAGTCGGCCTGTTTAGGGCAAGAACATATAATATATGGTAGTAGTTTACAGTGTTAGTAAGAATACAATAAATATCAATATATATACATACATACATATATATATATATATATATATATATATATATATATATATATATACATATAGTTAACACGTAAATAGTAATGCGGAGTTTCGATAAGTTATTAATTAATTAATCTTTTATATTCAGGACCTTTCTCACAATGTTACATGTATCTAATATTACTGATTTTTGCATTTGGAGATATATATGTTTACCTAAATCTAATTTGGATATATATTCATGCAGTTTTCTTGGAATTTCTCCTGTAGCACCTATGGCGATTGGAATGATTAATATTGCGTTTTGTCTTTTTGTTTTTTGCATATCTTGCGCGAGTGGTAAGTATTTCTTTACTTTTTCTATTTGTTTTGTTCTTATATTTGCAGGCGCTGGTACGGCAATGTCAATTAGGAATGTACGTTTATTGGCTTTATCTTCATACACAATATCAGGTCTGTTGTGTTCAACAGATTTATCTGTGTGGATCGTTCGGTCCCAGTATAATTTTGCTTCTGCAGTTTCAATTATCTGTTCAGGTTCGTATTTATAATACGATGTATAGTTATGTCCGAACAGCTTCTGACATAGTTTAGAATGTAAAATTTTTGCCACATTGTTGTGTCTTTTTAGATAATCCGATGACGCTAGCGTTTGGCATCCAGATATTATATGCTCAACATTTTCGTTGTTATTATCGCACATTCGGCATCTGGTGTGCTGGAGAGTGTTATCTTTAATTATATATTTTTGTAATTTCTAGTGGAGATTACTTGATCTTGAATGGCTAATATAAAGCCTTCTGTTTCAGTATGTATGTCACTCTTCCATAGCCATTCGTTGGACGCCTTTTGGTCGATGTGGTCTTGTTCGATTTGAGCTATATAGCGGCCATGCAATTCTTATTATTATTATTATTATTATTATTATTTTTATTATTATTTCTTTATTCACAATTACAATTTTTGTACACGACCGTTAAGGTAAGTAATACAATATATTTGATGAAAAATATACACTACAAACATATACATTTTATTATTATATAATATCATATGTATGTATTCGTTGTTGGTAAGTGGTAGTGATACTTTTAAAGGTCACCTATGACCCTTCTGACAATACTGCAGGTATTTAATATTACCGTTTTTTGCATGATGTTAAATAGTGTTTGAGGAAGTTGTAGTTTGTCCAGTCCCTCAAACAATTTTTTTGGTATTTCTCCCGTTGCGCCTATAACTATTGGAATAATACTTACTTTATTTATTTGCCACATATTCTTCATTTCATCGGCTAAAGGTAAGTACTTCCGAATCTTTTCAGCTTGGGTTTTCTCTATATTTGCAGCATACGGAATTGCGATATCAATAATATATGTGATTTTATCTTTTTTCAGTGTTAGGACTATATCTGGAATATTGTGATCGATCGTTTTGTCAGTTATTATCTTTCTATTCCAGTACAGTCTTGTGTTTTCATTTTCCCAAGTTGGTGAAGGTTCGTAATTATTATTATTAATATTATTATTATTATTATTTTTCACTTCACCTCTAGAGGTACACAACATTGTACAACATTGTACATTGTACAGGGTGGGGTGCGACTGAGGTAGGTACGGTCAAAGAGACAACTGAGGAGTAGACTTTCAAAATGCATTTTGTCCAAAATGTAAATTTTTTAGTTAGTGATGGTAATACGTTCTATGCGCAAACACGCATCTTTTAAGACAAATTCGACATTTAAAACGCATATTGTCCCGTCTGAAATAAATATTGAAAGTTACTTGGACATTCAAAACGCGTTTTGTTTAATGGGCACGTAATGTATTTTCAGATTTAGTCAAAAACGTTTTGTCTCTTTCTGAAAATTATGGAATTTGGACAAAACGCATTTTAAAAGTCTGCTCCTCAACTACTTTTCCTGTTTTTCTTCTTTAAGTTTTCGGTATGTTTAATACTTTCTTAACGATTGATGTGTTGTTGTTATTATTATTATTATTATTGTGATAAGCACGAATTAGGCTTCTAATAACACGAATCATATAATAATGATTTAAAAAAAGACGATACAGTGTATTATATAAACGTAGTATAAGAGCTAAGCCCCGCTCCTCTCACGTGCACACTGCATGCAAATATTCTTTTCTGTTGAATGTACTATAGAAAGGGTTTTTTTGCAGTTTTGCATAGTTTACAATTTTCAACAGATAATAATTTATTTAAAATACACATTAAGCCGATTGTGACATTCGCCACATAGACCCGGTCCGGCCCGAGCCCATGGCACTATCTAATTCTATGGCCCGGTTTGGCACAAAACCTACATTTACACCTAGGCCCATATAAATCTCTAAAATATATATAATTTGTACAACAAATACACATTTTAGTAAATAAATTATTTAAATACTTTTAGCAGTATAATTTAATATTATGATTTTTTTGTAGATTTACCATTCAAGCCATAATCCTGAACATTTATTAATTACTGATGTGCAAAAAAAGTATCAAAATATTCGTTGGTTGGAATTGATAAATATTATGAAACCTTCTCTACATATTGATAACAATACAATCTTTGAAGTTCGAGTAAGTATATAACTAAATTTATAATTTCCTTTGATGAAATGCTCAACAAAATTAGAAATATATATGGATAAATCCATCATAGACCACTTTGATATTATCACATATATATGCTAAGAAATAGGAATACAAATTTGATAATTTTTTACCAAAAGTTTGGAAACAGCATTCTTTTTAAAACATATTTAATAATTAAATTGCATACAAAAATCTATCCTCAAAGTTTGTTTTATATGCTTTCTGGGTGTCCCATTTTAATCCGCCACTTGCAATAACTTTAAAATCGTGCATCGAACAAAAAAATGTTACGGATGAAAAGTAAATAGTTTCGAGAGGGACATCTGATGCAGGGACCCTTGCTCCCTCCCCCGGACCCACTAGGGGGGTGGGAATAGGGAACAACTTTGAAATCTTAAATAGAACCCCTTATTTTTTATTGCAGATTCAAATAGACCATTAAAAAGTATGTTAATTTTATTTTGAGATTTTTTATCTTTGATAGATAGCGCTGCAGACAGCAAAATGTGTTTTTTTTAATGAAATTAAACACAAAAAATCAACACTTCTGTTGGAGACAGATATACGGATTCAGGTGTACCGCTGCAATGATGGTGATGATGCGTGAGTCCTCATCACAATTTGCTTTGGGCCGGTGTCGTTTTAGGTGACCTTGACGCAACCGTTCTGCCAGATCTCGCATTGTACTTTGCGACGGATTTTGACGATCCGGAAATCGTTGGCGATACAGCCTCACTGCTAAGGTGTAATTGTTTCCCGACTGTGCAATTACTTTTAGAATGTCCACCATTTCCGCCGGTGCGTGATCCATGGTTACTCAAGGACGTAACTTTATGTACTAAAATCATTTTTATTTTCTAAAAATTAAAACATTTGAAAACCAAAAAACTAAACAATCTAATAGAAGTGTTAATTTTTGTGTTCAATTTTATTTAAAAAAAAACATTTTGCTGTTTGCAGCGCCATCTATCAAAGATAAAAAATTCTCAAAATAAAATTCACATATTTGTTAATGGGGAATTTTATTTAAGATTTCAAATTTGCCCCCCGTCCCCCCCCAGAGAATTTGGTGGGGCAAGAGTTGGTGCATCAGATGTCCCCATCGAAACTATTTACTTTTAATCCGAAAAATTTTTTTGTCCAATGCGTGATTTTATAGTTATTGCAAGTTGCATATATATATATATATATATATATATACTGGGTGTCCCATTTTAATCCGCCACCTGCAATAACTTTAAAATCGTGCATTGGACAAAAAAATGTTTCGGATAAAAAGTAAATGGTTTCAAGGGGGACATCTGATGCAGAGACCCTTGCCCCCTCTAGACCCCCTGACGGGCGGAAAAGGGGGGCAACTTTGAAATCTTAAATAGAACACCCTATTTTCTATTGCAGATTCTGATAGGCCATTAAAAAGTATGTAAATTTTATTTTAAGACTTTTTTCTTATCTTTGATAGATGGCGCTGCAAACAGCATTTTTTTTCTCAGTTTATCAATCTTCAATTTGAAAAAAAAAGTGTAACTAAGTACGATATTCAAGGTTTTTTTCAGTTCTTTGGAAAGAGGGGGGGTAAGGGTCACTGCATCAAATATCTTCCTCGAAACCATTAACTTTAAGTTAATGGTTTCGAGGGGTATAACTTTAAGTTAACGGCTTCGAAGGGATATCTGATTCAGTGACCCTTGCCCCCTTTTCTCATAGAACTAAAAAAACTTGAATATCGTACTTAGTTACACCTTTTTTTTCAAATTAAAAACTGATAAACTGAGAAAAAAATGCTGTTTGCAGCGCCATCTATCAAAGATAAACAAAAAGTCTTAAATAAAATTTACATACTTTTTAATGGCCTATCAGAATCTACAATAAAAAATAGGGTGATCAATTTAAGATTTCAAAGTTGCCCCCCTTTTCCGCCCCCAGGGGGTCCGGAGGGGGCAAGGGTCTCTGCATCAGATGTCCCCCTCGAAACCATTTACTTTTTATCCGAAACATTTTTTTGTCCGATGCATGATTTTAAAGTTATTGCAGGTGGCGGATTAAAATGGGACACCCAGTATATATATATATATATATATATATATATATATATATACAGGGTGTAACAGAATAACTATTCCTAATTTTAACTGGAGTATCCTGGGCTCAGAATATGAAGATTTAATGCAAATCACTGAGATAAAATGTGGCTCCTTACTGAGCTACAGGGTGTTTTATATAAAAATTTAAAAACGATTTTTGCTCTGTACTTTAAAACTATTTGACGTATCCTTATCATACTTGGCAGGAAATGTAGGTACCGTACACCATACTAAATTATGTTAAATAAAAGTTTCTGGCTGGTGCCAGTGGCGTACAACAGGGGCAAGTGAGAGGTTGATCCTTCCTAAATTCTACGCCACTGGCGGAATTGTCATTTTAGCACAATTTTTCGATTCTCCAATACTTGTTGTGTAAAAAACATACTCTTCCTTTGTAACGATAAAGTCACTGTTTTTCGAGATATTTAAAGTTAAACATAAGCTGCACCCTTGGGATTTTTTCAAAATTTGCTCAAAAAAATCTTAAAAAAATTAGTAAAATAGAGAAAAAAATTAGCTACATAATATCTAAGTAACTTTTTCTCTAACTCATTCTGGTTTGGCTGGAAAAATTATTGAAAATTAATATTTTTTGCATTTTATTTTTTTTATTTTCAATAATTTTTACAGCCAAATTAGAATGAGTTAGAGAAAAAAGTTACTTATTTATTATGTAGCTAATTTTTTTCTCTATTTTACTAAATTTTTTCAGATTTTTTTGAGCAAATTTTGAAAAAATCCCAAGGGTGCAGCTTATGTTTAACTTTAAATATCTCGAAAAACAGTGACTTTATCGTTACAAAGAAAGAGTATGTTTTTTACACAACAAGTATTGGAGAATCGAAAAATTGTGCTAAAATAACAATTCCGCCAGTGGCGCAGAATTTAGGAAGGATCAACCTCTCACTTGCCCCTGTTGTACGCCACTGGCACTAGCCAGAAACTTTTATTTAACATAATTTAGTATGGTGTACGGTACCTACATTTCCTGCCAAGTATGATAAGGATACGTCAAATAGTTTTAAAGTACAGAGCAAAAATCGTTTTTAAATTTTTATATAAAACACCCTGTAGCTCAGTAAGGAGCCACATTTTATCTCAGTGATTTGCATTAAATCTTCATATTCTGAGCCCAGGATACTCCAGTTAAAATTAGGAATAGTTATTCTGTTACACCCTGTATATATATATATATATATATATATATATATATATATATATATATATAAGATTTAATAAAAGATATCGGCAAAAGTTTAATTGAGTTATAATAACATTAATGTAACATCAATTTATTATTAAAATTCCAAATTTTCGCTTAACAATTGTAAGCTTCATCAGGGAAGAATACTAGAAAATTAAACAATAACACATAGAAAAATATATAAAGCCAAATAACAATTATTAACACAATTTAAAATACTGTATAAACTTACAAGTATGATGAAAACAATAATGTAGTTAATTAGTTTAAAATAATTATAACTACTTCTGGCATTGTAAATATTACTAATTAAAAACAATTTACTTTGTGTGTGTATAAAATGCAATTAGTGACCAGCAAAAACAAAAAAATCACTAATTATGCGCATTGCAATTTTATTCCGCTAAAGTCAAATAGTGGACTTGTAACTTGTAACTTAAAGTTAATGGTTTCAAGGGGGATATCTGATGCAGTGACCCTTGCCCCCCACAGAACTGAAAAGAACTTGAATATCGTACATAGTTACACCTTTCTTGTCAAATTAAAGACTAATAAACTGAGCAAAAAATGTGGTTTATATATATATATATATATATATATATATATATATATATATATATATATATATATATATTAGGGTGGTCCTTATAAAAAAAAAATTTCCAATTCCTTCCCTCTCAAACCATGAATCGAAAGTATATTTAAAAAAAAAATTTCAGCTAAGTTTCATTTAAAAATATTAATATTAACCCGTGCCCCAAGACGGTTGAAATTTAAATGTGATTTAACATGGGTTTGAGACACTTGTGAGTATTACAAGGTATAACACTGTTAGTTTTCAATATTTTGACATCGGGATGACTTACATAAAGGATTTGACATCGCTGAATCCGAATAAGGCGTTGAAATTTTTTTAAAAATGGTGAAAATATGTACATACCATTTTTCCATAATGACAGCATTTTTGACAGTTGTCATGTGTCGCAATAATTTTTTTAACTCCATATTCGGATTCAGCGATGTCAAATTCTTTATATAAGTCATGCCAACGTCAAAATATTGAAAACTAACAGTGTTATACCTTGTAATACACACAAGTGTCTCAAACCCATGTTAAATCCCATTTAAATTTCAACCGTCTTGGGGCACGGGTTAATATTAATATTTTTCGATGAAACTTAGCTGAATTTTTTTTTTAATATATTTTCGATTCATGGTTTGGGAGGGAAGAAATTAGAAATTTTTTTTTTAAGGACCACTCTAATATTTATATATATATATATATATATATATATATATATATATATAAATAATAATCAATTTTTGGGAAAATAGTCAGAAAACGGGTAGGCGACTACTTTCCGAAAAATTGATTATTATTTAAAATACTATTAGCCAAAATCCAAAATCTTGATATATATATATATATATATATATATATATATATCCCCAGACGAGGCAGTTTGACAATTTTTAATTTAATTTTCAAATTAGTATCGATGTGTATTTATTCAACTATTTCAATTTAATACTCTTGCTGACAAGCATCAAAAAAACTCTTACTAATATATTTTTATATATATATATATATATATATATATATATATATATATATATATAAATAAATTTATACATATGCGTCCAATCTTATTTAAAATTGTTACAGAAACCACTTCAGATAAAAGCGCTAAATGAGTTACTTGGCCAGACACCAAAACGTACTATTGCTAATTACATTTCTTGGTGGACATTTTTTGGCTTAATAAATGAAATTAGTATTATACCTAATGATTTATATGAAACATTTTTACCGCTTAGGCCGGCTACCGGAAAACACGAAGATCCACCAAGATGGCAAAACTGTATTAGGAGAGTGAAAAAATATTTCCTTCCCGCATTAATTTCGAGATATAACAAGAAATATTTGAGCAAAGAAGATTTCAATGAATTAGATGAAATTGGAAATTATTTTCATACAGCAAGTTTAGAAATAGTCAAGTCGCTAAACTCTACTCTCCTTAAAAAAGATATCAACAAATTGGAAAATTTACCAATAAAACGTTTAAATGATTCTTTTGTAAACAATTTATATAAAAAGGTAATTAGTAAGAGTGCCAGATTTATGCAGATCAATTTCAACTTCAACTGCAATTTATTCTGCAACTGTAATTTCGTCGAACGAATAAATATGCATTACCATAAAAATTTGAAGAATTATGTTTATAATGCAAATGTCAAAAATGACAGCTGTTTATTTATTTTTTCATACTTATCTAAGTTTATTTATATATATTAAAACAGCGCATTCAGTTAATATACAATATGGCTCAAAATTTTATCTACAAATTTTACATTTACCTATTGTTTTATGGGGCGCGCGCGTGCGCGTGCCCTTCAAGAATTTACAATGTGTTTTAGAAATAAATGTACTCAACAATGTACACTACAAATTATTTTTAAATCTTTCTATCTTAATTACTATATTCGACTTCAAACGTCACCCTTTAAGGGTCACGGGTTTACTAGTTAGTTTCTTAATTATCATTATCCGAAATATTAAAGGAATTTATTTTAAGGAACAGAGTGTGTAATGTACATACATGTTTCAGTTACATTTATCTATATCGTATGAATGTTGCATTTTATCGATAGTTGTAGTTTAAGTTTATGTTGTAGTTTAGTTTGAAGTTGAAATTGACCTGCATGAATCCGCCATAATAATTAATTATTTAACGCTCCATAGTTCGAACCAGGCTTGGGTTTATGTTGAGAACATATCTTTTAAGTATGATTGATAATTGGACTAAATATTTATTTTACAATAACTAAATACTAGGTGCATATAATACTAGCTTTTATATAGCAGAGTATACGGAGTGTTCCATACATATTAACATACTAAATGATCCACCGACATATATATATATATATATATATATATATATATATATATATATATATATATATATATATATAGCCATG
This sequence comes from Clivina fossor, assembly GCA_963966155.1. Classification (NCBI taxonomy): domain Eukaryota; kingdom Metazoa; phylum Arthropoda; class Insecta; order Coleoptera; family Carabidae; genus Clivina; species Clivina fossor. The sequence goes on along the minus strand of OZ014555.1, from coordinate 30,425,002 downwards.
GGCCGTGTGCCATGACACGTCTATGTGATATAGTCAAATGGAGTGGGACTTAAGTATGCTTGAAACTTTTTTTATCAAGTTGATCGCAAGGAAACTGTTGTATAGTGATCGGTGCGGTGTGTGCAACATTTTCAATATACATATATATATATATATATATATATATATATATATATATATATATATATATATATATAGAAATCCTTCACATAGCATCTAGATGACGAATCCGAACTTAGTTTATGTGAGTGTGTAGATGTGCGTCGTCAGCTGTAATATGATCGTAACTCGTTCTAAACTTTTTAACAGATTTAATAAAATTTTCAGGACAGGTTTATTTAGTACCCAAAATAGTCATGAGTTTTTATTTATTATTATTTATTATTATAATTTTATTAAAATACAGTGCTGCTAACTTTCTAAGAAAAAATTAATAAAAATTTAAAAATTCATTATGGCTACAATATTTATCCGATTTTATTCAAATTTTTACAGAAGATAACTCTAGCACCTACATAAATCATATAATATTAGTAAATACGGTGTTGGCAAATTTCTGAGAAAAAAATACTAAAATTAAAAAAAATTATTATGGCCGTGTTATTTAACAAATTTTAATCAAATTTTCACAAAAAAAATTCCTAGCGCCTACATTTAATTTTGTGGGTGTAGATGTGAGATGTAGATGATGTTTGTAGATGTGATTGGTGTTCGTATCTCACCCACCTTTTTAATTATTGATCAGAGTTTGAGTTTATAATGGTTTTATTTTCAGTCTTATTTACAATACATAGATATTTACAGTTTTATTTATATACATAGATATTTACAGTTACAAATACAGATATGAATATTATACAGTTACTACTAGCTGATTATGAACTACACATACACAATACACAAAACACAACACAATGCAGGATACGTAAATCCGGGTCGCGGTACATTGTTACTTGGTTCGTGGGGGAGAGTGTGTGGTTGGGTGGTTTGGTGTCTTCAAGGGCCGTCGTTGTTAGGCAGTCGAGAAGACGCGCCGTGCGCCGTTGTCTAGAGGCGGGCATGTCTCTGTATGCGTCCGCTTGGTTAGCGGTGGAGAGATCGTGCGATTGGTGAGAACTGCGATCGATGAGAGCATGCGATCGATGGGAGCGTGCGATCGATGAGAGCTGCGATCGATGAGAGTGTAATGTCGACGAGAGTGTGATGTTGGCGAGAGTGTTTTACATGCCACTAAGTTAGTGGCGATGATGAGAGTGTTACTTTGCCACTGATGTCGACGGGAGCCTAGTGCTGGCTCCGCTTCCCACTTAGTCAGTGGGGAAAGTGTGGTTGCTTCTCACTTAGTCAATGAATGATTTGTTGTTATCACTTGGTCGGTGATAATGAACTCTGCGCTTCTTACTTAGTCAGTGGGGGAGCTGAGAGCTTGTGTGGAACTCTGTGCTTCCCACTTAATCAGTGGAAAGCTGACAGCTAGAAGTCTGTCGTTTGCTGCCTGGACAGCCCTTCTTATAGTCGTCCTGAGTGCGTGGGGATAAGTCGTAGTGGGGGTGAGGTCCGCTCTGATTGGACCGCTCAAGGGTTGAAATATCGCTTGGCCGGAGTAACGGAACTTGCGTTACGGCTTGAACCAGGAGCGTATATTATCGTTGAGCTAGAGCGCTGTAGCCCCTAACGGTATATGCGTAACGGCTTAGGCCAGGAGCGTAAATTGATGTGTGGCTTGGCCGCCACAATTTTAATTAAATTCAGTATTGCCAACTTTTCGACAAAAAAGTATTAAAATATTTATAAATTCATTACGGCCATATTATTTAACCAATTATAATCAAACTTTTACACACACAAAATTTTAGTGCCTATAAAAATTATATAATTTTACTTTACTACAGGTTGCAAAAAAAATTACTACATTTTTTGAAAGTAAATTTTGGTTTCAGTATTTATTTAGTTCTATACAAGTATATATATATATATATATATATATATATATATATATATATATATATATATATATATACAGGCTGTTAATAAAAGAACTTTACACACATTGGTAGGTGATAGTAGAGATGAAAACAAGACAAAAATTCTAATACACTTAGGTCCAATATGCATTGGTTTTCAAAATACGGAATTTTAAATTTTTATTTGCATCTTTTATGAATGCGATATCGCGCGCGTTATCTGCGATAAACGAACAATCGCAGAAACAATACAACAATACATGTCAATAAAATTTTTCTAATAAGTTTAACGGTGAAATTACTTATTGCCAGGTATATTATTTGGTTGGTCTATTAGCGAAGTACGTACTATCACATACCAAAGTGTGTACAGTTGTTTTAAATAAATTATGTATTTTTTTGCAAATAAACATTTAAAAATTCCATATTTCGAAAACCAATGAGTATTGGACCTAAGTGTATTAGAATATTTTACTACCACCTACCAAAGTGTGTAAATTTTTTTATTAACACCCTGTATAATGCTATAATAAAAAAATACGGTATAAAAAAATAAAAAAATTATAATCATTTTCATCTATAATTTATTTTTTTGGTAATAAGAAAAATTCAAAAATGACAATAATTGAATAATTATAATTTTTCCGATTTTGAAAAAAATTGTTGATATTACTACGGTTGTTTTATTATTTATAAAAAAATAAAATTTCACTTTTAATATAATTTTATTAAGAAAAGATATTCTATACAAAAGTTTTAAATTTTTAATAACAATTGGTTTACATATTTATAACTGGAACAATTACAAATTAAGAAAAAAATTCATTCTATTTATTCTTTGTTACCCTAAAGAAGCCAGAAATTAAATGGCAAAATATTGGTTACTAACAATAAATTGCTCGAATGAATTAGTTCGCGCTTTATTAAATCTTAACCTTTACCGTATTCACGTTAATTATCGCATCATATTCGTCACGGTAGCAAATCCAATTATAATATATATATATATATATATATATATATATGTATATATATATATATATATATACATATGTATATATATATATATATATATATATATTTATATATATATATATATACACTACTTCTACTTCCGTAGTGTGTACGTGTGTCATTAACTCTGTGCTTTTTGATGTCTTTTACTGGTTAAAATTGCAGTTAAATTATCGTTTTTTGGAATAATGGGTAAAGTTGAATTTTTGTGATTGTGTAGTTGTGTTTGTATAGGGATGCTGTACCATGTAATCGTTAATATTTAATATTAATATCATTTATTTCTGTTTATAAGTGCATCGTTATTTTAAATATTATGAATTTGCTGACAATACAAACTGTGACAGCAAGGCCGGTGAGTGAACTCTAAACGTAATAGTGCTAAATCAGCAGTGTCATTTACATTTTGCTATCGCTTAATATTACTTTCTTTGTTATTATATATACGTATTTTAATACATATGTTTTTATTTATATACATAAACAATTACATATAATTACTGTATCTGTGCTACTGTATTTTGACAACATGTCTGAGTGTGGCGCATGTAAAAGGCCAAAACGGGATTCTTTATTTGTGAGTTGTGAAAATCGCTGTCAACAATCATAACATGTTGCCTGTGTTGGCTTGACACACGCGGATTATGGCATATTGCAAAAAACGCGTTACTTACTTTTCCTGTGTGAAGACTGTAAACGATCATGCAAAGTAACTACTAAATCGAGCACTGAAGCAATTAAATCTACAACTAGGGACATTTTCGGTGCAATTCAGATAATTAACTCGGACACGCATTTTTTAAATAAACAATTAAAAGAGCTTAAAAATGAATTATTTACTCTTGTTTCGGAAAAAATTTCGGAGTTTCAAAATACTGTTGTCTCAAAAATGTCTAGCTTCGAAAAATCATTTGATAATCTTCCCGCTGCTCAAACTACAAGCAAATCATTCGCTGAAATTGTCAAAAAACCTGATTCTATAGTAGTTTTACAACCAAAAGCAAATCAATCTGTGACAAAAACTAAATGCGATTTAATTAAAAATGCCGATTCAATTGCAACAAACATCGGAATCAAAAATATTAAGCCCACTAAAAATGGAGGGCTAGCAATTAGTTGTGCAGCCCCCGACGACTCAAACAAAATCCGAGATTTAGTCAATACCAACTTGGCGAATAATTATAGCGTTAAGCAACTCTCGCAGCTTAATCCTAGAATACGGATAGTTGGATTGTCGGAGAAATATTCCAAAGATGATTTTCTGCGATATTTGAAAACGCAAAATAAAACTTGTTTTACAAATAACTTTGTCTGTGACGTAATTGACATATCACAATTACATAAGAAAAAGATGTTTATCAAGCAGTAATTCAGACGGACATTACTACTTATTATAATCTAATCGAAGCTAATAAAGTAATAATATTGTACGATTTTTGCTCTGTGTTTGATGCCATTGAATTACGTCGGTGCTTCAATTGTTGTGGCTTTTATCATTTATCTGACAAATGTGCGAAATCTAGCCCCAGTTGTCCTAAATGTGGTAAAAATCATCAATTAAAACAATGTAAGTTTGATACAATAAAATGTATAAATTGTGCTAGACACAATGAAATACAAAAATCAAATTTAAAAACGGATCACTTTGCCTGGGACAGCAACAATTGTCAAATATTTATCAATAATGCGGAAAAATTTAAAAACTATGTATTGGGCATAGCATAGCAACCACCATTCAAGTATAATACGTTGAATTCTTTGAGTTCTACATCAACATTAAATAATCTTTCTGTATTATCAAAATGCACGCAGTATGCAGTCAAAGCTTTTCAATTGGATTACCTGTTTGGCTATTTCTGATTTTGACATCATTGTAATTACAGAAACCTGGCTTAATCCTAATATATTAGATTCTGAAGTTTAGATCGTAATTTCCGTGAGTGTAACGTCAAACGTGGCGGTGGAGTGTTAATTGCAATTTATAATAAATTTATCAGCTATGTTGTTACTTTAAACAATGTTCCATCTAATATTGATATTGTAGGAATCTGCATTAATTTTGGTACAATTGACATATATGTTTTTAGTATACACATTCCTCCTAATGCGTCAAATGATTCTTATAGTAGCGTTTTTGAGATTTTTGATACTTTGCCTGCTTTTACAAAAATAAACTCGAAAATATTAGTATTCGGTGACTTTAATATACCACAATATGTTATAAATGTCAATACTTTTCCTGTCAATTGTGTTAAGAATTTTTGTGATTTTTATGATTTAAAACAATGTAATTTTACATATAATCATAACTTAAAATTATTAGATTTAATATTGCATTGAACCTATATTTTCTGAAGATATACATCATCCTGCTTTATCCATAGATATTAACTTTTCTATTTCTTCTTCTTGCAAACGTAACTGCAATTTTGCAACTAGCTCGTATTGCTATGATTTTAAAAATGGAGATTATGCAAAGCTATATGATCTAATAAATTCATTTGATTGGCATCAGTTGGTTATATTTAATGACGTTGAACTTGCTTGTAATTTTTTCTATTCAACATTATATTCTTTTATAGATTGCTGTATTCCGGTTAAACTATATAAACGATTTAAACACCCAAAGTGGTTTACTAAATAAATTATAACTGATATTAAACGTAAAAATAAACTTCACAAGCTATTCAAACAAACTAAATATCATTATTACTTAAATTCATTTAAAATAATTAGATCTAAAATAAAAGCTGACATCAAATATGCTTATAAACTTTTCATTAAAGAATCTGAGAACTCTATATCCATTAATCCTTCTAAATTTTGGGAATTTATTAACCATAATAGATGCCAGTCAACCATTCCCTCTTCAATGGAGTTCAATGATAGATTTTTAAATACGCCTCCTGTTATTGTCAATGCTTTTGCTTCATATTTTTCCAGTGTCTACCGGCATTCCACTAATAACCCGCTTCCTAACCTAAATTTTAACATATCTGAAACTGCTCATCTATCTTACATTTCTTTAAACAATATATCTGCAACTATAACGTCTCTAAAATCAAGTATGTCTTCTGGTCCTGACTTAATTCCCAATTTTCTCTAAAAAGGCTGTTCTGATGTTTTTTCTGTAGCACTATTTTATTTATTTAATTTGATTTTACAAACAGAAACTTACCCTTCTTTATGGAAAAAATCTAATATAGTTCCATTATTCAAGAATGGTAATAAGCACATGATTACTAATTACAGAGCAATAGCTAAACTGTGTAACTTTAGTAAAGTTTTTGAGTCTATTTTATATAATTTTATGTATACTCATGCTAAAAAATATTTATTTCCATTCCAACATGGTTTATTGAACGTCGGTCTACTGCTACTAACCTCGGGAATTTTACTCAGTTTGCTTCTAATGTTCTTGACAAACGTGGACAAGTAGATGTTATTTATACGGATTTCGCTAAAGCATTTGATACGATTGATTATTCTATCATATTACATAAACTCAATCTTTTCGGGTTTTCTGATGCTATCATAAACTTACTTCAATCTTACTTAATTAATAGATCTCTTTCTGTTAAATATCTTGGTATTCATTTTTTTTCTTTTCCAGCACTATCTGGTGTGCCACAAGGTTCTAATTTGGGACTGTTATTATTTTTATTATTTATTAACGACATAACTTTTCAAATTTCTAACAAAAAATTACTTTTTGCTGATGATATCAAACTCTATGCGTCTATAAACTTAATTAATGATTGCATGGCTTTACAGCATGATTTGAATAACATCAATTCTTGGTGCGCTGAAAACTGTTTATTTCTCAATATCAATAAGTGTAAAGTCTTGTCCTTTTCTAGAAAATCTAACGTTATTATATACCAATATTCTTTGTCCAATACAAATTAATTTAAATCCTAATTAATACAAATCCCTAATTAATACAAATCCTAAATTAAGATTCAATTTACATATTAACAAGATAACATCTTCTGCATATAAAATGTTGGGATTTATTACTAGAAGCACGCGCATGTGCAAATCCCCTGATACACTTAAAACACTTTTTTAGTCACTTGTAAGATTTAAGTTAGAATACTGTGCATTAATATGGAATCCAACATACAATAACTCTATAAAAGACATTGAGTCAGTTCAACGTCGTTTTTTGAAATTACTATACTTGAAATCGTTTGGTATGTATCCTTCCTATACTTATTTTTACTCGTCCTTACTTTCTTTATTTCAATTTCATACTCTACAATCTCGCAGAATTATTTCATCTTTGACTTTTCTTTTTAAGTTAATTATAGGGATCCCATAATTATAAAATATAAAAACGGGACTCTTCAAATTTTATTTAAAAAAATCGTTTTTTCTTGGGTGTGTAATTCTATTTTGATTTAAAAAAAAAATTAAATTACACATTAAATTTTAATAAAAAAAAAAATATATCCATAAACAAAACATTTAAATAAATTAAACATTGAAAACACATTTACATGAATCAAGTTTCAAACTGATTGTTACACTGAAAATAATAGAAAAACATAATGTAAATGAATTTACTAAAATCTTCTAAATTCAATATGTAGTTACTTAATTAATATTTTATGTATTAAAAGATCCACCTTCTCTGGTCTTTATTATATTAGATTTGTATATTTTATGATATCAACCATTGTCATAGAATCAAAATTCAAAAAATTGAAGAATATTAGGTTTATTTACGGACGATATTAATATTTTATGAAAAACGGGACATTTGTATGTTCCGGTGCATTCTGTGGGGACACTGGGACAGTATCCATAAAAACGGGACTGTCCCGGTCAAAACGGTACGGATAAGATTTCTAGTTAATTAATAACTTTATCGATGACTTCGCACTACTATCTCAACTACAATTTCTTCTTCCTTCCTCTACAAGAAGTACAAATACTTTTTATCTGCCTATTGCTTATTCTAATCTTCTAACAAAGTCTCCCATTTATCATATGTGTCACTCATTTAATAAATTAGATGTAACTATAGATATTTTTTCATGTTCTCTTTATATTTTTATTAATCATTTACGCACTGTATACACTTAATATTTTCTTTTTTAAAATTTATGTAGGTATATAATTTTGTAATGTATGTTTGTATCGTTTGCACCATTTAATTGGGCTATTGCCTGTTTCGTGTAATTAAATAAATAAATAAATAAATAAATATACATATGTACATATATATATATATATATATATATATATATATATATATCAATATTGTAACGTGTATGAACTCGCAGGGTCATTGAAACCACAAAAATATGATAAATTATGTTAAGGACTTTTGTCAAATATTTCATAATAGCTGTAACCGAGAAATCATCGTGCGTAGGAATGCAACATCAGAACAATTACATATATGGTAATCTGTATATGATATACATCCCTACACACCCTGGTCTTACGAAATATATGATTAAGCGACTGACAAACCTTTTTATAAATTGTATGAACATCTTGCATAAGGACCTGTTATCTTTACACAACAAAGATGTGCCGCTGTGAGTAACACATTCTCATGCACTTTGTACTAACCACAACTGTCAAAATTAATAGTAAATAGTTGTATGACATCCCACGGGTAGTCATTGTTTTCTTGATAAGGTTTAGTCACACCTAACCTTCACCCCTACGGTGTGGTTAGGATGTATTAAGTCAAATCATATTAAAGTTTGACATTAGAACTCGATAGTCAGTTGAATATCAGTCGTGATTTCAACTACTCATTTTGCTTAGTGTTTATTACCAGTGACCACTACTCTTTCGAAGATGGCATCCAGTCAGCATTTAGAATTGTAAGTTATTATTATTTTATTAAATGTAAACTTATATTGTTATTATATAATATGCTTTTAACTAAGAATAAACTGCTTATTAAACTTAAACTATGTATGTAACTTTATTTGTCAACCCTTGAGTGAAGATATAGCCTGCTTGAGGGCAGAACAACATTCGATTCCTGCGATAAATAGTTTTATACACGTCGTAAACGTGACAATATATATATATATATATATATATATATATATATATATATATATATATATATATATATATATATGTTTTGCTTTATAATTCCGCAGACGTTATATGATGTATCTGGTTTCCGGAATTGGGTCCGCGTTGTCGGTTGTCGATTTTGATGACAACGTTTCGGCACAGTTTCATGTGCCATCTTCAGGTCTTCTCAGTAGTGCTTTTGTTCTGTTTCGAGTTAGACGTCTAACTCTATATATATATATATATATATATATATATATATATATATATATATATATACTGGGTGTCCCATTTTAATCCGCCACTTGCAATAACTTTAAAATCGTGCGTCGGACAAAAAAATGTTCTGGATAAAAAGTAAATGGTTTTGATGGGGACATCTAATGCAGGGACCCTTGCTCCTCTTGGACACCCTGGAAGGCGGGAACGAGGGGCAACTTTGAAATTTTAAATAGAACCCCTATTTTTTATTGCAGGTTCGGATAGACCATTAAAAAGTATGTAAATTTTATTTTAAGACTGTTTTACTATCTTTGATAGATGGCGCTGCAAACATCATTTTTTTTAAAATTTAGCAGTCTTCAATTTAAAGAAAAAAGTGTAACTAAGTACGATATTTAAGTTTTTATCAGTTCTTTGGATGGAGGGGGGAAAGGGTCACTGCATCAGATATTCCCCTTGAAACCATTAACTTTAAGTTAATGGTTTCGAAGGGGATAACTTTAAGTTAATGGTTTCGATAGCATATCTGATTCAGTGACCTTTGCCCTTTCCTTCTTCCCAAAGAACTGAAAAGAACTTGAATGTCGTACTTAGTTACACCTTTTTTTTCAAATTGAAGACTGATAAATTTAGAAAAAAATGCTGTTTGTAGCGCCATCTATCAAAGATAAAAAAAATCACAAAATAAAATTTACATACTTTTTAATGGTCTATCCGAATCTGCAATAAAAAAATAGGAGGTTTTATTTGAGATTTCAAAGTTGCTTCCTGTTCCCGCTCCCCAGGGGGTCCAAGAGAAGCAGGAGTCTTTGCATCAGATGTCACCCTCGAAACCATTAACTTTTTGTCCTGAACATTTTTTTGTCCGATGCACGATTTTAAAGTTATTGCAAGTGGCGGATTAAAATGGGACACCCAGTATATATTGTGACAAAACTACTTTTTGTCACGTGCCAAATTTTATAAAAAAAATTAGTAAATTATACAGTATTTAATTTTTTAGTAGATGGCATTACTGATATGCCGTACAAAGTTTGTAGTCACATAAATACGCGTACACTGTATAAATCTCGCTTTCTTAGCACTCGCTTAGGGCTCTCTTAGCACGCTCTTAGCATTCTCTTGGTTTCGAGCAATCCTCTACTCGTGTGTATGTCGCCCGCTGTTGCAGGATTTGTGGTTAATTCTACCATGCGGTTTTATAAAAAGTATTTATTCAAAGTGGGAATTGATCTGTTTGGATGTGAAATCATGTAAGTTGGCGTTTTTATTATTTATGATAACGTTTTAATTGTTTATCATGAGAGTTTGTTTGATATTTGATATGTTATAGTAACGTAAATTTTTGTCTTATGATAGCAAATTCGTTTTATTACATTTTGTTACATATTGTTCGTCAATTTCTTTCTTCAAAAATTTTATTAGATATTTTGTTATTGAATTATAATTTGTAAAGTTAAATTTTAATTTATTATAGTTCGTTACGTAAATATTTCTTTTGATGTTGAGTAATTTTTTGAGATAATAAATTAACCAAAGTGTTGCAACAGATACCTTCTCCAATCCCTTCTCTTTCCCTCGTGCATGTAAATTTTGAGTAGAAATTCCTTCCAATTTTTTTTTTAAAAGTACTTCAGTTTGCGTCATTGTCTGTGTTGTAAATTTTGAGACCACGTGCTAGACCGCGTTTTGATTTTCAAGTTTTGGTTGCAGTGCTGCGGCACTGATTTGATAATTTTATTCGCGTATTGAAACGCACCGGCGTTTTAATGTTTGAGCTTTTGTAAAGCTGGATTGTTGTAACGCGAGTATTTTGCGGCACAAGTGCTATTGTTCGTGTTGAAATAATTTATTTTTTATAGTATCGTATTCTTTGATTGTCGCAGTGTATAAATCTATGCTGAAGAAGCTATGTTCGGCTGCGACGATATTTGTTCTTCGTATTTTTTTTGATTGTCGCAGTGTATAAATCTACGTTGAAATAAGCTATGTTTGGCTGCGACGATATTGGTTGTTTGTGGCCAAGTGTGTAATTCGCGATGAAATACTCTACGTATCGCGTGGTTACTATTTATAAGATCAAACGTGTTCGACGGTTTCAAGATTTACATTTACAGGGAGAACATTTTGTTTTGATCGGCTAAAGTTCTTTTGATGTTTTGTCTCTCCTGCGCACGCGATCCTTATTCGTTCCATGTTCTATGTTCTTCCTTCATGATCCTTCCTGTCTTTATGAATATTTGTTTTTGTATCGTAAGTAGCAAACCATCGATTTATTTGTATGATTTTTGATATTGAGTATGTTTTATTGAGCAAGTAAATTTGGCTTATTTAACTAGGAAATGTTGTTAAGTAATTTTATTTTGGTACTGTTAAATTTTTTTTGAATTGTGTAATTTTCATTTCTAGTTTAATACGTTAACTTTGCTTGAGATTTTTGAATTGCGTTATTATCGCTTATATTTAGTACTGTTGATATTTATTTTGTTTGCTAAATTCGTTAACGTCGCTTGATCATTTATGAGTTGTGTAATTATCTCAGATTTTTTGTATTATTTTGATATATTGATGATCTTGTATGAAATTATTACATATTTTTGTAATTTAAAGTGTATCAACTTCTTTGTTTCAAGTTCGATTTGTTTGAATTATATCACGTTTGTTATTCCGAATAATTCTGCTGTGTCCTCTCATGTTTAGATAGCAGGCTGTGACTTTCAATGGTGTCCGGGTGGGATTAGTTGTATATGCAGAATCAATCTTACATCAAAGCCGAGTTTGGGATTAGCCACTGAACGAGATCAACCATATTAGAAATCGAGCCCAGAAGTATTGTCTGTACGATTTACCGATTAACTTGCTAACGCCAGCTAGGCATATTTCGTTCTCGGAGGCGACCATTAAACTTCCATTCTCAACGACGACCACGCCGATTGGCTGGACGTACATACTGACTTCCCCTCGGCACCTGCGAGAGCACAGAAGAAGAACTTCCGTAGCTAGTCACCCGCTAACCACCAGATATCGAACAACTTATAAACAAACACTATACAAATTTCATAACATTACACTGTACTGGGAAATATTATCACAATATAACAACTTGTGTTACACACTCATTGTAAGTTATCTTTTTATTTATTTAATAGTATCATTTCTGAAACAAATTCTCGAAAAATCAATCCCAATCCCTTTATGTCCCTTCGACAAAGCTTCTCATTTGCTTCAATACTCCGCTTTGTCTGGCGCCACTGTTATTCATCATAACTAAAAATAAAGGTTCCTACTACCTCGAACCACGACCCAGCTCTCTACCGAACCCAAAAACCCGGACAAATTGGTGTGACAGGTAGGATAAATGAATTGAATAAAGTATTTCAAAAATTTTGATATCTTGATAAAATTTAATTTTTACCATCAAATATCTTCATCATCAAATTGTCACAATATATAATAAATATATATATATATATATATATATATATATATATATAATACATTAATCTGGATAGTTGATAGATATATCATTTAAATACAGTTAATATTCAAATATAATCATAAAGGAATAATCTAAAAATGAAAAATTCATATCGCCTCGACCTGGGATCCAACCAAAGTCCTTCCACTTGCCGGGCGGATTATATTTTAATATTAACTGTATTTAAATAATATATCTATCAACTAACCAAATTAATGTATTATATTTGATTGCACAATTGCACGAACCAACACCTTTCATAACTATAGTTTTTATATGCATTTCGTCATTAAAAATTAGTGATATTGCGTATTTGTTGACTATGAAAAAATTTTGAATAGAATGTGTACTGAAAATGATTAGGTTCCATTCGCTTGATCTGTAATGTCTTCGGTAGCTCAGTGGTAGAGTTTCCGCCCGGCAAGTGGAAGGACTCTGGTTCGATTACAGGTCGAGGCGATATAAATTTTTCATTTTCAGATTATTTCTTTATGATTATATTTGAATATTAACTATATATATATATATATATATATATATATATATATATATATATATATATATATATATATATACAGAGGGTAACAAAAAGTTTTATAGAAATGGATAAAAAGTTTATCTTACATTTCACAAGAAAAAGCTATTCTTGATAAAAAGCTGGTAGATTCTTGTAGATCCAAAATTAAGTACAAAATTTTTACAATATTGGCTGGAATACAGAGAAAATCAGAATCATAATTTGGAATGAGAGTAAAATTACGTTGACACTGTAGTGGATAGCATACTATTTGAATGATTTAAAACAAATTTTTAGTACAGTTTCTTCTTTACGCATAATAATTAATTATAAATGTAATTTCTGAATAATACTGCCAACTTTTGGTGAAAAAATATAAAAATATTATTCGTGTTTCTTAGTATTTATATAATGTCAAAGCGGTCTATATATGGGTTTACACATATAGTTTTAATCATATTTTATTTTAAATATATATATATATATATATATATATATATATATATATGTATATATTGTGACAATTTGATGATGAAAATATTTGGTGTTAAAAGTTAAATTTTATAAAGATAACAAAATTTTGAAATATTTTATTCATCCGAATTTAACCTACCTGTCACTCATAGGAGACCGGAGTTTGGGGTTCGGAGGAGAGCCTGGATCGTGGTTCCTGGTGGTAGGAACCGTTTTTATTTATGTTGTTGGTTAAGTAATTGGGCACCAGACAAAGCAGAATAGGGAAGCAAAATGAGAAGCTTTGTCGAATCTCAAAAAGGAACTTAATGGGATTGGGATTGGTTTTGTTCTTCGAGAATTTGTTTTAGAAATGATATTATTTAGAGAAATAAAAAGGTAAGTTACGATGAGTGTGTAAGACAAGTTGTTATATTGAGTATTCCAGTACAGTGTAATGTAATGTAATGAGATATGTATTGTGTATTTGACAGATTATTTTTCATATCTGCTGGTTAGCGGGTAACTAGCTATAGAAGTGCTTTTTCTGTGCTTTTGCGGGCGCCGAGGGGATGCCAGTTTGTATGTGCAGCAGAGCGGCGTGGTCGTTGTTGAAGACGGCAGATGTATAGTCGCCCTTGAAATCGGAATATGCCCAAATCGTCCAGTCAGTATTTCGTGCACGATTTCTAGTATGGTCGATCTCGTTCAGTAGCTGATCCAACACTCGGCTTCATGGAAAAACTGGTGCTGCTAATACAACTGAATCCCACTCGACCAACGTTGAGAGTCACAGCCTGATCATCTAAACATGAGTGGGCACAGCAGAATTATTCAAAATAACAAATGTGATAAAATCAAACAAATCGAACTTGAAACAAAAGTTGATACACTTGAAATTACAAAGATATGCAAGAATTTCATACAATATCATCAATATAACAGAATAATACAAAAATCTGAGATAATTACACAAATCATAAATAACTCAAGTAACGTTAATGAATTTAGCAAAAAATAGTAACGCAATTCATTTAGCAAACAAAATAGATAACAACAGTATAATCGCATAATACAAAATCTAAGCGATAATAACACAGTTCAAAATTACTCAAGTAAAATTAACGTATCAAACTAGAAATGGGGCTTACACAAGTCAAAAAGATTTCAGCAGCACCAAAATAACATTACTTAGCACATTTCCAAATCGAATAAGTTAAATTTACTTGATCATGACAAAATCTTTAATACAAAAAATAATACAGATAACGCGATGATTTGCTACTTACGATACAAGACAAAAACTCATACGACAGAAAAAAAGCATCATGATCAAGGAACATAGAACATGGAACAAATAAGGGTCGCGTGCGCGGGAGAGACAAAACAACGAAAACATTTCAGCTGATCAATACAAAATGTCTACCCTGTAACTGCAAACCTTGAAACCGTCGAACACGTTCGAGCTTTTAATCGTAACCACGGGAGACGTAGAGTATTTTTTCGCGAATTACACCGTGGCCACAAATAATAAATATTGTCGCAGCCGAACATAGCTTATTTCAGCGTAGGATTATACACCGCGACAATCAAAAAATATACGACGAATAAATATCATCACAGCCGAACATAGCTTCTTCAGCATAGATTTATACACTGCGATAATAACAAAAAATACGATACGATAAAAAAAAAATCATTGCAACACGAACAATGAAACTTTAGGCCTTAAAAAAACTCGCGTTGCAAAAACTTCTCCGAAAAAAATTGTGGTACGTTCCAAACTTAAAACTAATATAACAGGCTTCTCGCCTCAAACATAATAGAACGTTATCCACAATATCACAAAAAAATTATCTTTACGGAGACGGCCGGCTATCAAAATAGATTTTAATCAGAACCGAATTACGCACGCAGAACAATGACGCTAAGCTTCAATCAACCTCAAGCACCCATGCTAAACTCAAGTACTTTCACAAATGGAAAACGGAAAGGATCTCTACTAAAATTTACATGCACATGGGGCAGGAGAAGGATTGGAGAAGGGATCTGTTGTTACGCCAAGGTTAATTTATCATCTCAATATTACTAATCATCAAAAAATATTAATGTTACAAACTCTAATAAATTAATTCTACAAATTATAATTCAATAACAAAATAACTAATAAAATTCTTTAAGAAAGAAATTGACGTAACAAAATATAACAAAATGTAATCGAATGTGAGTTGCCAAGCGTGCTATCATGAGAGAAAAATTCACGGTACTATAATATCTCAAATATCAACAAAATCTCATGAATAACAATTCAAACATAATACAAAATAAATAAATCGTCAATTCACATGATTTCAAATCCAAATCGAACAATTCCAACCTTGAATAAAAACTTTTTCTAAAACCGCATGGTAAAATTAACCTCAAACCTATCAACAGACGCAACGGAACAGACTAGTAGATTTTGCTCGGAGCGGGCTGGCTGCTGAGAAAGCCGGTCTCTCACCAAGAGAGAGAGTTTTTTCCAGTCCCAGCGTATTTATGTGACTACTAATTTTTTACGGTATATCAGTAATACCATTTTACTAAAAAATAAATACTTTATAAAATATTACTTTTTTTTATAAAATTTGGCGCGTGACAAAAAGTATTTTTGTCACAATATGTATGTACATTTACGTACATTAAATGTTAATAAATGTAAGTTTATTAATTTTAGATTGACATAAATGAAACAATATTTTTTGAATCGCAACTACAAGTAGAAAAAAAATTAAAAGATCATATTTCTGTCGACGATTTCTCTTCTACTATCGGAAATAATACTTATGGTAATATTTGTATAATTTTGCTTTAATAATTATTTTGACAGCAATGCATTCTTAGATGTGTCATTTTGTTTGCAGGTCCTTTGCCAATGTTCATGCAAGATCTCGTATTTACATTAGGAAGACCTAAAAGCATGAATTATGCTAGTGCTAGATACAAATCTAATAATTTAGGTTTTTTAGATCGTCGTGAATTCAGACGTACAAAGGAAATAACTCATTGTTTTTATAATCAAATTAATTTAAAGCTGAGATATGTAAGTATAGAAAGAATAGAAAAAATATTATACAGCATGAGCTTATTTTTATATTGAAACAACGATATATTTCAAAAACGGTGTCTGAACACAACGCTAACTAAACAAAGCGTCGAACGGGGACATTATGCCAACTGCTTATTTCGGACACTATGCCGACCGTGGACAGAACGCCGACTGTAAACAAAACGCCAACTATTTACCGGGACCGGGGACTCAAAGCCGACCATAGACACTACGACGATCGTGAACACAACGGAGACTGCGTATCTCAGACATCACGTCAGGCAAGGACAAAATGTCCAACACCGACCAAGGACTTAACCCCGACCGAAACCACTACGCCGACCGTGAACACAACACAACGCCGACCGCTTACTAAAAACACAATCGTTAAATATATACAAAAGTTTAACGCTTACAGAAGTCAAGCTTGGGACATGGTTTACACGCTCAAATCAATACACCAATCTAACGCAAAATATCTAAGCAACAAAATGTTTTATTCAAACTCAAAGTTTTGGCTTGTACAAGCGTATATATATTCAACGATTGACTTGTTCAAATGCAAATGAAGGGTGGTCGGCCTAGTGTCCCCCGGGCGGCGTTGTGTCCACAGTCGGCATAGTGGCCGGGGTAAGCAGTCGGCGTGTACGTTTGCTAATAGACTTTCAATAAGTAGTTGGAGTGGTATGATTGAGAAAGAGAGAGAGAGAGAGAGGTTTGCGCAAACGAAAGATTCCAAGTATTAGAAGGAATAAAGGAGCATGTATGACAGTGTCAGTATGAATGTGAATAAATCCAAAGTTGCTTATCTGGATAGGAATGTTTTCAGGAAACTGATTTCGGGATATTAGAAATAGTCTGTGCCACAATCTTTTAAATACATTGCGCGATTTTATGTGTATGGCTGTATGTATTAATAAAAAATATTTTTTATAACAGATACTCTCTTATACCGCACACATCGCTAAAAGAAAGAGTTTAGATATATATACGGCATACACAGCTTTCGACAAATGGTTGATAGGTGAACATAAAAAGGATTTGGAATTATATGGCGTACCATACAATGCACGACAATTGTTCTGGATCAATTGGGCTCAACTCTATTGTGAAAAGGCAAATCAGAAAAATAAACAATATTTTAGTGCTCACTATGTTAACTTACCTCTAAGAAATTCAAAAAAATTTAGTCAAGATTTTCATTGTCCATATAATACGCAAATGAATCCAAAATGGAAATGCCAATGTCTACCTGGAGTTGACTGTTAAGCTACTAATCTATGTATAAAGGTTAATATTACAAAGCTCGGTTTTTGGGCAGTTTAGTTCATTTGTTTAGTCCTGGTCTTATATAGTAGCTGCACGTGTAATTTATTGAAACCATTTTCAAACCGAACTCGTAATATGGGTCATTGTGTTTAAATTTTAGTTTTAAACAAATACATATATATATATATATATATATATATATATATATATATATATATATATACCGGGTGTTCGTTCGTTAAGTTTGTATGGGCGTTTTATTTATTTATTTATTTATTTATTATTATTCAGTAAATCAACGGCCTAAGCCAATTACAGATTTACAATATTTTATTACAAAATTTCATAATTATTATAAATATAGCAATAAAAAAAACCAAAATCCAAAAAAAATTCTAGAGTCCAAACGGCACATGCTCGCAAATTAAAACTAAAACCAGATTATAGAACTTTTTATGCCCTATCGAAAAGTATTCTAAGTATTTCTTCGAATTTAACTCGAGAAATTAGTATATTGCAATTTATCGAAATTACATGTTAAACGCCCATACGAACTTGACGAAAGAACACCCGGTATATATATATATATATATATATATATATATATATATATATATATATACGGAGTGTTTAAGGTCTTCTTTGTATTATTTTCGGGGGCAATAATACACCTGAAAAGGAATCAGTAAACCTAAATAACATCTTAATAAAATTCGGCTCATAACTGAGATCAAATATTGTTTTATTTATTACATAAAACGATCAATAAGTTTTAAACTCTAGTAATCTACATCACGAAGTTATCATCACCAAGTTGTTGTTGTTTTATGCAAAGTGTCGCTAAGCGCATACTCACGAATTTACCTACTGTGCAAGGTTAATTCGATATTAGATTATCAATGGTCATCGCGGATTATTAAATAACAAGGTATAAATAATAAAAAAATTATTAAGCAATGGTGATAGGTAAATGTGAATTACTCAGATAACAACAACTTTACCTCTGACATAAACAAATGTAATAACAATTGAACAACTATATTACTAGAGTTTAAAACAAATGAATCGTTTTATATAGAATTATTAAAAAAAATATTATCTCGCTTATAGAACGATTGTTACTAAATCGTTCTAAGGTTTATCAACTCCATTTGAGGTTTATTATCACCCGCTAAAATGATACAGGGAAAACCGTAAACACCCTGTATAAATACGAGTTGTTCTACTGAAACCAACAATTTTTTTATTAAGGAATCATTCTAGTTTATATACTGTAACGACACCTCGGTTTCGGTGCCGGTATTTTGGTTCTCCCTTTTATTTCCGGATATCGGGCGCCAATCTCGTACTTCCTGCAATCTGTAATACACGAAAAAGGGAACGGATTGCAGATAGTTCAGTCGCGTTTGTCCGGGGTTCATACACACGTTTAATGGAAGATACACAATTGTATATGTAATTAAAAGAACACAGTTTGAAATATTAACAACACAAATTTTATTTTAAAAATTATATCAAAAGAAATTATTAAATTATAAATTATAAATTATAAATTACTCTAATTACAACAGTAACAATCAAGAAATTTCTAAGAACAAAGATTTAATAAAATACAGTTCCGTGCTGACCAACTGATATTTTTTTTTTAAAAGCCAGAAATATAAATCAACAACGTTGTATCTGTCTACGAAACTAGATCAAATCTGACTGTCCGAAAAATTAAATTTTATTCTGACTATTGAATTTTTCTAAATTCGAAAATTAATTCAGAAATTTTTCTAAGTTCCAAAAAAAAAAATTAAAACTGACGACCGAATTTTCTAAGTACGTAAAATCGTAAATCTGGGGCCGGGAATCAGCCAACGAGTGAGTTCGCTCAGACACTAAACGAACTCCCTTTCCCCTGGGTCCGAACGCCGGTCGACCAGGAGAAGGTTGTTCAGTCTCGACACAAGACCGAATGTCTATTTTAGCTACGAATCTTCTCTTTTATAGGTGACAATACGTTAAAACTGGTTATAACTGCCTGATACGCGCTGTCTCACTCGTATTGCAAGAGAGCGCGCCAGTTCTTCTTAATATTGTTAAAAACAAAACTCGGCCGGTCGTAACTATACGCGCAGACAGATGTCTCTACTTATACCATATGATAAAAATATTTACTTACTAACAGCTGGTTTTAGCACCAAAAAAAAAAAAAAACATTGAAAACATCGGACATGAATGAACATCGCTAAGAAATAATTCCGTTCTTTTTGTTATATTGTAACAAAATAATTCAAATTTTAATTTATCGAAGAACGTTTAATTGACGAACTTAAAATATAAAAAAAATGAAATTTTGACCGTTATTATCTCATAGTTTTACACTTTTGTACAATTTTACAACCTAAATTACATGTTAATTTAAATAAACTTAGATATTTGTGTCGAACGCAAAGCGTATCGTCACAATACAGAGAATTTATGCTCAGATGTAATTGAAAATATAGTAAAAAAATTTTCAGAATTCATTATATTAAAATAGTACGGTTTGACAGAACATAAGAAGTCAGCACGTTTAAACCAACAAAATAAATCTGCTATTGCACAAAATTTGTTAGAAAATTTTTATGTTGTAAAATTCGAGGACTGATAAGAGAGAAAGCAATACAAATGAATAAATTACATTTAAATTATTTTATTAATATATTATTACACAAAATATGTCTCATTATTTTGATGAATTAGTACAGACATTAAATATGGAAACTGTAACATTACATAATTTAATAAGATCTATACCAGCTATATATATAATTCTACATTAAGTATATGTGATGATGCAATTTGTAGAGCGTAAGAAATTTAATATATATCCTCATTAGGTAAGTTTTACTTACATTTCGTGATTATTATAAATTTTGTACAAAATTACAGAATTTTAAAATAGAAATACAAGAAGATTTTCTGCTAATTTTATAATAAAAGTTATATGGGTAACAAAGATGCCCTGGATTATTATTATGTAATTTTAGCATAGAATATAATTTTCACTTAACGCATTTATGAAAAAAATTATTGTAAAACTAATTTACTCGGTATATGTAGAATATTTATATATTTTAATGTATTCTATTACATACAAAACAATATGTATTATTGCACATAAATGATATAATTATAATATACTACGAAATTAATAGTAAAATTATATAAAAAAATTTCCAAATATTATACAGAAAATGCTTATTGTATTACCTAGTATTCGATGTAAAATTACATAAAAATAAGTAATGTTTAATATAAATATAAGTTATATTACTGAATAGCTAATGTATAATTATTACATAAATATAATTAACAATTGTGAAATTGTAAACACAATTGTGAAATATGATATATAATTATGTGAAATTACATGGAAATATAATTATATGTACAATTACATAGAATTATAGTTAACTTTTTTTATATTATTTTTTTTTGTAAATTTCAATAAAAATTTGGAAAATTACAGAAACACTATGTAGTTTTATGTAGCATGTAAAAATAAGTAATTTTATCTGTAACAACTACCAAAATACGTTTTGTTTTTTTATGATATTTTTTTTTTTCTGTAAATTTCCATAATTAATAAAGAAAGTCATTTTATTTAGAATTTCATAATAATTTTTACTATAAAAATTTATGTGAATTTACAAAACTTTTTACAGTGTGTGTGAAAAAATGAACGATCCATCAGCCAAGCATTGCCTACCACGGATCTTAAATTGCCCTACAAGATGGGCAAAATATTGCGCAATAGCGCACTTTAAGAATCATGGACTTGAAAGATTTTATTTCTCTATATTGGAATTGTATATACATATTTCATTTCTTACCTTTCCAAATTATCTAAATTATAAAAAAATTACAAACATTTTTTTTATTATCCATTCTTTTTAAAGGAATTTAAGCTAAAGTTTTACATTTAAAATTTTTCAGTAGTGTGATCAGAATTGAAATTTACTTAAAGTTCTTTCAATTTAATGATTTAATGATCAGATTAGCGACATTAATAAGAATTTAATTTTAATTTAATTTAGATTAATTTTATTTATTAAAATTTAAACTTTTGCACCTAAACTAAGTACTTTTTTTACTATATATGAAGATGTTTTATAAATATTTATTATATTTATAATATTTATTACCTTAATTGCCAGTCCCGAATTTTGAATTGAGAAATCTGCTCACCAAAAACCGAGCTAAAGCAAAACAACAAAACTTATTTTAAATGACTATAAATTATAATAAAACAGCTTTAAATTTATTAATATGTATTAATATTTGACGTTTCGACGATCTCAGCATCCGTCTCCATCAGGAAAACTGATACAAATGGCATTCACAAAACAGCGTATGCTGATGACGTGGTTGTTTTGGCTGAATCTGAAGAACAACTGATAAGGATGATTGATATAATTAATGTTGTTGGTAAAGATATGAATCTTGTGTTGAATGTTGATAAGTGCAAAGTTTTAGTTTTTCCGGGAAGGGTGACTTGATGACTGAATGTAATGTATATATTGATGGTGCACGTTTAGAGCAGATAGATGAATTTGTGTATTTGGGTAGTTTGCTGTCTATAGATGGCCGTTTTGATCGTGAAATTGAAAGGAGAGTAAATGCTGGTTGTAAGGTTTTGGGTGCTTTAAGAACTTTTGCTAGGAATGTAAATGTTTCCAAAGAAGCCCCTCGTTTGAGTATATACAATGCAGTTTTGGTGCCTACGTTAATGTATGGTAGTGAATGTTGGGTTTGGTTGCAAAAGCATAAACGGAAAATGACTGCTGTGCGAAATGAGATTTTTACGTGGGGTAGCTGGGTGTAACTATAGGAAAGATCGGGTACGAAATACGATTAGTGTATGATATGAGTGTGAAATTGAAAAAAAAGTTGTAGCAAAAGTTGGTGTTAGTCAGTGAAGATGGTTTGGAGATGTTGAGCAAATGTCTAATGAACGTTTGGTTAAAAAAAATTATTTTTTATGATTTTGATGGTATACGTTTGCGTGAACGTCCAATGAGTAGTTGGAGAGGTACGATTGAGAATGTTTTGCGTGAGCGAAAGTTTCCAAGTAGTAGGAATAAAAAAGCATGTATGAGAGGAGAAATTATGAATGTGGATGAAGCGAAAGTTGCTTGTGTTGGAATGAATGTTTGGAGGCAACTGATTTCGGAATGATGAAAACCCTTTTGGGTACAAGGTGTGATTGTGTATGTATGTATGTATGTATTGAAAAAACCTAAAACCGTTTTATTTCATATAATAGGTACTAAAAGAGTTTTTACTAGACTATAATTTTATTGAACATTAATATACCTATTATTACAATTTAAAGTAAAATATATTTTTTTTTGGAAAAATTTGAAGCAATAGTTTAACTTCTAAATTAAATATTTGTTACAATAATCGTAATATAATCGAATAACGCGTCAACAGACGGCACTTGTCGATGTAGTAAGTTATATGTTTGCGATCTGTATCTGTAGATATACATTCAAATTAATTCAAGTAATTATAAGTTATATATTAATTCTCAAGTTTGTTTATTATATACTCAATAATATAGTGTTTAAGATAAATATAGGATTTAAATATAGTTTCATCCAGATTTACTAATGAATAATTCAAAGCTCTGCTAAAACCTGTCAATATTATTTTATTTATAAATTTGTATGATTTTGATAGGAATGTGAAATATTTAACATAATAAATAAGTATTACTTTAAATCAACAGTGTTGTGTTTCATATGTTTTTATCATTTTTTATAGTGTCAATAAAAAATGACAATGTGTAGAGAAAAAAACATTTCAAGCAATTTCACTCGGTAATATTCTGAAAAAATAAGTTTAATTCTTGTTTTTAAAATAATGCATAAAAGAAAATGCACATATTTACAATATTTATTATTTATCATATCCTGTTTGCGCATATAGGTACTAGTGCAGTTAATAAACATAATACCTAATAATAGAATTTCAACTCGAGAACGTTCAACATTACTATGACGAGTAGGTACTGTGAGATATTGTGATTAATATTTTATTTATACTTTTTTCGGTCACTTTTTCCAGTCGCTTTGTTAAAAATTAATATTATTAATATTTCCTATAAACATACAGACAGACAATCACGCCATGTACTAAAAAGGGCATGGCACAAACTCACTTTTTATTATCCCCCGAAATTAATCATTATTGAGTCGGGTGGTGGGGTTAGGTTGGGTTGGTTAGGTTAGGTTAGGTTAGGTTAGGTTGGTTAGGTTAGGTTAGGAAAAACGGCTCCAATGGAAAGACTATTTTGAAGGTGCAATAATTGAATATCTCGCTGGGGTATAAAGTGTATCTAGCTAAAAGGAGAGACTATATGTAGAGAAATGAAAGATATGTTTTCCCCAATTTCTCTGTGTTTTCTTTTGCTAGGTCGAGTACTTCTGGGACACTATCCTCATATCGAAAGCTTGGATTAGTTTGCAAATAAAGTTTCAGTTTTCAAACGCCTTCACAGACTACTTTTAACTCAATCAGCAGATACAAGTAATACACTTTTTTCATCTCTCTCTTTCTTTCTCTCTACATAAGCTGTATTATTTCACGGAGATCAAGTGTACGAAGCAATTATATACGATGTATTAATAATATACAAATTTAATCTATTTTATATGCATATGTATTATATATATATATATATATATATATATGTATATATATATATATATACATATATATATATACATATATATATATACATATATATATATATATATATATATATATATATATATATATATATATATATATATATATTGTAACGTGTTTAAAGTTCGCACTAGGTGAAATTGGTTAAAAATAGACACAACACTTAAATTAACTAAAACTTGAAATATATTTAAAGATATGAAATAAAATAGTTTACTAAATACTACATAGATATAATAAGTATAATAATAAATAGTTAAATATATATAATAATAATGGTTAAATGTTTAATAAAAGAATACGAATAAATATTACTTAATATTTTATGTCAAACGGCCGAGCGAAGCCAATTTATAATTTATATAATAATTTATATCAAACGAATACCGCACACTGTTATTTATATACACCGACCATAGTCTGTATTCACTTAGCACTTTTCAATATAACATCTCGGCGACGACTGCTGGTTGCGTGGCCGTTCATGGTATTTATATACAAGCTCAAAGTTTCTAGTTCTTTCTAGTATTCTAAAAAGAATATTCTCGAAGTTTCTGTATGGAGGTCGCCTCTGATGGTGTAAACAAACATACTCTCGCATTCCTTACAACTTCTCAGATTTGAGTTCACTATAGGTGTAATCGGCAAAAAATTTAAGAATTTCATTTTCATGTTTTGGGTTTCCGCCCTGCTTTGTCTGAAAACAATTTTAAGCATATTTTTAGTTTTTTAAAAATTAAGGCGGCTATGA
The DNA here is from genome assembly GCA_963966155.1 of Clivina fossor. NCBI lineage: Eukaryota > Metazoa > Arthropoda > Insecta > Coleoptera > Carabidae > Clivina > Clivina fossor. The sequence continues at coordinate 30,399,469 of OZ014555.1, read as the reverse complement.
AAAATGTAAAAAACTATTTTATACTCTGATAAAGTGCCTTTTTGGTCAATAATACGGCATAATATTCTTAAGAAAAGTTGTTCAGAATATAAAATTATGGCTCTGTGCAAAATTTCAAAACGATCAGTTTAAAAAAAAATATGTCTGGACATAACGCCAACTGAACTAAACGCCGACCAAGGACAGTACGCCGACCGTTCATTCGCATTTGAGCAAGCTAAATAAACAAAAGGTTGACGCTTGCTCAAGCCAAAACGTTGGGGGTTGAGTAAAATCTGTCAATACATCAATCTCATGCAAAATATCTTTCAATAACAGTCGGAACAAGAACAAGAACTAGAACAAGTACCTGGTGTTGCTAAGATACTATATTTTATTTTATTTTTAATTACACCAAACAGGCAACATCCCAATTAAATAGCGCAAACAATACAAACATAGATTCAAAAATAATATACATAAATTAACGAAAAAGAAAACATTAAGTGTGTACAAAGCGTAAATGATTAATAAAAATATGAAGAGAACATGAAAAAATATCTATAGTTAATTCTAATTTATTAATTGAGTGAGACATATGATAAATGGGATAAATGTTCTTTACTATAATACAGTAGGAACATTACGTTAACCGAATTAACGTTAACCGAAGAAGAAATAACACGCGAAGGATAGGGATACGTTACTAAATTAAAAAAAGAAAATATATTAATTTATTTTTTACCACTTTGACTGCAAGGAAAAGTGGTATAGCGTTTGGTACGGTATCTGTAACATTTTCAAAAAAGAAAATTGTGTATAGAAATCCTTCATATAGTCCCTAAATGACAAATCTGAACTTAGTTTATGTGGGTGTGTGGATGTGCGTCGTCAGCTCGCTCGCTCGGTTGTAAGTCAAAATTTTGTGGCCGCAACTCCTCCTAGACGGTTTAACCGATTTTAATGAAATTTTCAGGATAAATTTGTCTAGTACCCAAAATGATCATGTGGTTTTGATTTTTTCCAGTGATGCCAACTTTCCGAGAAAAAAATTACTAAAATATATAAAAATTCATATTGGCCACATTATTTATTCGATTTTGATCAGATTTTCAGAAAAAAATTCCCTAATGCTTCCATTAATTATATAACTTTATTAATATTAAGTGTTGCCAACTTTCCGAGAAAAAATTATTAAAGTTTTTAAAAATTAATATTGACTACATTATTTATCCGATTTTGATCAAATTTTCAGAAAAGATTTCCCTAATACTTCCATTAATTATATAATTTTATTAATATCCAGTGTTGCTAACTTCCCGAGAAAAAAATTACTAAAGTTTTAGAAAATTCATTATGACCACTATTTAACCGATTTTAATTAAATTTTCATAAAAAATTCTCCTAGTGTCTAAATAAATTATGCAATTTTAACAAAATACAGTGTTGCCAACTTATAAAAAAAAACACAAGTTTCTTCTAGTGCCCATATAAATTATAATTTTATTAAAGATATTGTGTGTCAACTTTCCGAGAAATGTCAAAGTGGTCTATATATGGGTTCACTCATATACTTCTAATCTTGTTTTTTTTTTTAACTAATAGATAGAAACAACTGAAAACAGTTTTTCTTGACAAAAGTTAAAGTTAAAATTAATATGCATGTGTATGTATTACAAATTTAGCGGTTATATGTAAATAAACTGACAAGTTCTGATGTTTTTATTTTTTTGACAAGAATAAATCAACGGTTGATTTCGTTGATTGTCTCTTCTTTTCTCGTAATAGCTCCCTGTAACATGTTAAAGTATTTAATACATTTCATTTACAGCACAATTTCGCGCCAAATCTCTTTCATTTTCAGACAAAATATCTATCGAATGAGACACCTGACTCAGGCAATCGGACAATATTTTTTTTGTAAAAACTATTTATGTAACGTGCGTATAACATAACGAGTGCTGTAAAGTTTATAGTAAAAACACATATGGAACATAGTGCACAATGTAAGTATATAAATATGGGCATTACCGCGTTGCCAAGCAATGACGTTATAGCGAGCTATCGTTATCGGAGGTAACGTTAAGCGGGGTATTACTGTATAAACATATTTTTGTTTTACAATATTATCATGAACAAATTTATTGTGAAAAATGTATGTAATTTTACGTGTTTTGTGTATGTAATTTTATATCAAAACAAGATTAAAAGTATATGGGGGTAAACCCATATATAGACCACATTGACATCATTACATAAATATAAGAAATAGGAGAAAATTTTTTAATTTTTCATCAAAAGTTGACAACATTGTATTTCACAAATATCATATAATTTATGTAGGAGCTGTAAAAATTTGATTAAAATCGGATGAATAATGTACCCATAATGAATTTTTAAAAAATATATTAATTTTTTTCGAAAAAACATTTTAAAATTTTCAATAATTTTTCCTGCCAAACCAGAATGATGTAGAGAAAAAAGTTACGTAACTATAATATTATGTAGCTCATTTTTTTTTCTCTATTTTACTGAATTTTTTCATATTTTTTTCAGCAAATTTTAAAAAAAATCTTATTTTGAAAATATCGCAAGGGTACCACCCTATCTCGGGCACTAGACAAATTTATCCTGAAAATTTCATTAAAATCGGTTGAACCGTCTAGGAAGAGTTGCAATTACAAAATTTTGTCTGACGACCGAGCGAGCTGATGACGCACATCCATACACCCACTTATAAACTAAGTTCAGATTCGTCTTCTAGAGTCTATATGAAGGATTTATATACAATTATTTTTTTTTTGAAAATATTACAGGCACCGTAACAAACGCTATTAATAAATTTTATTATTTAGTTACTTATTTTATTACCTAGTAAATTACGTTCTCTTTATTTACTGTAAATGTCATTTGTGGTTTTTTGGTACTGATGAAGACGTACGCTGAGTATGTGTCGATTATTAATAAATATTAATACAGAACTATAACCTAAAGCCATTTCATTTCAATATAATGAGTTCTGAAAGAAATTTTACTATGCTAAATATTTATAACTAAAGTTTATATTTCATACGAATACGTAACTTGACTTTTGCCCGGTATTATAAAGGACCAAATAAAAATAAAATAGTTATTTGTTAAATAAATTTATTCTACAAATAAATATTATTTCTGTATTATAAAGCAAATAACCAAATAAAATAACTATTCTTGAAATAAATTGCGAGTGTTACCAATGTAATAATGCTATCACTTGTAGCATACTAAATTTTTTAAACAGAAACTTAAATCAGCATAATTATTATTAAAATTTATTTCATTTGTTTTGAAAATAAAATATGAACAATACAAATAATTGTTTTATTTTAATTTATTAAATTTAAAATTATATTTTTAAAGAATTGTTATTGAATATTTGGTAACTCTGCCTGCATGAGACAAAACTCATTCTGCAAGTAAATTGTGTTATTGAGGTTATGGTTATGTATATTTGGAAATGTCAGAGTACTGTTACGAAATAAACGACATAAATATGAGTAAAAAACGCGAACGGGGTAAAAATTACACAGAACAAGACAAACAAAATTTAATACAAATATTAAAACATTATATTGATATTATTGAAAATAAAAAAACAGATATGTATACTGTAAAAAATAAAAATGAAGAATAGGACAAAGTTGCCATAAAATACAGCGCTTGTGCCCAAACAGGCAATCGTAGTGGCAGCCAACTAAAATTATTATACGAATGTATAAAGAAAAAATGTCGCCTAGTAGATATTTAGTCTCAAATTCATTATTTTCGAATTGAACTCTTAATAACGAATTATTGAATATGTGGTTATCGTAAGCAGAACCTGGCCACTTCGCTACAACGTCCCATATTTTTAACTTGGCTTCACATACCATTTGTACGTTGATTGAGAACCATCCTTTTCTATTCTTAAATATTTCACCATTGTTTCAGACGATCTAGACATTTTCTTTAAAATCATTAAAATTATATATTAGATATACAGTAGAACCCCGATTATCCGTGCGCGCATTATCCGGGCGGCGGATTCTTCGTGCGGCATTTTTAAAATGTCATCCGTGCGCGGATTATCCGTGGCTGACGGCCAGAGGTTGGCGCATGAACGCTGAATGCACCGTGCAGGTGTTCGCCTCGGGGAATACCCGAGTTCGGCTCGAGAAATCCTCCGTTTATGTGTTTACTTATTAGTTAGTTAGTTAAACGTAAACAGACATTCGTTTGACACATGAATTTGTCTAAATAAATTATTAAAAAAAATAAAAATGAGGTCTTTGGATTATCCGTGTTTTCGATTATCCGGCGAAGGCTCGTTCCCGGCTGGCCCGGATAATCGAGGTTCTACTGTATTTTATTTTCTTTGTCGCATTTCAATGTTTAATTGAGAATACATTTATTTTGAATTTGTTTAAAATAATACATATTAATATATGATAACATACCTATATTAATAAATAAAAATAAAATCTTAATTATATTTTAAGTATATACTTTTATTTTTACAAATATTTTTCTATTATAACCTAAAACTTATAAAAATATAACCAGTCAACTGATTTATTCAAGAGAATAAAATTTATTTCCATGTATTTCGACCAAATAAAATTTATCAGTTTATTTACTAGATTTATTCGACAACTAAATTTATTTTTCTTTTATAATACAGAAATCTACCAAATAAATCGATTTATTTAGGAAGTAAATTTATTCAGTCCTTTATAATACCGGGCATTAGTAATTTTTAAAACAATCCATAATAAATTTTTTGCACACAATAGTAGGTCATGCGGTTTTATTTTTCGCCAGTTATGCCAACTTTCCGAGAAAAAAATTACTAAATTTTATGCCCGGTATTATAAAGGACCAAATAAAAATAAAATAGTTATTTGTTAAATAAATTTATTCTACAAATAAATATTATTTCTGTATTATAAAGCAAATAACCAAATAAAATAACTATTCTTGAAATAAATTGCGAGTGTTACCAATGTAATAATGCTTTCACTTTGTAGCATACTAAATTTTTTAAACAGAAACTTAAATCAGCATAATTATTATTAAAATTTAATTCATTTGTTTTGAAAATAAAATATGAACAATACAAATAATTGTTTTATTTTAATTTATTAAATTTAAAATTATATTTTTATAGAATTGTTATTGAATATTTGGTAACACTGCCTGCATGACACAAAATTCACTCTGCTAGTAAATTGCGTTATGCCCGGTATTATAAACATAAAAGTAAATGTCAAATAACTACTTCCCAAGTAAATTTACTTCCAAAGTAAATAACTTTGACAATAAATTTCTGTATTATAAAAGAAAGTAGCGAAGTAACTTACTATCTAGAGAATTACCGATCGAGTAGTGATACACAAATACTCTAATAGATGACACTACCTATCATTTATCAGATTTTTTCGGTTTTTTTGACATTTGAAGTTTTATACTTGTCAAAATGAACGAAATGAATAAAGTGCGGGAAAGAGGTAAAAATTATATTGAGCGTGATAGAGCAGTTTTTAGAAATTATATATTATTGCAATATTATGTAATATACATGCCGCTACAATTGCAGCTAAATCAGTATTTAGTGATAGTTTTAAACCTAAAGATAAACAGGGAAATTGTCTTTTCAATACCCCAAATGTTATAGATAACTAAATATGTATTTCCAAATTTATCCAAATTTAGTGCGCACTAACGAATAATCAAATATTCGACTGTCATTGGTAGATCCGGGCCATCTTGCAACAACGCCCATTATCTTCAATTTTGCATTGCATATTACCTGAGTGTAAATAGAAAACCATTCTTTTCTGTTACAAAATATTTCTGCATTTTCTCCTCCAGGTGATTGAATACGAATTTGTGTACCATCTATTGCTTCGCACACAGAAAGGGCAAACCAGAGATTTAAAAAAAAATCAGCTCATACTGATTTCTTTCTAATGCTGTACTTGGCATTTTGATAAATCTTTTTCCTATGAAACTAAAGCATAAGTTACTTTGCGTACAATTTTAGATACTGTTGCTTTTGTAACATTGAAGTGGTCGCCGACATTTATTTGAAATGATCTGCATGCATAAAATGGAAGTGTAATAAGTAATTAATTAATTGCTAATATTCAGGGCCGTATTTAAGCATAGGCTACATAGGCTGCAGCTTATGGGCCCGCACCACAAAGGGGCCCGCACCACACGTTTTAACTTTAAAGTAAATAATTGTTTAATCAATAACCTTTTAAGTATTTTACTTAAATTTTTATAAAACAGAATAACCCGACTTGCAACCAGTGACAATACACTTCACTAGTACATACAGCTTCATTAGTACTAAGTGTTAGCGCAAAACCAATTAGCCACTAAGATTATTTGATATTTTCATTTCTAAGTTTATTATTTATTTTTTTAAATACTCTATTTCAATTAAATAAATATAAGTAAAATTTACTTGTTTGTTACATTCCTTTTTATCTTGCATTTTCCTAACATGTTTATTTAAAATTATAAAATCACAACCCCCCCCCTCTTAAGGGCCCGCACCACAAGTTCAGCCTAGGACCCTACAGATCCTAAATACGGCCCTGCTAATATTGAATAACTTCTTCGTGTAAACGGTTCAATTTGAACTTCAATTAAACTCGAGATATGTAAAACAGCTTCTTTCGTTAGTCGAAATCTATCTCTAAAATCTCTATCATTAAAGAATTCAAAAAGATTATTCCGTTTTTGAAAACACTGTGCTTGTCTTGGAATTATTATATTTTTGTCATATTCTACACTACAGTCACTATCGCTTGTAACAGTTATATCGGATATACTGCTTGTCAAATGTATTCAAATTAAGCGCTAAAGTATAACCAACATACACATGTAATTATAAACTGTAAAATGTTACTAACTTCTCTTCTATTATCGTATGTCAAATAAATACGTTGTCAAATAAACACGTTGTATCATTTACCAAAATAACAAACTAACTAGCAGTGAAACAAATCAAATCTGACAGGTTATGTGCCCAGAAGTCGCAGTTGACTTGGGAATTAAGTAAAAGTATAGAGAAAGGTAAAAAAATAAAACTTTTACGAAGATTTGTTTCGTGGGTTTGTTGATACTCAAAAGAACAAAGAAAACATGGCGTCATCAACCATGCTACCGTTGCCACAATTAAGTGGAACAAATTTCTCAAATTGGAAATTTAGAGTTAAAGTAATCCTGGAAAAAGAAGGAGTGAGTAATGTTTTGGATAAAACATCAGACCAAATTCAAGCATTGACCGGACCAGATAAAACCACGTTTCAACACAACGATGCAAAAGCAAGGTGCGTAATAGTACAGTGTATTTCAGATAAACATATTGAGTGTATCAAGAATGCCAAAAGTGCATCAGCAATGATGAGAACATTAGAAACAATTTTTGAACGAAAAAGCCCATTGTCCAAGCTTTTTGTAATGAAAAGGTTATTGAAACTAAAATTTCATACCGGAGACCTACAAGATCATTTTGTAGAGGTGGAAACGCTGTTAAGAGAAATCGAATCGTTAGGATCCAAACTAGATGACAACGATAAAACATGTTTTCTGTTATTAACCATGCCTGACAAGTATGAAACTGTAATAACTGCACTAGAAACTATGTCCACAAGTATAAAGTACGAATTTGTCAAAAGCAGACTTTTAGATGCAGAATTGAAAATCAACGAGACATCAAATAACGAAAATCCCAAGAACTGTTCATTTACTGCCTACAAAAATAACAATGGATGCTACGAATGCGGCGATACTACACATTTTAAGAGAGAGTGTCCGAAGTTAAATACGAAACCGTCTCAAAATCGCTACAATAGCTATAGAAGACCAAGAGGAAGCAGATTTCGAGGACGTGGAAGGGCAAGAGGAAAGTATGAAAAAGCCAACGTTGCAGAAGAGGAAGAACTCAGTTTTATCGCGACTAAAGAAGAAATAATAGAAAACAAAGCTTTGGCTACTAACTTTTCCCTCAGCAACGATCTGAAATTTATTTTAGACAGCGGAGCAACCGATCACTTAGTTACTGAAAAAGTCGGGGAACTAATGTCTGGGGTAGAAGAACTGGACAAGGAAGTTGTCATAAAAATAGCAAATGGAGACAAAATGAAAGCAAGCAAGAAGGGTAAAATACGTCTCACAACAGGTCAGAAGATAATAAATTTGAATGCGCTGATAGTTCCAGAACTTTCGTATAATCTACTATCAGTAAGACGAATTAACGATGAAGGTAATGTTGTTATATTCGAGAAGGAAAAAGCAACAATTGCAAAAGAAGAAAAAGTTATTATGGAGTGTGCAGCACAGGGTAACTTGTATGTTGCAAAGTTCAAACTGCCACAAGAAAATGAAGCTTGTAATGTTTCAAAGAATAGTAATCTTTGGCACCAATGGTTAGGCCATTTAAACTACGACAGTTTAAAAAAGATGAATCTTCCACATAGTAAAGAGATGTGCAGCCCTTGTAAACAAGGAAAAGCGAAACGCCTACCTTTCAAAGAAACAGAATCACCGAGATCAACGAGAAAAGGAGAATTTCTACATAGTGATCTCAGTGGACCAGTAAAAACTCCAACAAAAGAAGGAGAACGGTATTTTCAGACTATAACGGATGACTTCACTCATTTCATGGTAGTTCACATACTAAAATCAAAAAGTGAAGGAGAAACCAACTTGATGAATTATGTGCGACAACTAAATGCAAATGGGTACAAATGCTCAAGAATTAGAACCGATTGTGGTGGAGAATTTACCTCACACTTTTTCAAAAACTTCTGCACGCAGAAGGGTATTAGTCTAGAGTATACATTACCATATACACAGCAACAAAATGGTCTAAGTGAAACAGCAAATTTCACGCTGTTGAGTAGAACAAGAACGTTATTTGCAGAAACAAAACTACCAAAATATTTATGGGGAGAGGCTGTTAGATGCGCGGCTTACCAGTTAAATCGATCTCCTACAACAGCTCTACAAGGAAGAATACCAGCAGAAGCATACTACGGTAAAGTAGACTTTACAAAATTGAAAGTTTTTGGTTCGAGAGCATGGGCGTATAAGTTACCAGTACCTAGAGATAAACTAGAAACTAGAGCGGTAGAATGTAGAATGGTAGGATATGGAAAAAATGGATACAGATTGTGGGATCCAGTCACGGATAAAATAATCGTATCTCGAGACGTTATTTTCGAAGAAACTAACTACATATATAGTGAACCATTCACAGAAGAAAATACACAAGAAAACTAACAAGAAAACGTAGAAAAACAAAGAGATGAAGAAGACACCACAAGTGAATCCGAGGACGAAGAGGAAGAAACGGAAGAAGAAAGAACAGTTTCAAAGAATGAACTGAATAAAAACAAGACAAGAACAAGAAACATAAAACTACCAAGTAAACTCAACGATTACGAAATTTACTCAGCATACTGCTTTTGTACAGGCGAACCGCAATCATACGAAGAAGCCATGGAAATGAAAAACGATTGGGAAAAAGCCATACAAAACGAGATAAAAGCACACGAAGTCCATGAAACATGGACACCAGCCGAACTACCAAAAGGAGAAAAAGCCATTGATACAAGATGGGTATTCAAGATAAAACAAGATGGCACCAAGAAAGCTCGACTAGTAGCGAAAGGATATCAAGAAGACACACCATACAATGTTTACGCACCAGTTGCAAGAATGCCAACAATCCGCATGATGATATCATATGCACTGCATCAGAACTGGAAAATAAAGCAACTAGACATTCCAACTGCTTTTCTCAATGGAAACCTAGACACGAATGTGTACATCAAAACACCAGAAGGCGTTACAAATGATACAGGCAAAGTATTAAAACTAAAAAGAAGTCTGTACGGTTTACGATCAGCACCCCGAAAATGGAATGAACGATTTCACAATTTTGTAGAAGCAATCGGATTGAAAAGATTAACAAGTGATTTTTGTTTGTACATCGGCGACAAAGTTGCATTACTAATATGGGTGGATGATATACTCATAACAGGATTTAAAGAAGAAAGAAACAAACTCATCGAATTATTAAAGCAAGAATTCAAAGCGAAAGATATGGGTGATTTAAATTATTTCCTTGGAACTAATATAACTAGGAAAAATAATAAAATAAAAATATCACAAAAACACTTTATAGAACAAGTTTTAATCAAATTCAACATGGATAACTGTAAGGGTACAAGTACACCAATGGAGCCGAATTTTCAAATAAAAATGGAGGATCCAGTAAACGAAAACATCCCATTTAGACAGCTTATTGGATCACTTATGTATATTGCAACAGTCAGCAGACCCGACATCACCTATGCAACCTCATTTCTGAGCAGATATCTCAACAAACCAACAAACCAATTATGGATAGCTGCAAAAAGAATCCTTCGGTATTTGAAGCAAACAAAGGACTTGGCGCTAACTTATAATCAATCAAACAATTGTCAACTCACAGCCTATTCAGACGCAGATTGGGCAAGCGATAAAGTGGATCGGAAAAGTGTAAGTGGACTTATTATTTACCACGGTAATAATGCAATACAATGGTCATCACGTAAACAAACATCAGTAGCACTCTCTACGGCAGAAGCCGAATATATAGCTTGTGCCATAACAACAACCGATCTTATTTATTTACAACGAGTTCTAACAGATTTAAACAACAATTGTCAAGAAATTCCAATTATGTACGTAGACAATCAGAGTACTATAAATATGGTAGAAAGTTACGAAAACAGCAAGCGTTCGCGCCATATCGACATAAAAATACACTTCATCAAAGACATTGTATCGAAACAATTAATGAATATACAATATGTAAGTTCAAATGAAAATATTGCCGACATTTTCACAAAGGCCTTATGTCAAGTCAAATTTATAACATTTAGATATAATATGAATGTAATGTAATTTATATAATTATTGTTTATACTTTAAAGGAAATTTAACTTGAGGGCGGGTGTCAAATGTATTCAAATTAAGCGCTATAGTATAGCCAACATACACATGTAATTATAAACTGTAAAATGTTACTAACTTCTCTTCTATTATCGTATGTCAAATAAATACGTTGTCAAATAAACACGTTGTATCATTTACCAAAATAACAAACTAACTAGCAGTGAAACAAATCAAATCTGACACTGCTTACAGATGATACGGTCGACATTTTTGACTAGAAATATAAAATATAGAAATAAATAATATTTTTCCCATGTATTTGACATTTGTATATTATAGGTTAGATATTTAAAAAATATGTAATTTGAATAAACATATTCATATTATATAGTAATATAGAAAACAAAATAAACACACACTTACCTTTTTCCAGATAAAAAAATTGTTTTTATTATTCACTATAGATGTTTAGTTGTGAAGTAAATTTTAAACCCTAGAAATTCTACCGAGTAATTTACTTTGCAGATTTACCATTAGACCATTAGAGTAAATTTATTTAGCCTTTATAATACAGAAATCTACAGAATAAACTCGTTTACTCTTAAAGTAAATTTTACTCTACAAGTAATTTAGTTAATCAGCTTTTATAATACCGGGCCTTAAGTGGGGTTATGGTTATGTATATTTGGAAATGTCAGAGTACTATTACGAAATAAACGACATAAATATCAGTAAAAAACGCGAACGGGGTAAAAATTACACAGAACAAGACAAAGAAAATTTAATACAAATATTAAAACATTATATTGATATTATTGAAAATAAAAAAACAAATATGAATACTGTAAAAAATAAAAATGAAGAATAGGACAAAGTTGCCATAAAATACAGCGCTTGTGCCCAAACAGGCAATCGTAGTGGCAGCCAACTAAAATTATTATACGAATGTATAAAGAAAAAATGTCGCCTAGTAGATATTTAGTCTCAAATTCATTATTTTCGAATTGAGCTCTTAATAACAAATTATTGAATATGTGGTTATTGTGAGCAGAACCTGGCCACTTCGCTACAACGTCCGATATTTTTAACTTGGCTTTACATACCATTTGTACATTGATTGAGAACCATCCTTTTCTATTCCTAAATATTTCACCATTGTTTCAGACGATCTAGACATTTTCTTTAAAATCATTACAATTATATATTAGATATATTTTATTTTCTCTGTCGCATTTCAATGTTTAATTGAGAATACATTTATTTTGAAATTGTTTAAAATAATACATATTAATATATAATGACATATTTATATTAATAAATAAAAATAAAATCTTAATTATATTTTAAGTATATACTTTTATTTTTACATATATTTTTCTATTATAACATAAAACTTACAAAAATATAACCAGTCAACTGATTTATTCAAGAGAATAAAATTTATTTCCATGTATTTCGACCAAATAAAATTTATCAGTTTATTTACTAGATTTATTCGACAACTAAATTTATTTTTCTTTTATAATACAGAAATCTACCGAATAAATCGATTTATTTGGGAAGTAAATTTATTCAGTCCTTTATAATACCGGGCATTAGAAAAATTAATTATGACCACTATTTAACCGATTTTAATAAAATTTTTGTAAAAAATTCTCCTAGTGCCTAAATATATTATGCAATTTTTAAAAATACAGTGTTGCCAACTTATCGAAAGGAAAGAAATCAAAATTTTTTAATAATTTATTGTGGCTACATTATTTATTCGATTTTGATCAAATTTTCAGAAAAGTTTCTCCAGATTTTATCAGATTTTTTTGAGCACATTTTGAAAAAATCCTAAAAGTACCCCCCCTCGAGAGATTTTCAATAATTCAGTTAATTTTTTTTACTAAACGCTGCATTGTAGAATAATGGTTTTCTTACTGAATTATTGTATTCATTATTCCTCATTTTTCCATATTATTCCTAGACCTCATAGTTTTTGAGAAAAAAAATAAAAACCAGAAAATCAAAAAAAAAATTCTAGTGCCCAAACGGCACATGCTAGCAATTTTAAACTAAAACCAAATTATATAACTTTTTATTGTCTATTAAAAAGTATTCTAAGTATTTCTCCGAATTTAACTCGAGAAAGAAGTATATCGCAAATTGTCGAATTTGCATGTTAAACGCTCATACGAACTTAATGAACGAAGAGCCGGTATATATATATATATATATAGGTAAAAGAAATCCGTTGCCTTGTATGGCGCAGCCTTATAAGATTGCCACACTCTCGTTTAGCCAATGGGAACGGCACGTGCGTTAGTGTGAGAGGGGGGTGTGGCCGAAAAGGAAGGAAGTCTTTTATTGGAGACATGCGCAATAGCATACACCCCGTCGTCCCTCTACCTATTTATACCATATTCTACGAGCAAAGACTAGCGAATATTTGCGTGATCGGCACGTGATACTTTGCTTGGTGCTCAGTCATTGGTCTATGAAGGGATGTATCCACCCTCCTACCCCAAGTACCAATGACTACGTTTACATTATCTCATATTTAAGAGCGACCTGAATACATATTATTTTTAATTTAATTTAGTTAAACTATATTATATTATATTATTTTGCACCAACTTTTCCACCTCAATTTTTATTTATTCATGGATATTTACGATAAAATTAATTCAATAACTTTAGGGCTCATAAAGACTAAAGCCTACAGATCATATTATTGATGATTTATGTGATAATTAATTTAGACGAAGATAGCTGCGAAAGTGAATTTTCTGAAAGTGATTAAATACATATTTTTTATTGCATGTAATTTGTTAGTGACAAGTTCCAATCTTCAATTACAATGTAAGTCTTATGCACTTTTTTTTATATATATATTTTTTTTTTTTATTTGACTTTTCCTATACCATGTGTTTTATATGGAAATGAAAACTATGTTATTATATTATTATTATTGTATCATTATTATCATGTACACATATATACCGGATGTTTGTTCGTTGAGTTCGTATGGGCGTTTAACATGCAATTTCGATAATTTGGGATATACTTCTTTCTCGAGTTAAATTCAGAAAAATATTTAGAATACATTTTGATAGGGCATAAAAAGTTCTATAATTTGGTTTTAGTTTAAATTTGCTAGCATATGCCGTTTGGGCGCTAAAAATTTTTTTTTTTAATTTTTTTGTTTTTATTTTTTTCTCAAAAATTATGAGGTGTAGGAAAATAAGCATGATATGCTGAAATGCAAAATAATAGGTACTATAATTTAGTGTAGAAACCATTATTCTAGAATGCATAGTTTAGTAGAAAAAAATTAAAAACTAAATTTTTAAAATTACCTCGAAATAAGACTATTTTCAAAACTTGCTTAAAAAATCTGAAAAAATTCAGTAAAATAGAGAAAAAAAAAAGTAGCTATAGGGTTACAAATATGCGGTGACAATGAGGGGTAGATGCGCAATGGTTCTAGCTAAAAATTGTAGTGGGGACATGGTGGGGACTTATGGTGAGAACTTTAGTCTTACTTCTATCGTCCTATCGTCGCTAGCGTTAGCTAGGGTAGCAGTCTATCTCATTTCCTCCGAATGCGTGCTCTCTCTGCGCAAGACACGCCTTTTACTGTCACCGCATATTTGTAACCCTATACATAATAGCTAAGTATCTTTTTACTACTTTGACTGCAAGGAAAAAGTAGTATAGCGTTTGGTACGGTGTCTGTAACATTTTCAAAAAAAAAAAAAAATTGTATAGAAATCCTTCATATAGCCTCTAGATGACGAATCTGAACTTAGTTTATGTGGGTGTATGAATGTGCGTCGTCAGCTCGCTCGCTCGCTCGGTCGTAAGTCAAAATTTTGTGGGCGCAACTCCTCCTAGACAATTCAACCGATTTTAATGAAATTTTCAGGATAAATTTGTCTAGTGCCCAAGATGGTCATGTGATTTTGTTTTTTTCCAGTGATGCCAACTTTCCGAGAAAAAAATTACTAAAGTTTTTAAAAATTCATATTGGCTACGTTATTTATCCGATTTTGATCAAATTTTCAGAAAAGATTTTCCTAATGCTCCCATTAATTACATAATTTTATTAATATTCAGTGTTGCCAACTTTCCGAGAAAAAAATTACTAAAGTTTTAAAATTTTTATTATGGCCATGTTATTCAATTGATTTTACTCAAATTTTCACAAAAGATTCTCCTAGTATTCATATAATTTATGTAATTTTAACAAAATACAGTGTTGCCAACTTCCCGAGAAAAAACTTAGTAAAATTTTTAAAAATTTATTTTGACCATTTTATTTAACCGATTTTAATCAAATTTTCATAAAAGTTTTTCCTAGTGCCTAAATAAATTATGCAATTTTAACAAAATAATACAGTGTTGCCAACTTATCGAGAAAAAAAATCACAAAATTTTTAAAAAACTCATTGTGGCTACATCATTTATTCGATTTTGATCAAATTTTCAGAAAAGTATGTCCTAGTGCCCACATAAATTATAATATTATTAAAATACAGTGTTGCCAACTTTCCGAGAAATGTCAAAGTAGTCTATATATGGGTTTACCCATATACTTCTAATCTTGTTTTTTTTGTAACTCATTCCGGTTTGGCAGGAAAAAATATTGAAAATTAATATTTTTTGAATTTTAATTTATTTTTTCTTTCCTGCCAAACCAGATGAGTTAGAGAAAAAAGTTACTTAACTATTATGTAGCTACTTTTTTTCTGAATTTTACTGAATTTTTTCAGATTTTTTTGAGCAAATTTTGAAAATAGTTTTTTCCCATACTATTCGTATCGGTTTAACGGAAATAAAATTATTATTATTATTATTCTTTACTTCACCTCTAGAGGTACATTATTATTATTATTATTATTATTATTATTATTATTATTATTATTATTATTATTGTGATAAAGAAGAATTAGGCTTCTAATAAAACAAATCATATAATAATGATTTAAAAAAAGACGCTACAGGGTATTATATAAACGTAGTATAAGAGCTAAGCGCCGCGCCGCCCCTATCACGTGAACACTGCATGCAAATAATCTCTTCTCACTGAATGTCCTTTAGTT
This sequence comes from Clivina fossor, assembly GCA_963966155.1. Classification (NCBI taxonomy): domain Eukaryota; kingdom Metazoa; phylum Arthropoda; class Insecta; order Coleoptera; family Carabidae; genus Clivina; species Clivina fossor. The sequence goes on along the minus strand of OZ014555.1, from coordinate 30,383,423 downwards.
ACTTACTTGTTTCTATGTTCTGTTTATTTACTGTAATGTCGTTTATATCATTTATCCTCATGAAGACGAACGTTGAGTTTCATCGAAACGTCGATTCTAAATAAATATTAATACAAAACTTTAACCTAAAGCAGTTTTACTTTATAATATAATAAGTTTTGAAAAATTTTTTACATTCTCACTTAATACACCAACATTTTTACCACTTTGACTGCAAGCAAAAAGTGGTATAGCGTGCGCGTACGGTGTCTGTAATATTTTCAAAAAAAAAAAACTTGTATATAGAAATCCTTCATATAGCCTCTAGATCAGACGAATCTGAACCTAGTTTATGTGGGTGTATGAATGTACGTCGTCAGCTCGCTCGCTCGGTCGTAAGTCAAAATTTTGTGGTCGCAACTCATCCTAGACGGTTGAAAAGTGATAATTGTTTGCCAATTCATCAAAATAGTGTTTCACTTTAGGAGGTTAACATTCCAAGTTCTTGCAATTTCTGCAGCTTCTGCACCTTCCAGACGGTTCAACCGATTTTAATGAGATTTTCAGGTTAGTACCCAAGATGATCATGTGGTTTTATTTTTTTTCAGTGATGCCAATTTTCCGAGAAAAAAATTACTAAAGTTTTTCAAAATTCATTGCGGCTACATTATTTATCCGATTTTGATCAAATTTTCAGAAAAGATTTCCCTAATGCTCCCATTAATTATATAATTTTATTAATATCCAATGTTGCCAACCTTTCGAGAAAAAAATTAGTAAGGTTTAAAAAAAATTATTATGGGCATGTTATTAAATCGATTTTACTCAAACTTTCAAAAAACTGTCTCCTAGTATTCATATAATTTATGTAATTTTAACAAAATGCTGTGTTGCCAACTTTTCGCGAAAAAAATTACTAAAATTTTAAAAATTTATTATGACCACATTATTTAACCGATTTTAATCAAATTTTTATAAAAGATTTTCCTAGTGCAGGGATGGCGAATTTATGGCACGCGTGCCACAGGTGGCACGTTTAAAAATTTTGATAGCACGCACAAAAACTAAATTATTTTTTAAATAATTTTAAATTTTTTTTAGTCGAAATTAATTAAAATTTTACAATCTACAATTAATTTATAATTTATGAAATAAAGTTGTAGTACTGAATATCTACTTTAGTAGGCTAACTAAAACCGGCAAATTGTACATTTTATTACTGAAATATTTTTTTTTTTTTTAACGATATACATCATGTAGGGTTGAAAATGGTAAAAACTGCCATTTTTGAAATAAAATAAAATTTATTATTGATTCGTTATTTTTTTTTATTATTGTGTGATCTTAGTAGGCTGTGTCATTTATAGTAGCTTCCATTTTGGTAAAACCATTGTTGCATGTTTATTATTAAATCATTACGACTAAAAGGTGAAAATGGTTTATGAAAACTAGGAAAAATATAATATGTTAGAATGCTTTATTCGAAGTGATAACAATTGTGTTAATGCATCCGAACTATATTTTAATCGCTATCCAGAAAGAAGACAACCGCATAAAGAAAATATCATCAAACATGGGTCATTTAGCAAACCAAAACCCAAAAATTACGATATTGAAGATGCTGAGAAAACTCCCATCAATGTAATTGGATGCGCGGTTGCAAATCGGTCAATTTATAGTCGTCAAATGGAAGTTGAATCTGGGATCTGCAGACGTAGAGCTTTGAGTATTTTAAAGAAATACAAATTCAGTCCTTATCAGATAAGAAAGCAACATTATCTGCAGAGAAACGAATCATCGGAGACGTATTGAATTTTGCAATTGGAATAGTCAAAAAGTTCAACAAGACCCACTGAACAATGAACTATAAAAAAGTGATTTGGACAGATGAAACTTACAGCAGCAGCGCCGGACTGGAGAGGAAATAACGGATCAGTTAGGTGGCCACCACGATCACCCGAACTTACACCTATGGATTTTTATATTTGTGGATATATTAAAGATAATTTATATAAAAACACGAATCACAATATCGTCGAACTACGACAAAATTTTATAGAATGTCTTAATTCAATTTCCAATATTCATATTGAAAATGCTGTTTGCAGTATTGCAAAGCGGTATGATTTATGTGTTAATAATAATGGATACCAATTTGAACATTTAATGTAATTTAAAATTTTTGTTACTTCATATTTAATGTGTATGACGAATCAATAATAAATTTTATTTTATTTATATCATTATCATTATTATATCATTATCATATATATCATTGAAAAGAGAAAAAAATTCTCTATTTAACTAAGTCAGAGCCGACTATGACTTGTATTTAAAAAAACACAACTTTATGTTATAACCCAAGAATTAACGGAGATTTATAATATCCATTAAGACCATTTCATTCTACTAAAAAAAAGCATTAAGAATGTAAAAATTATTTTTGTCTAATTTAAAAAACCATTGAGATATTGCCATTTATCAAAATACGGAAAAAGCGAACTTTTCGCCATAATTCGAAAACAAAAGACAATAGCTAATTTTTGTTTTCATAATTGAGTTTCTCTCAAAAAAAAAGCGATCGAGGATGCGCGGTTCATTTTTCCATGACTTTCATAGTTTCCGAGTTCCCCTATGAAAACGTCTAAATTTGCCCACCCTGTATATATGGGTAAATCTATATATAGACCACTTTAAAATAAATCACATAAATACTAAGAAATAGGAATAACATTTTTATATTTTTTCATCAACAGAAAGCAACATTATTCAAAAATTAAATTTTGTAATTATTACCAGTCCTGAAAATTGGTTTTAAATCGTGCAAACAGTATGCTTAAATTTACATATTAAACTGATGTAAACAAGATTTTTATGTAAAATTACCGAATTTATTTTTACAATGTAGAATAGAAGATCATATATTTCTAAGTACATTGTTTAGAACTTTTGCAATGCAAGAGAGTAAAATTTATTACTATTATAAGTGTATTTTTTACATATTTATTGACTAATCATTTCTTATTCGAAAGAGATAAAACAAAAAGAGTAAGTGTAAAAATTTTGATTATTTCTTTTGAAAGCGTAAAATGCTAATTTACTCTATAAAAAACTGTTGTGGTCACCACACAACAGCTCCTAATCGTATTTAATAAATTTATGGAATAGAAAAATTTGTATAACAGCAACAATTGTATTGTCATAATAACTAAAAACATCTAATATTGTAAAAAATCTTTCAGAACTCATTATACAGTGATGGGCAAAAGTGTGGCACCAAGTAAATATCTCGACAAATACACATCTTTTTTCTTTTTTTCTGAAAAACTATAAGGTGTAAAAAAATATGCATAGTATGGAAAAATGCGCAATAATGAGTACTATAATTGAGTAGAAAATCATTATTCTAGGATGCATAGTTTAGCATGAAAAAATAAAAAATACATTTTTGAAAATTTCTGAAGGAATTTTTTTCATGACTTTCTTCAAAATTTGCTCAAAACAATTCAGTAAAATCCAGTAAAATTCAGTAAAATAGAGAAAAAAATTGGCGTCTTAGCTAAGTTACTTTTTTCTAACTCTGCTGGTTTGGCAGGAAAAATTATTGAAAATTCTAAAAACATTTTAAAATTTTCAATAATTTTTCCTGCTAATTTAGTATGAGTTAGAGAAAAAAGTTGCTCAGCTATTATGAAGCTAATTTTTTTCTCTATTTTACTATTTTTTTTGAGCAAATTTTGGAAAAAGTTATATTTTGAATATGAGGCGTATAGATGCAAAACTCACTATTCGACAAAAATTGAAAAATGAGATTTTGCGCGATTTGGACGTAGAATTTTACAAGGAATACGATATTTAGGTTAGTTAGAAAAAAAACTCAGTATTTAATATGAGAAACACTCTTTAAAGTTTAGTGTTGGATGCAAAACTAACTACTTGCGTTGATAGTTTAGATGCAAACAGTTACTTTGTATGAATTAATGATGTATAAAACCAATGATTCAGGATTTTAAATAAGTATTGCCATCTAGTAACAAGATTTTATCATCAAAATACAATTACACTTAGTTATAACAGTTTTTTGCAAATATCTCAGAACTTAAAATTTGCAAATAGTGAGTTTTGCATCTATACGACTCATATATACAATATCCACAAATGGTAGGAATAGAAAATCATGTATTTCTAGGTACATTGTTAAAAATTTTACAGTGCAAGAGGGTAAAATTTTTGAAAGATAATTAATTTATTATTATTGTAAGTGTATATTTTATGCATTTTTTGAGTAATTATTTCTTATTTGAATGAAAAAAAAAAGCGTAAAATGCTAATTTACTCTTAAAAAATATCTGTTGTGGTCATCACAGAACAGAGCCATATTGTAATTAATAAATTTATAGAATAGAAAAATTAGTAATAACAATAACTACTGTAGCGTCTCATGATAGTCAGAAACAAAACTGCCATGACACAAATATATACCACCTAAAATAGTAAAAATTCTTTCAGAACTCATTAGATATATATACATATATATATATATATATATATATATATATATATATATATATATATATATATATACAGGATGTTCGTTCGTCAAGTTCATGTAGGCTGTAGGGCAAAAACATGGGATACCGATAATATACAGAACAATTCTTTCTGAATTTCGTTTTAGTTTTAATTTGCTAGCATGTGCCGCGTTTGGGCGCTAGAATTTTTTTAAAAATATTTTTTAGAATTTTCAATAATTTTTCCTGCTAAATCAGTATGAGTTAGAGAAAAAAGTTACTTAACTATTATGTAGCTATTTTTTTTTCTTTATTTTACTTAATTTTTTCAGATTTTTTGAGCAAATTTAGGAAAAATCTGAAAAAATTTAGTAAAATAGGGAAAAAAATTTGGCAACATAATACCTAACTAACTTTTTTCTTTAACTCATACTGATTTAGCAGGAAATATTATTGAAAATTCTAAAAAACATTTTAAAAAAAATTCTAGCGCCCAAACGCGGCACATGCTAGCAAATTAAAACTAAAACCTAATTAAATAACGTTTTACGCCCTATCGAAAAATATTCTAAGTATTTCTCCGAATTTTACTTCAGAAAGAAGTATTCTGCATATTATCGGTATCCCATGTTATTGCCCTATATCAACATGACGAACAAACAGCCTGTATATAATAAAAAAGCTTTAGGTTTACGTTCTGTATTAATATTTATTAATAATCGACGTGTCGACGAACTCAACGTCCGTCTTCATCAGGAAATTTGATACGAATGACATTTACAGTATACTGGGTGTCCCATTTTAATCCGCCACCTGCAATAACTTTAAAATCGTGCATCGAACAAAAAAATGTTTCGGATAAAAAGTAAATGGTTTTGAGGGGGACATCTGATGCAGAGACCCTTGCCCCCTTTGGACCCCCTGAGGGGCAGGAAAGGGGGGCAACTTTGAAATCTTAAATGGAACACCCTATTTTTTATTGTAGATTCTGATAGGCCATTAAAAAGTAAGTAAATTTTATTTTAAGACTTTTTGTTTATCTTTGATAGATGGCGCTGCAAACAGCATTTTTTTTCTCAGTTTATCAATCTTCAATTTGAAAAAAAAAGTGTAACTAAGTACGATATTCAAGATTTTTTCAATTCTTTGGGAAGAGGGGGGGCAAGGGTCACTGCATCAAATATCTCCCTCGAAACCATTAACTTTAAGTTAATGGTTTCGAGGGGTATAACTTTAAGCTAATGGCTTCGAGGGGATATCTGATTCAGTGACCCTTGCCCCCCCCCCTCTTCCCGAAGAACTAAAAAAAACTTGAATATCGTACTTAGTTACATCTTTTTTTTCAAATTAAAAACTGATAAACTGAGAAAAAAAATACTATTTGCAGCGCCATCTATTAAAGATAAACAAAAAGTCTTAAAATAAAATTTACATACTTTTTAATGGCCTATCAGAATCTACAATAAAAAATAGGGTGTTCTATTTAAGATTTCAAAGTTGCCCCTCTTTTCTGCCCCCCAGGAGGTCCAGAGGGGGCAAGGGTCTCTGCATCAGATGTCCCCCTTGAAACCATTTACTTTTTATCCGAAACATTTTTTTGTCCGATGCACGATTTTAAAGTTATTGCAGGTGGCGGATTAAAATGGGACACCCAGTATATGAGTAGACCCCCCTTTGATATCTTAATTTCATTATTCATTATGCGATTATGCCGGCCAAAACAAAAAATTTATTTAACTATAAATTTATTTATTATTATTTTTTTGTTTATTTTTTATTTTATATATAACAAAAAATAATAACAAAAACAAACTATGAAACAGATACAGTAAATAAACAGAATATATCAAAATAAAACTACCTTAGGTTAAAGTCCTAAATTAGTTTCGACAAAACACAACGTCCGTCTTTATCAGAATAAATAATATAAATAACATTACAGTAAATAACAGAACATAGAAACAGAATATAGATACAAGTTACTAGGTAACAAAATAAATAACTAGATTATGAAATTTATAAATTTTTAATTGCAGTGATTAGAGTATCTTTAAAATTTTATTCATTTTTATAAGAGTTAGAAATAAAAACCTATTTTAAAGTGAAAAATAAAAGAACTTTTTCATACCTAAATAAAAGAGGTGGAAATACGGGCCTAAAAGATTTTTTATTATTATTGTTTTTAAAATTTTTGAAATTCTAATCAATATATATATAATGTTTTAAATAATCTATTAAAACTAATTATGTTTCTGTATAAAAATTTATCGGTTACCAGTTTAGTTGTTATATTTAATTTTTTATTGTTTACAAAATTATTAATATACATGAATAAATTTTTTTAAATAATATATTTGATCTTGCTTCGAAGATTTACAATGTAACCGTCAGTTTATATATCTTTTTTTCTATAAGAAATTTTCTTCGTGATTTATTATGTATTTTTAACTTACGACTGTTTTATATTATAACAACTTATTTTTAATAACTTAACCTTAACCTTAACATGTGACTTACGGAATAAATCCTACCAAAACGATATGTGAACCAACTTAAGTTAAAGACAAAGCTTGGGAAATTAATTTTTTAAAAATCATATTGTCCAAATGGTGCTCATTTCTCTCCTGGCACACTTGAAGTCAGATTCTAAAATTTGGCAAAGTTTGCTCAGGTATGGCTGCCATTTCTACCCGAATGTTGTCCTTCAATTCCTCCAGAGTGACAGGATGGTTACGGAACACGGCGGCTATTTCATCATCGGGTATTATCGGTCTGTTTTTTTTTTAAGATGATCATGGCGAAACGGTGAATTCCAAACGTTTTGAACAATAATATTTTTTGAAAGTTTTGTCTTTAACTTAATAAAGAATTTATCAAAATGTCGATTGTTTTTTTTTTTATTTAACTTCAAAAAGTGAAAAACAAAAAGAAACATTCTGTATTTTATTACAATTTTAAAAAAAATGTTGCATATTTTAATAGGAATTATGATTTTTTAACACATTTATCTTGGTTCTATCTATAAGCGATTGCGGTGTGGCATTTAAATCATAAGCCCATCCAATTTTCGCAAATAAGTCTATAAATATTGTCATAGATGGCAGCAGCCCTCCGAATTCACCTTGACGGTAATCGCGTGGGAAAGCGTGATGGAAATTATGCCAGCCTTCGCCCATAGTTAAAATGTGACACAGTGCATTCTCAACTCCGGAAGTTTTTCTATTATATGGTTTAGTGCCCACTGAATGTGCAAGACTATTGATAAGTAATATTACATTTAGTAATACGCAAATACGAAACGTTCCTGCTACAAACCTAAAAAAATATATAAGTATATCAGTGCATGTTTTATTATTAATTATTAATACTGTACATTTTTTTTTTAAGAAATGTTAAGGTTGGTTTAATCACACCTCAACCCTAGCGCGATTGTACCCCATTTTTTCCACTCCATTAATTCCACCAATACTTTTCTTCCATCAATTCTTTTTTTCACCAATTCCTTTTTCACTACATATTTTTCAACTAATTTTTTTTTTCACTACTTTTCTTACCAAACACAACCTAACCTAACCTAACCTAATCTAACCTAACCAAACCAAAAAATTTGGTGGAAAAAGGTATTGGCGGAAAAAAAGTTTGGCGGAAGAAAAGTACGGTGGAAAAACCGGAGTGGAAAAAACGGAGTGGAAAAAACGGAGTGGAAAAATCAAAGTGGAAAAAATGCCTCCCTAACCACTAGCGCTAGTATAAGCAGGGATGTGCATTACGTACTTTTAAAGGAGTTCAAATATACAGAGAGTCCCAAAAAGTTTTATACAAATGGAGAGAAAGTTTATCTTACATTTCACATAAAAAATATTCTCGATAAAATGCTCTGCATGACTTGCACATCCCAATTTAATTACAAATTTTTTAAAACATTCGCCGGAATACAGAGGAAAATCAAAATCATGGTTTGGAATGAGAGGAAAATTACGTTCAAACTGTAAAGGAGAGCAAAATGTTTATTGAAATTGTTATTAAGTAGGAAAAAATTATGTCCACTTGTAGATAAAAAAATAAATAACAAATAAATAAATAATCTAAATTAATAATATCTTGTAATTTTTATCTGGGAAAATCACAAATCTACAAGTGGACATAATTTTTTGCTACTTAATAACAATTTCAATGAACATTTTGCGCTCCACTACAGTTTGAACGTAATTTTAATCTCAATCATGATTTTGATTTTCCCTGTTTTCCAGCAAATGTTTTAAAATTTTTGTACTTAAATATGGATCTACAAGTCATGCAGAGCTTTTTATCAAGAATATTTTTTTGTGAAATGTAAGATAAACTTTTTCTCCATTTGAATAAAACTTTTTGGGACACACTGTACAATAAATTAGCTGATAATTTTAAGAACTCAGATTTAAAAAATATTAAAAATTAGATTTAAGAATTATTATTTAAATAAAGAATTTTTAGGCTTATAATAGATTTAAGAAATTTGTATTTATGATTTACATTTTTTATATGTTATTCTGTATTTTGTTATTTTGTATAGCATTTGGGCTAAATAAAGACTATTATTATTATTATTATATTTTTAGTCGTCGTGCAACGTAACTTAAAACAGATGTTCTTATTTTAAACGTCAATTCGTAACTAAATTAAATAAATGTAGCTTTCGACTAAACTGGATTCATAAAAATGCAGCTTAAACAAAAATCGAATACATACGAAATGCAGTCGATTTTTGTTCAAGCTGCATTTTTATGAATGCAGTTTTGTCGAAAACTAAATTAATTGATGATATAGTTTTATTATTTTTTACTTTTAATTAACAAAATATGTTAATTATTTTTATTTCGTTATTTAAATAAAATATTTAGCTTTAATTGTCTCTGTTATTTTTTTTTGATAAAACTTCAAGCAATCACTTACGTTTGTTGCAAATCTATATTTCTGAATGACTCCATTATCATACTTTGAACAAAGAACTTGTTTTAAGTTCTTGTGCATCTTAAGTAGTATTGACTCACCAAGCATTGAAAAATGTTTCATTCCAAAGGTACATGGGCAACGGGACAGATACTATCAAGTTGATTAACGTAGCAAGAATAAGATAGTATTTCTTTTGGAATTGTAATAATGGATCGCTGGTTAAATCGGTATGATCTAGTGTTCTTCCTTTAACATGCACTTCCGGATGTCGTTTTAGCAGCAACCAACCAATGTGTGCGAAAAAATAGCCTCTTGATGGATTATTAGGATCTGCATCCGTATCACAAAACTTATGATGACTTCGATGATCCCTAGCCCAGTTTATGATTGGACCCTATCAAATATATAAATATTATTCATATGTATTTCGCTTTTTTTTTTGCTTAAATCGCCATTAATTTATTTTGATAAACTAATTAAATCAATAGTTAATTTTTAAATGTAGAAATATTCAATGGCTTTTCCCGGCAGACGCGCTAATTAAGTGCACCACACGAGCACAACGACAAGATAATGCATTTTCTATATTTTGACTGGTCATGATAAAATCATGAATTTAATCTAGTCGAGTACATCACATTATGTGTCTATAAATCTAGCAATATTAGTTGTGTGTTTATATATATAGGCTGATTTATGACGTCGGGGAAAAACTACACCGGATGATTCCTATGAGAAATCTAAATGAAAAACTACAAATAAACATATGTCCGAAAATGCTTTCTAACGGAACTGTAGCCGTTAGAAGTTTATTACATATAACATCAATCGCGTTAGCCTTATTTATTATATCAAGAAAAAAAAATAGTCATAAACTTCTGAATAATTATAAAATTACTGACTGAATTTGTAACATTTTGTTTAAGCATTTTTAAACCAATTTACTAGTTTATAAATTTTTGTACACACATAAATAAAAATTTAATAAACATTTTACAACAATTAAAAATCGAAAACAAATTTTGTCGGGACGCAGAAAATTAATCAGTAATTTTACAATTATTTAGAAGTGTATGACTTTTTTTTCTGATATAATAAATAAGGCTAACGTGATTGATATAATAAACTTCTAACGACTACAGTTCTGTTAGAAAGCGTTTTCGTGCATATGTTTATTTGAAGTTTTTTATTTAGATTACTCATAGGAATCATCCGGTGTAGTTTTTCCCCGACGTCATATATTCAATTCCAACAAAATCCTTAATATATATATATATATATATATATATATATATATATATATATATATATTTGCGTGGTAGTTTATGTGATGAACGTTATCCGTGAATACAAGGAAAAGAATAAATGTGTTAAAAGACTAGTTAATAATTGTAAAAAAAGAAATAGAAGAAAAAATGAGTGAGAGGTTGACGACTGATTTCAGTATGAATAGGCGACTGTTTTGGCAGAACGTGAAGAGAATGAATGGTGGTAGTGTGAAAACCGTTAAGGCGGTTAAAAGTGCAAATGGTAATCTATTGTGGAATGAGTTGGATGTAAGAAATAGATGGTGTGAATTTTTTAAAGATTTATATGGTAGTGATAATAATGAGGCAATGAATTATGTTTCTGTAATTTTGAATCAAAGTGAAGTTGAATATGACATTGATGAAAGTGATGTGAGTGATGCTTTAATGCGTGCGTACAGCAAATGTGGTAAGTCTCCCGGTATGGATGGATTTACTAATGAAATGCTGAAGTATGGAGGTGAAAAGGTGTTTGAATGGTTAGTTTTTATATTTCGTTTATGTTTAAAGCGTTGTGTGGTTTCTGATGACTAGAAACAAGCTGTCATTTGCCCTTTATTTAAAGGTAAAGGCAGTTCAAGTGAATGTACTAATTTTCGAGCGATTAATCTTCTGAGTGTTCCCGGTAAATTATTGACGCGCAAGGTGGATTTTTGCCAGAGAGAGGATGTGTGGATCAATTGTTTGCTATTTGTATGATTGTCGAAAAGTCACTTGACAAAAATAAAAAAATGTTCTGCGGCTTTCTCGATTTAAGGAAAGCTTATGACAGTGTTCTTCGGGAAATTTTGTGGGATGTGCTTCGCGAGTACGGTGTTAATGGTAATCTTTTAGGTGCAATTCAAGCTCTGTATGATGGAAGTGAAGCTGCTGTACGAGTTGATGGTTGTTTAAGTGATTGGTTTCGTATAGATGTTGGCGTGAAACAGGGCTGTGTAATGTCTCCTTGGCTATTTAATTTATATATGGATGTTCTTCTTCGGAAAGCTTTCTGTGGTAATGATGGTATACAAATAGGTGATTGTGTTGTACCTGCTTTAGCGTATGCTGATGACGTGGTTGTTTTGGCTGAATCTGAAGAACAACTGAGAAGGATGATTGATAGAATTAATGTTGTTGGTAACCATATGAATCTTTTGTTGAATGTTAATAAGTGCATAGTTTTAGTTTTTGAGAAGGGTGACTTGATGACTGAATGTAATGTATATATTGGTGGTGCACGTTTAGAGCTGGTAGATGAATTTGTGTATTTGGGTAGTTTGCTGTCTAGAGATGGCCGTTTTGTTCGTGAAATTGAAAAAAGAGTAAATGCTGGTTGTAAGGTTTTGGGTGCTTTGGGAACTTTTGCTAGGAATGTAAATGTTTCCAAAAAAGCCCGTTTGAGTATATACAATGCAGTTTTGGTGCCTACGTTGATGTACGGTAGTGAATGTTCGGTTTGGTTGCAACAGCATAAACGGAAAATGACTGCTGTGGAAATGAGATTCTTACGTGGGGTATGTAGTGTAAATAGGAGAGATCGGGTACGAAATAGATTAGTGTATGATGAGTGTAAAATTAAAAAAAAATGTTGTTGCAAAAGTTGGTGTTAGTCAGTTAAGATGGTTCGGACATGTTAAGCGAATGTCTAATGAACGTTTGGTTAAAAAGATTTATTTGAATGATTTTGATGGTATTCGTTTGCGTGGACGTCCGATGTGTAGTTGGAGTGGTATGATTGAAAGTGTTTTGCGTGAGCGAAAGTTTTCTAGTAGTAGGAATAAAAGAACATGTATGAGAGGAATTATGAACGTGGATAAAGCAAAAGTTGCTTGTTTGGATAGAAATGTTTGGAGGCGACTGATTTCGGGATGATGAAAGGATTTTGTGCCACACCCATATTTGTACATGGCGTGATTGTGTATGTAAGTATGTATATATATATATATATATATATATAATATATATATATATAATATATATATATATATATATATATATATATATATATATATAATATATATATATAATATATATATATATATATATATATATATATATATATATATATATATATATAAATACCGGGTGGTCCAGACCACACCTCCACCCCATTTATAATGCAGAGCCTAGATATTTTTTAACAAAACGAAGAACAATCTAACTGATATTGATGTGTTCTATCGAATGACGCAAAAATTGAATCTCCCCAACCACCGCTTGTGGTGAAAATGGGGGGAAGAATTTATTTGAATCATTTTTTTTCCTCGTGATAGATAGTGCTGTAATCGCATTTCTTTTTTGCAGTTTTCGTCATGTCACTCGGGATTTAAGGGCGTGCAACAATGTTTATGATTGTAGGTATCACTTTTTTCATATTTATTTACAATAGTAATAACAAAACGTTGTTATTTTTTGCGCCATTAATTTATTTTAATAAACTAATTAAATAAATTAATAATAGCGCCTTAAGCAATAACAAAATACTACAACTTAATATACTACGCCATGCGTAATTAAGAATATAAAATATACTAACATTGCTAGATTTATATACACATCATGTGACGTACTTGACTGAATTAAATTCATGAGTTTATCATGACCAGTTAAAATATAGAAAATGCATTATTTTGTCGTTAGGATCTTGTGACGCAGTTCGTCAGCGCGTCTGGCGGGAAAGCACCGGGAAGGTTAATGCCTTTTTTTTTTCATTTAAAATTTAATCAGTTTATGAAAATAAATTAATGGCGATTTAAGCATAATAAAAGACAATAATTCTAAAATCTAATATAATACGCCATTTGTAATTAAGATCATCACATATAAAGAGGGGAGGTATTGTAATTAGACTCTTTGTAAAGTATATCCACAGAACATAAACTGACTGACGTAAACTCATTCAATAAAACTTACAGTTGTGCGAAAATGTTTTTTTACTTTAAAATAAATTTTTGCTTCTACCTCTTATCAAATATGAATAGTATTTCTATTTTTGATATATATTTTTGCATATCTAATATTATAAAATTCAAATAAACTAATTCAAATTGCTTAAAAAGTAATTTTAAGTAAAGATCAAAAGTAATTTTGACAAAAATCACTTTTAAATGTGAGGTGAGAATACGGGCCTATGTATTTTCCAAGATGACTAAAGTTAGGTTAGGTTAGATTAAGTTAGGTTAGGTTAGGTGAGGCACAGATTTCAAATTCAGTGTCGTAACAAACATAAATAGATATTTAATTTATTTCTAAATTTATATTATGTGCTGTATTTATGAAACTATTTATTAAAATAAAATGACTTTAGTATTGTAATTATAGTAATAGTTCTGTATTAATTTTTATTAATAATCAACATTTTGACGCACCCTAATGTACTTCAACATCAAGAAAAATTATACAAATGAACAGAACATAGAAACAAGTTACTAGGTAACAAAATAAGTAACTAGATTTATTTAAAATTTATATATTTTTAATAAATGGAAGGTAAATTTTATTTTAAACAATTACACTGATTCATTTTATCTTTTTTTTTTTATAAATTTCTATAGCTTTTCTTATCAAGATACGGTTAATTTATTGATTTATCAGGATTATACACACACACACACACACACACACATATATATATATATATATATATATATATATATATATATATATATATAGTACTCCGTGCTAATGTTGGATAGACAGGTAGAACTGTTTCTACTAGATTGACATTGTAAGATCCAACAATATTAACAGTAGATTGGTAAGAGAAGCAATAGAAATTTATAAAGACAAAAATGAAATCAATCAATGTTACACTAGTAACTGATTAAAATAAGGGGGATTGAATTCTTGTAGATTTTAAAATCTTGAAGTTAGACAATCTAGGTTTTGTGTAGGTATATGTTATTATACATACCTGAAATGACAGATGAGATGTAACGACTAAAATTATTTTTAGAGGTTGCGTAGCTTTGAATGCTCTATGTGCCCATAAACGATGATGGCCTACTATTAATCCGAATAATCCTACCCAAAATAATAGAACTCCTAAACAAATAAAAAAGAAATATCCTATTAGAAACAAAGTCTAGTATATTATGTTAGGAGGAGTAGAAAGCGATAATTATTGTGCGGAGCCTAGAGATTTGTGGCCGAGGCCAAGCAATCTGGGCGAAACATAAATAGAACTATCTATTCCGAATCACACGCTGACCATATTTTTTTCGAGCGTTCTAAACAGGATTTGGAACCGGTACTGAACCAAAAACCGACAAAAACCGTTATTTTTACTGGAAAGAAAATCGGAAATGAACCAAAGATATGTTGAAACATTTTTTCATTTTTTGCTTTTTGTGAACGAATTTTCAGTTATTGAAATTGTCGATGAAAACTAGGGATCACTTTGAGGTAGGTGTATTTTTTTGATAATAACTTTGCTTTCAATAATCTTTAAACAGTTTAAATAAAAATACATTAGAAAATATTTTAATAATTAAAGGTAATTTATATTTTCTTCTAATTATAAATTTATAAAAATTTTGTATTCAAAAATTTGTTATATAATTAAAATATACATAAGAATTATATAAGTTTCGAATAATAAATTGTATTATTATCATATATTATATACTTCTAATTATTACGCCTATAATTAATTAATTAATAATTGTTATTATTCATATTATGTTATTGTATCAGTTTAAGTAGAACGCTTATTATAAACGTAGTAATAAATTGTTCTAAATTATGATAGAAAATAAGTTTTTCTTAGAAATAAAAACTTTAAAAATTAATCACTCGAAACTGAACCGAATTTTTTTTCAAAAATAAAGGTAACCTTCTTAATTGAGACTATGGACCTATCTCAAGGTCAACCCTTTTCAATTTATTACCCAATCAAAATTGACCACTCGCCGTCATTTTAAAGGAAATTATTTTATTTTATTTACTAAAACTGAAATACAGTTGATTACTGGCATTGACTATTTGTGTCCTCTACTTTTACTGGCTATAGAAACTCAAAATTTTGTGTGAATATCTTCTAATGTAAGTAATTGCATCCACGTACAAACACAAAATAATAGCGACAGATTACTATTTTTCAACGTATCCCATTGCTATATAAATGTTATTCATAAA
This sequence comes from Clivina fossor, assembly GCA_963966155.1. NCBI lineage: Eukaryota > Metazoa > Arthropoda > Insecta > Coleoptera > Carabidae > Clivina > Clivina fossor. Next base: position 30,367,576 of record OZ014555.1, on the reverse strand, counting down.
TTTTCTATTGATATAGAGATAAAAATAAAAAATAAGTAATATACTTACCATAAAGCATTGTTAATAATTTGGCAGAAGTGAAGGCACAGTAAATTCCAAAAATCGCACCTATATGTATATAGCCTAATATTGAAGCATTCCTCCATTCTAATTCAAATTTTCTCGATGGTTTTTTATTATTTAATATCACTGGCTCTATAGCCGTACTCTCACCACTTGTGTTTGGTGGCATTCTCAAAAATTTACTGATTTTTTAATTATTTCTATACTTAATCGATACGACTTATAAATATCTTAAATTTAATAAATCAGTATGAGGTTAGAAAAAGTTATTTTATACTTTTTAGTCTGTGTTAAAAACACGTGGTATATTAAAATTTTATTTATTTATTTATTAAAATATTTATTTAAATTATTTCTATTATGAATAAAAACAATATCATATTACCATATGATGATACATTAATACAAATTTTTAATTTGTCATTGTTGTTAAATTATTCTTTTGTATATTATTTATTTAAATATGAATATGCATTTACCAGAACGTACCGCTATAATACGAATTTATTTAAAAGTTTGTAAGCATTTTGTGGTTAATACATTTTGTTTATAATATATTTATTTATGTGGGTACAAAGATATATTTAAGAATGCCAAGGTATAGAACAAACAAAATACGACAATGTTTAATTTCTATTTGAATTAAAAATAATTTTCTAGTTTGTTTTAGATTTGTTTCTTCCTTGTATTCAATACGCACAAGATATTTGGACATGTACAGTTAACTCTAATTACATAAACAAATTTTACAATATTATATACCCTAAATATATAGGTACCACATTTGTATGTGTATAAATTTTTGATTTAATATTAATTTTGTGCTAAATATAACTAAATATTTTAACTAAATAATTATTAGAAACAAAATCAGTTAAAACAAGTAATTAATTAAAATTTATTTAAATCATTGTTTAATATTAAAGAAATCGAAAGATTCGAATCCGATCCGACATCGGATACGGGTCGGATCGGATACAATATTTTCGGATATCGGATACCATATCTTCGGATATCGGATCGGATACTGTTTCGGATCGGATAAATTTTGGATATTGGATAGATTCGGATCGAATATGAGTCAGATCAAAAAGTAAATAATTTGGCAACTCTACTAAAAAGTAGGACATAACTTATAAACATTTAGAAGGCAAGTAATACAAGATAAAAATTTATATAGCGTTCCATTAACACATATATAACATTAAACATAAATTTACTGAACTCTCATATAGTGTATTTCAAACTATTTTTTATTGAAAACAATGCAGCACGGCCAACTAAAGTACTAATAAATAGGAGTATTTAACAAAATAGCTATTTGAAAAAAATGTTACGTACGACTTTGAAAAATTAAAATTATCGTTCTAAAAATGAACTAAAAATTATATTATGCTATTTAAAATAATAAAGTTGTATTTAATATTTCCAGAACCACTGATTGAAAAAAATTTCATTTATGTTTTAACATAATTTTGAGCATTTTGTCTAATTTGACTAAGTTACCGTAAACATTCTCTATATTATATTAGTAATTGAAAACTTTGTATTGAGAATTTTTAACAGCTCTGTATTTCGCCAATGCTTCTAACAGATTTTATTTATTACTTTATTACTATTTTTATTATATTGTTGCAAACCATAATAGAAACTAACCATAGTTTTTCCAATGAAAACATTAAAATTATACACACAGTAGGAAAAAATAATAAACTTAATCAATGAAATAAATGTTTTAGAAATACACGACACCGTTAAAATTTTCAAATTCCTATATAATAATAATAATAATAACTCTAACACAATATTATACTTACCATTTGTACTTAAATATAATGAAATATGAATATAATAAAATATAAATACAATGAATGAAAAATTTGTATATTGTAATTACAAATTTTATAAAAACTATAATAATAATAAAAATATCGGCTTGGTTCTTTGGAAAAACCCGAAATTTTTACCCATCGCATTACCCTGAGTACCTGTACTTGCAAGGCAGCTATACTGTGGCTAAGGCAGCGTTTCTCAACCTTTCAGTATTCGCGGCCCAATTTTCAATCATAATTTTTATCGCGACCCCCCCCCCCCTCCCTGTATACAATAAAATGTGTACAATAATAATGTAATTTGAGTATTTTGGCGCTAAACCTACACTACTACCTTAATTTTCAACCTTACAAATTACCAAGAGAACGGTAATTTGCTGACATTTGGCAACACAATATATTGAAAGAAAGAAAACAAAATTATATTAAATTTATTTATTAAATTTCGTATTTTACAATATATGCTTTATAACTTTTAATTAAAAACTACAATTATAGAAATACAAATATTATAAAGAAACCATAAACATCTTAATGAAAACATAATTAATCAAAAATGGATAAATCTATGGAAAAATAAATAAGTTGTTTTAAGTTAATAAGTTAATTATTAAATATTATGTCGAAATGTATTTTGTTTTGTATATGTGTGTGTGTGTGTACTTTCCTTTCAGTCAGTTAATCAACTTTTTTAAATATTTTCTCTTGGATATGCTCGCGCCCCCCCACAGGTTGAGAATCGCTGGGCTAAGGGTCACTCAAATTGTACCAAAAATAAGTTACTGAGAATACAGGTCAAAACTAGGTAGTAGCTTAGCTACTAGCTTAGCTACACTTGTTGGTAGCTGTAGCTGTAGCTTCGCTACAAAAATATAAAAATAACTGCAGCTTGTAGCTTCCAGATTTGACGCAAGTACGTTAAAAATAATAGCTAAAATGAAAAGCTACTATTTAAGCTACTTTTAGTAGCTTATAGCTACTTTCAGTAGCTTAAGCTACTCTCAGTAGCTTAACACGTTCGCTGCCGGTAACGCGCTGGCGCGTGATTCGTTACTTTCGTTGGGTGCCGATTACGCTCGAGCGCCTTATTTGACTTTTTTCATTTCATTTCACCAGGAGCTCACGCGTGATGCGGCGGTCGGCAATAAAATTTGACACCAGTTCCGACCACGTTGTGGCTCGTGACATTAAAAAATAAAATAAATTTGTGTCAAAAATTATTAAAATATAGACTTTACACAAGTTAAAAAACATTATTAAAAATATTTTATGTTGTCGGCCTCTGGCGTAAGTACATGATTTCAAACCGGCAGCGAACGTGTTAAGCTACTCTCAGTAGCTTATAGCTACTTTCAATAGCTTAAGCTACTTTTAGTAGCTGTTGAATCGACAAAAATTTAAATTCGCATAAAAGAGTATTCTTGTTTGTAATACAGTGTGAAGAAAAATAAACTGAAAATCACAAATTTTTTATACAATTATACAATATGATTAAATCGGAACTCAGAGTATTTGACATTAAACCATTTTGTTATAATATCCAAAAATATATAAACATAAATCTTCAGTGATTAAAACCACGTAAAAAAATAAATAGGTTTTGCAATAAACAAAAAATCAAAAATTAAAAACAATAAAATTTGAATTAAATTTAAAAAATAAATATGTAATTAATTTATTATAGAAATAAGTTCAATACCTCTTGAATTTGAAAATACAAACAAGAAATTTCATGTGGAGAAAAACAATAGGGTTATTACACTAAATTTAAATTAAAATTGCAACTAACAACGGTTGCCCTATAGATATATTTAATAACCTTATACATAAAAATGTAATAGAGTTAATATTAATTAGTTTTATACAGTAACACAAGATAATAAAATAACAACATAAACATATATCAAAAATTTAATTTCATTGTTAACATCAGTGTTATAATTTATCTACCAAAATGAAAAAACTCGGGATTAGAGCAAGCCTCTATAATAAAAGTACTATAAGAAACAATCTAGTGAACAACAAACTGACTAATAGAAACCCTTTATCATAACGGGTTTCTATTAGTCAGTTTGTTGTTCACTAGATTTTAGAAATGCCAGAATCTGATAAGGGCTTTATCAGATTCCGGCATTTATAAAATTAAGTGTAATAATTGTGATTTTGTGTACATCGTACAAACAGGACGCAATTTAAATATAAGATTTCAAGAACATCTCAAAGTCATAAAAACAATAAAATATTTTCAAACGTTGCGAAAATGTCCACAATTTTACAATAGACAATTTAAGCATTTTACACAAAGATAAGAAAAGCCTGAGATTAACCTTCCTGGAAAATTTAGAAAAAAATAGCAATAAAATCGAAAGCGAACCTCACGAACGAAATACTAGATCTAATACCATCTCCCACTCCCTTCCTAGACGAAATAGCCTGTAGTTTTTCCCGAAAACCCGCCCACACAAACTTAGATAATTAAAAATGTTTTAGTGCGTAATATTTTATGTATCATTATTCTGGTACGATGGAGTAACTGCCGAAATCACGTGATCAAGATACTATATACTTAAATTATGCAATGTTTTTCTGTTATGCTGACGACGCACATCCATACACCCACATAAACTAAGTACGGATTCGTCATCTATAGGCTTTTATTGTTTGTTGTTGAGTACATGAAGTAGTTGAAATAAAATTAAAACTTGACTATCTTTACTTCATTTATTTATTTGAAATAAAATGTACATTTCGACCACACTGTGGTCATTTTCAGTTAAGAAGATGATTACAGTGTGTGTTATCTATAGGCTATTCATAGGTTCTCAACGTGGGCGATAACGCCCCCTTGTGGGCGTTTGAGACTTTCAGGGGGGCGGTAGAAGACCCAACACAGTGAGGGCGAGGGCAGGTAAAGCAGGTAAAGGGCATTAGCTGTTTCAGATTCGCGACAGATGGTAAGTAAACAAAATTGGGGGGCGCTAGAAAAAAAATATTCTCAAAGTGGGCGGTGGGCAAAATAAGGTTGAGAACCTATGGGCTATATGAAGGATTTCTGTACAAAAAAAAATTTTGAAAATGTTACAGACACCAAACCAAACGCTATGTCACTTTTTCCTTGCAGTCAAAGTGGTACAAAGTAGCTTAAAAAGTAGCTTAAAAAGTAACTTAAAGAGTAACTTTACAAAGTAGCTTAAAAAGTAGCTTAAGATTTAACAGCTACTTTTCTAGTAGCTTGTAGCTGTAGCTTAAGCCACTTTTGGAAAAAAGTAGCTGTACCTGTAGCTTTATAAATTTTTAAAGAATAGCTTGTAGTTGTAGCTTAGCTACTTTTATCGAGTAGCTTGCCCAGCTCTGATACGGATGTATAAGCGGATCGGAAATAGTTCGGATAAAACTCAGGTAAAGTTCGGATACAGTTCGGATACAACTCGGATACAGGTCGGATACAGTTCGGATACAACTCGGATATAGTTCGAATACAGTTCGAATATGGATCGGATTCGGATCGGATACGGATCGGATTTGCATAAAATTATTCGGATACGGATCGGATTCGGATCTAACACAGATCGGATTCGGAACGGATCGGATAAAGATTTTTTCAAAAATGCCCATCTCTAGCTAGCAGCATTGATGGGCGTAATTTAACCGCAAAAATTTGACTTGATTCATACAGTCTTGTTTGTGACGTAAGTCTCAAGCCAATTTAAAAATACTACACGCTAGGCGTGGGACACGGCCCGAAGGCATCGACAGAAGAATGAAAAATTAAAAAAAAAAACAAATAAATTTTTTGTTTCGGCCGCCATAATTGCATAATGAATAATGAAATAAACATAGAAAGGGAGTCTACTCGTATATATTGTAAATGTCATTCGTATCAAATTTCCTGAGTTCGTCGACACGTCGATTATTAATAAATATTAATACAGATCTTAAACTTAAAGCCGTTTCATTATATACTTATATATCTAATGAGTTCTGAAAGATTTTTTACTATGTTAGGTGGTATACATATTTGTGTCAAGGTAGTTTTGTTTCTGGCTATCATGAGTCGCTACAGTAGTTATTGTTATTACAATGTTTTCTATTCCATAAATTTATTGATTACAATGAAGATCTGTTCCGTGATGACCACAACAGATATTTTTTAAGAGTAAATTAACATTTTAGGCTTTGAAGAAAAATAGTTAAAAAATTTACACTTACGTTTTTTTATTTCCTTCAAATAAGAAATTATTACTCAATAAATGCGTAAAATATACACTTATAATAATAATAAATTGATTATCTTTCGAAAATTTTACCGTCTTGCACCGTAAAATTTTAAACAATGTACCTAGAAATACATGATTTCTAGTCCTACCATTTGTAGATAATATATATATTCAAAATATATCTTTTTTCAAAATTTGCTCAAAAAAATCTGAAAAAATTCAGTAAAATAGAGAAAAAAATTATCTACATAATAGCTAAGTAACTTTTTTTTCTAACTTATACTAAATTAGCAGGAAAAATTATTGAAAATTTTAAAATGTTTTTAGAATTTTCAATAATTTTTCCCGCCAAACAAGAAAAAGTTAGAAAAAAAGTGACTTAGCTATGTAGCCAATTTTTTTTTCTATTTCACCTAATTTTTTCAAATTTGTTTGAGCAAATTTTGAAGAAAGTCTTATTTTGAAAAAAAAATCCTAGAGAATTTTTTAAAAATTTATTTTTTATTTTTTCCTGCTAAACTATGCATCCTAGAATAGTAATTTTTACTAAATTATAGTACTCATTATTCCGCATTTTTCTACACCCTATAAGTTTTGAGAAAAAAATAAAAACCAAAAAATAAAAAAATAATTCTAGCGCTCAAACGACACAGGCTAGCAAATTAAAACTAATACCAAATTATAGAACTTTTTATGCCCTATCGAAAAGTGTTGTAAGTATTTTTTCGAATTTTACTTCAGAAGAAAGTATTCTGCATAATATCCGTATCCCATGTTATTGTCCTATATCAACCAGTCGAACGAACACCCTGTATACATCACTCCATCTACATTGTAAAAACAAACTCGATAATTTTACATAAAAACCTGGGCCAACTGATTTACATTTAATATTTAAATTTACAGATGTTACAGGAATATTTTTTCATTATATGTAAATATAAAGTACATTTATTTTATGTAAATAATTATATACTATATGGTAAATTAATAATTATACATACTCAAGGAATGTCTACCTTGAAAAAAAAAATTAAAATATGTTTATATGAAACTATAATTTTCTTGATTATCATAGAATAGAAAAACGTTGATGTAATTTTTCTATTAACATAAAATTCATTTGTATATATGAATAAATCCATATATAGGCAAACTACTTCGACATATGTCATATAAATACTAAGAAATAGGAATAACATTTTTATATTTTTTCATCAACAGAAGGCAACACTATTCAAAAATTAAATTTTGTAATTATTATCAGTCTTGAAAATTTGTTTTAAATCGTGCAAACAGTATGCTTAAATTTACATATTAAACTGATGTATGTAACTGATGAATTTATTTTTACAATGTAGAATAGAAGATCATATATTTCTAAGTACATTGTTTAGAATTTTTGCAAAGCAAGAGAGTAAAATTTATTACTATTACAAGTGTATTTTTTACATATTTATTGAGTAATCATTTCTTATTCGAAAGAGATAAAACAAAAAGAGCCAGTGTAAAAATTTTGATTATTTCTATGCTTATTTTCCATGCTTATTTTCCTAGACCTCATAATTTTCGAGAAAAAAAATAAAAACCAAAAAATTAAAAAAATTCTAGCGCCCAAACGGCACATGCTAGCAAATTAAAACTAAAACCAAATGATAGAACTTTTTATGTCCTATTGAAAAGTATTCCAAGTATTTCTTCGAATTTTACTCGAGAAAGTATATTGCAAATTATCGAAATTACCTGTTAAACGCCCATACAAACTTCACGAAAGAACATCCGGTATATATATATATATATATATATATATATATATGTTATTTTAGGAATGTTTTTGTAAAACGAGTTACTTAATCACTGAATCAGCTTGTTAAATTTTTGGAAAAAATAGAAATCTCAACATTTCGAGAATTATTATATTAATTTCACAGATACACTTACGAATATTTATTTGTTCAATTTTGTTATAAATGCTTATTGAATTATTATCTAGATAGCATTGGTAGTAGTAAAAAAACTCGTCAAAACGGAGTATCCAAGGCTCAGAATATGAAGATTTAACGCAAATCACTTAGATAAAATGTGGCTCCTTACTGAGCTACAGGGTGTTTTATTTAAATATTTAAAAATATTTTAACTGGAGTATCCAAGGCTCAGAATATGAAGATTTAGCGCAAATCACTTAGATAAAATGTGGCTCCTTACTGAGCTGCATCAGGGTGTTTTATTTAAATATTTAAAAACGATTTTTGCCCAGTACTTTAAAACTATTTGACGTATCCTTATCATACTTGGCAGGAAGTGTAGATACCGTACACCATACTAAAATATGGTAAATAAAAGTTTCTGGCTACTGCCAAAATAAGACTTTTTTTAAAATTTGCTCAAAAAATCTGAAAAAATTTAGTAAAATAGAGAAAAAAATGAGCTACATAATAGCTAAGTAACTTTTTTCTCTACCTCATTCTGGTTTGGCAGGAAAAATTATTGAAAATTCTAAAATGTTTTTTAGAATTTTCAATAATTTTTCCTGCAAAATCAGTTTGAATTAGAGAAAAAGGTTGCTTATCTATTATATAGCAAATTTTTTCCTCTATTTTACTAAATTTTTTCAAATTTTTTAAAAAAAGTCTTATTTTGAAAAAATTTGTCAAATTTTCAAAAATTCAGTTTTTAATTTTTTCTACTAAACGATACATCGTAGAATAATGGTTTTTTCACTGGATTATCTTACTGATTATTCCGCATTTTTCCATGTCATGCTTATTTTTCTACACCTCATAGTTTTTGAGAAAAAAAAATAAAAACAAAAAAATCAAAAAAAAAATCTGGCGCCCAAACAGCACATGCTAGCAAATTCAAACTAAAACCAAATAATAGAACCTTTTATGCCCTATCGAAAAGTATTCTCACTATTTCTTCGAATTTTTTTGAGAAAGTAGTATATCGCAATTTATCGAAATTACATGTTAAACGCCCATACGAACTTGACGAACGAACACCCGGTATATTACAATTATAGTAAAAAAAAATTCTCTTTGTATTGATAAAAATTGAAAAATTAGTAGAAATATATTAAATTCTGAAATAAAATTCATATGTTTTTCATTTTCTGAAATGTCATAATAATAATGATCACAAACCACTAAACACATGTGTTTTTCGCGAGATACAAAATTATAAAATAACATAACTTGACGTAAATCATATGTCAATATCATTCCACGCACAATAAGCTTCAACATGTATTATTATTTTTTTATAATATTAAAAACTTACTATTATTACTTAGTTTCTTATTAAATTGTTAATATTATCTTTATCATATATAAAAGAATAAAATAAAATTAATTTATTTATGATAATATCATAATACTGTGTAATACTGGTTTTGACATTTAGTTTGCAAATTTGCCGTATGCGGCAAATTTGCCTATGAAAAAATTATAAAATCCTAAAATTATAAAAATCTGTTAAAACGATAATTAAATAAAACAATCTTTATAGTTTGGATAATAAAAGCAAAAAATATGTTTTTTTTTGGAAAATTTTTTTTTTCTCTATTTATCAAAATAAATAAAAATTCATAAAAATATATATTATTCTACATAGGATATTATATCTCAAGTATTTTTTCGGTACACTAATTATCGTTTTAGTAGAAACTAAAGCCAGTTAAAAAAATTTTTATTTTTATTTTTTTTTTATTTTATATTAATCAATTAATAATATTAAATTAATTATTAAATTATTAATTCAACAATCATTATGTAATTTTCCGAACAGTCAGTTACAATAAATAAGTTGTATTAAACGAACAAATTCAATATGAAATTTAACATATGTTTGTATTTGCGTTACGTGCAATTAGAACCCTGTGAATTAACGTTAATGAATTATGGTCGAATTTCGACCACTGGACAACTACTAGTACCTAATAACTATATAAACTTTAAAATTCGCAGACACGATTAGAAACTACAGGGTACAGTCAATTATTTTACGAATAAAATTTTAATATACATATATATATATATATATATATATATATATATATAGATAATTTTTCATCTTGTATTTTACGTTTTTCAGCTATACGGGGTGATTTATACCGTGTGCAAAATATTAGATGAATTTTTCTACGGTAACTTGTTATTCAACTCGTAAATTTACTATGCCACTAATAAAAACTCACCTATAGTTGCGCAACTAAATCGAATAGGACCTATGTTTACATGACATTTTTCATTCGAAATGACTTCTCTAACAAATTGTTAAAGCTTGATAAACTCGTTATAAATCACTCTATATTTGGTTCATATCTGTAAGACCTGTAGCGTTACAGATATGAACCGAATAGACCCAATCATTATAGTTTTTAGATAATTTACAATCATATTTTTAATGATGTTAAAATTTAAAAAAAAAAACATACCATAGCAATAATTAATTCAACTATAAACATATGTAAAAAAATACGTAAGAAAAATACTACATAGTCATTCATTTTTGAACTCACATAAATTAAAATTTTGATCCTTGTAATAGGACATAGAAACAATCTAATATGTACAATTATGTAAATACATAAAAGTGAAAAATACAGAATGTATAATAAATGATAAATTTATATATATAACAATGTGTTTCTTTATGTGTATTGAATAAATTTATTTTATTTTTAATATTATATTAAAAGGTAATATATACCTATAAACAAGGTATAAGCAAAATATTGTAGAATTTAAAATAATTTCTACAAGAACTATATGGTTTAATAATATGGCTAATAACATCTAATAATTTAATTATTCTTTTTTGAATTAGAAAAACTCTATGTGCAGAGGTAGAACTACCCCAAGAGATAATTTCGTAGAGTGCAATTGACTGGAAATTAGCAAAGTAATAACTTTTTAAAACTGAAATGTCAACTACATTTTTTAATCTAACTAGCTAACCTAGTTTATATTTTTTCTCATATTTGCATGTTCTTTTAATAATATGTTATTTGCAATAACACAATGAAAACATGCTAAACACAAGAATATGTTAATTTCGAAAAATATTTGAGACAACCAGCCAATTCTTTTTTTAATCTTTTTTTTTTTTGATAAATTTAATTTACACTATGAACCAAATAAGTGATTGTAATTAGAAAATTTTTAGATTGGTGTATCAATTAATCTTGAAAAATTTGCAATATATTCTTTTTACTATTAAAATTGGCAACATGGTGCAAAAATAAAATTATTAAATTCTTGTGATTACCAAAAGAATCTTGCAAATTTGATAAAAACCGAATAAATGGTATAGTCGAAATAGGATATTTTCTAAAATTTAGAATACGTTCAGTAGCTTATCTAGCTGCGATAAAATTTTAAAAAAAATTTACAATTTTTTTCTTTTAAGTTGGCAAAACTGCGAAAAGCAAAACCATTTGACTACCTCGAGGACCTCGAGCACTAACAGAAATTACCCTCTTTGGTGCAAAGTTCACGTCTCACTTGTAATCTAAATGGAGTTGCAATTTCAAAATATCATATATTGTATTTTTTCCGAGTCGAGACTGACGTCACAATCGATCGTATGAAAAATCACATATTTCTTTAATATGTTTTTCTTTCTTAAAGCAACTCTTTCTTTGTAGGTAATGTCTGCAAATAAAACACCCATTTCTTTTTTACTAATTAGTATTCTCAATAATGTTTTCCTTGTTGCCTGTAATATTAGAAAGAAAATGTACGAAATATAATATGCAATGGCTGTGTGTGCTAGGTATATACAATATATATTGTATTTCATTTACGTAAGATTGTCCAAGCATAAACTAACAAAATTTTAACTCCTCTTTTGCACTAGACAGGAAATTTAGTTTGTGGGGCCATGCCGAGGCGTTTTTTTTTTTTCAAATTTGATTTACAAATATTTTTTCTTGTCCATTAAAAAAAAAACAACAAAAAATGGCTTCCATTTTGTTATCAAAGGTTTAAAAAAAAGACATGCCCTCCCCCCTCCAATTTAATCTAACTTACTAATTTTTTATGCCTTTCTGATTCAGACACACAGAGAAAGTTGTGGAACGGCCCGCGCATAAAAAAGAGGATATGATTGGCGAGAGCTGGAGCCGCTATTTTGTTTTTTCTTTTTACGAAAAAAACGGATTTTATTGTACATTAACCAAAGAATGAAACTAGTTAAACCCTAATCCAAAAAAGAGCACTTCTTCTTTGAGAAAAGATTCCCAAAGTTCATCCAATTTTCAGGCTAAAGTACAACAACCAACAACCTCTCCTTAAACACATAGACGCATCAAAATTTTATATATTTCATTATTATTTTGCTTGTTCAGTTAATTGATTATACGATGTGGTATTTTGGCTCTCAATAATTTATAAATTTCTTTTTAAATATTTATTTTATACTAGATATAGCTAAATATTTTAATTATATAATTATTAGAAATTAAACTTACTTAAAAAAGTAATTAATTAAAATTGATTTAAATCATTGATTAATATTAAAAAAAAATCAAACGATTAAATTGTGATCTAAAACAAATGATTAAAAATCAACCCAATCCTGGTACCGCCACTGACATGGTCATTGTTAGGTGTAATTTATCCCCCAACATTTGACTTGATTCATAAAGTCTTGTCTGTGACGTCAGGCTCAAACCAAATAAAATATAGTATACCAAGTTCAAATTTGTTAACTAGAATTTTTTTAAAAAGTATCGGAAAAAACATACAATTGTAATAATAAAGAAAGAAAATGGTTATTCATGAAGGTATTAATACAGTTTGTTATTATTACATTACAATATATTATGCCAATATAAATAGGTATATATATTTACACTCTTATTGTCAATTTTGCAATTTATAACATAATTTTTTCATATTCACATGTTCAGTGATAACCATGGAATATTCAAGTACAAAAATAAAAGAAACGAAATATAAAAATATATTAGTATGGAGAAATATCATACCATTTATTTATTTACATTTATCTACTATTTATGGTTTTTATTTAATTTTTACTTATACAAAAATTAAAACAACATTGTTTGGTATGTTATAAGTTAATATTTTTTTTTTTTCAAAAATTACCTTTAAAATACCTATTTCTTTACAGCAATGATTTTGCTCCAATTTAGTGGTTTAGGTATAACGGCTGGAGCACATCGATTATGGTCGCATAGATCTTATAAAGCCAAATTACCTCTACGGATATTTTTGCTGATTTGTAACACACTAGCTTTTCAGGTATTTTTTCTTTTCTTTTCAATATAATACAGTATAGTAAACAATTCTCGATTATTCGGGGATTAATTTAATTTAATTTATCGAAATATTAAATGTATAAAATGTAAAAATAATTTCTCATCTAACCACCTAATACCATCTAATACTAGAAAATCAAACTGACAAAATTGTTATACACGCACAAAAAAATAATTTAAATTACTGTAAATCGGAAATAATTTTCATACTTAAAATTAAGAAACAATTTAGGATTTGTTGATTAATTAATTTATGTAACAAAGAATGAAAATTTGTTAATTCTCTTCAAAAAATAGTATAACTCTGGAAAAGTAGCTTCCTTGCGATTCATTTTAGTAGTTATTTAATTTTTTGTGTGTCAGAACTTTCAATAAAATGGTACTTTTTTCTATTTTCCCCTTTGTGAAAGAATTTTTTTACTGTCCGTGATAATCGAGAATATACTAAAATTCGTGCGACATGATCTTAGAACTAAATAAGTACTAGATAATATCACAAAAGCTATTTTGGAAAAGTAAAGTATTGTGACAAAAATGAGCTATATTTAAATACAGATAGAATTGAAGATTGCAACAGGAAGACGTAATTTTCAATTAACTGCATTTGTTTAATTAAAAAATTATCCAAAAATATAAATTATAATTACAGGAACGTACAAATTGGTCGGTACTGCAGGTATTTATTCAAAATTCAAATTATATTGCGGTAATAACTTTAACATAGTAAAAGATTTTTTAGAACTCATTATATTAAAATAAAAAGGCCTTAGGTTATAGTTCTATATTAATATCAATCTTAATCAGAATAAATAATACAAATAGCATTTACAGTAAATAAACAGAACATAGAAACAAGTTACTAGCTAACAAAATAAGTAACGAGATTACAAAAATTTATAAATTTTTAATTAAAGAATGCCAAATTTTATTTAAATCAGTAGTGCCTGCACATTGATTGATTTTATAATTTTCTTTATAAATTTCTATTGCTTCTCTTATCAATCTGCTGTTAATATTGGATGGATCTTGTAATTATTGGAGTATCTTCAAATTTTACGTCATAAAGATTTTCTAACACATGTTGAGCAATAGCAGATTTAGCTGTATGATTTAGACAGAACAGAATATTAAAAGTAAATTGATAAAAAAAGCAATATAAATGTATAAAAAAAAAAGATAACATAATCGATGTACAGGCACTACTAATTTTACAAAAAAAATTAGCTTTCTTTAATTACAAATTTATAAATTTTATGATCTAACTCTTTATTTTGTTACGTCTAGTAACTGGTTTCTATTAATAAATATTAATACAGAACTACAAACTGAAGACGTGTTAATTTAATTAATTACTTTATCTATCTGCAAGTGATAAGTATGGTACAGGGTGGATAGATATCAGCTGCAAAAATAATGACAAACAAACGCACCAATATATCTGTTACCCTTTAAAATAAATTAAATTCTCTTTAGATACTTTACTCTTTTTGTGTATGTTGAGAAAATAGAATATGTGATATATCTACTTCTATTTGGTTCTATGGACGCAATTTATAATTCACTAGAGAAACACGCAGTAGTTCAATTTTCGCAAAGCTAGACAGAAATTCATTAGGTTCTTTAAATTTAATTACTTAAAAAAAAAAAAATTGGAATTAATTACTTGTCTGATGGATAAGAATGTTTGGATAGTGTAAAAAGTTTGTGCCACATCCTTTGTGTATGTAGGTATATATGTAAAAAAAGAATTTCAAATTGATAATCGGTGAAATATTCCCATGTAATTGGTAATTGCGACTATAATTACTAATTCAAATACTCGAAAATTAATTAAATTACTTTGCAGAAATTCAATTACGTAAAAGTAATTCTAATTCCTTAAAGTATTAAATTACTTTTTAAAAAAATTAATGATATGTAAGAGAGTGTGGATATTTTTGAAGATGTTTTTGATAAAATATATGATAATACGTGTTTGTTTTCATCAACACTTGAAAGACTTGTTTCATTTGCATTGAAAAATATTCAACAAATTAGACAATAATATAAAAAATATGATTAACATTAAATCGTTCAAACGAAAGCTGTTTTTATTAAACAACAATTTTTATCCATTATATTAATTAATTTCAATATACAAACACATACAAATTAATGTGTGACAATTTCTATAAATAAATTAATATTATTATTATTAATATTATTAATAGTTAATGCACCTAGAATACATGGATTGTCAGATAATTTATTAGATAAACTAGTGCTCATGAAAACAAATAGTATTTTTAATTTTTAATAGTTTGTATTCATTTTTGACCATAGTTATTTTGTAGATGAATTTGTGTATTTGGGTAGTTTGTTGTCTAGAGATGGCCGTTTTGATCGTGAAATTGCGGGTTGTAAAGTTTTGGGTGCTTTGGGAACTTTTGCTAGGAATGTAAATGTTCCCAAAGAAGTCCGTTTGAGTACGTATATACAATGTAGTTTTGATGCCTACGTTGATGTATAGGGTAGTGAATGTTGGATTTGGTTGCAAAAGCACAAACGGAAAGTGACTGCTGTGGAAATGAGATTTTTATGTGGGTATGTGGCGTAAATAAAAGAGATTGGGTACGAAATAGATTAGTGTATGATGAGTGTAAAATTGAAAAAAATGTTGTAGCAAAAGTTAGTGTTAGTTAGTTAAGATGGTTCGGACATGTTGAGCGAATGTCTAATGAACGTTTGGTTAAAAAGATTTATTTAAATGATTTTGATGGTATACGTTTGCGTGGATGTCCGATGAGTAGTTGGAGTGGTATGATTGAGAGTGTTTTGCGTGAGCGAAAGTTTCCAAGTAGTAGGAATAAAAGAGCATGTATTAGAGGAATTATGAATGTGGATGAAGCGAAAGTTGCTTGTTTGTATAGAAATGTTTGGAGGAGACTGATTACGGGATGATGAAAAGAGTTTGTGCCACACCCTGTTGGGTACATGGCGTGATTGTGTAGGTATGTATGTATGTATGTTATTTGTATTGTCCGAAATACATTTTTTAAATATATATTTTCTATGTAAACAAGAATGCCTATTTTTATTGGTTTAGGATAAAGTAATTGAGTATCAATTACTAAGTATTTGGTAATTTAATTACTTTTTACTTCAAACAATTTAAATTTCCAAGAAATTCAATTATTTTTTTTATAAAAGTAATTGGTAATTAAAATCAAATATATTTTAAAATAATTTATTCAGTTTTGAATTTTCGTGAAAATATATTCGAAAATTGAACGTACTTAAACGCGTTGTTTTTCACGAAAATGAACTTATAATTTTAAACTAAAATGAATGAATAATAAGCAAGGTATTTCTAAATTACTTCAAATAGGATTCTGTAATAGATTGGTGTAGAGATCATCGCGTCCATCACAAATTTACTGAAACAAATGCAGATCCTTACAATGCAAAGAGAGGATTCTTTTTCTCCCATATTGGTTGGCTTCTTATAAAAAAACATCCTGATATCAAAACTAAAGGAAAATCTATTGATTTATCTGATTTGTACGCAGATCCACTACTATGTTTCCAGAAAAAATATTATCTTATTCTGATGCCAGTTATTTCTTTTCTTTTACCAACACTTATTCCATATTACCTTTGGGACGAAACAATATGGAATGCATGGTATAATATGAAATGTATACAGAAAAATCACTTTTAGTGGCTAGGTACGTCATATTCGGGGGGTAAAATTTTGCAACTAATGAGCAAAAATACATTCATTATTGAAATTTTTAATTCATGGCGAAATGGCAAAACTATTGTCAAGGCGATTTGAAAGTTAATTTATTTAGTGAAAAAAATTGATGATTTACCTCGCCATTCAGGGTGATTCTCCTGTATTTGGAAAGAGCAACTATTTATGGTAGTTTGACTAGAAATAATTTCTTTTGAAAGGTGTGTGCCAGTGGTAACTCGTTACTGCATAAGTTTAAATTTAACGTGGTTAGTAAACAGTGCAGCCCATATGTGGGGCGATCGACCATATGATAAGAATATGAATCCAGCTGAAAATCGATTCGTAGCGCTTGTTGCACTGGGAGAGGGTTGGCACAACTACCATCATTGTTTTCCATGGGATTATAAAACGGCTGAACTTGGCAATTATTCATTGAATGAAACAACTGCTTTTATCGATTTCTGCTCAATACTTGGTTTAGTATACGATAGAAAAACTGCTTCGACATCGTTAATACAACAAAAAGTTGAGAATGTTGGTGATGGTACATACAAATATTAAATATACTATTTTTTTATCAAATACCCAAAATAACTATACTTTTCAAGTGCTGTGGTGTAATCATGTAATAGTAATAAAAAAAATCTTTTTCATTCATTTGATCCATTCTGTATCTCATTTTTACCCTGATACTTAAATAATTTTAGTTATTATTTAACAAAAATTATAAATCTTTTTATGATATTGTAATTTATTGTAACAAGATTAGAAGTATATGGGTAAACCCATATATAGACCACTTTGACATTATCACATAAATGATAAGAAATAGGAATAAAAATTTTTTTTACCGAAAGTTGGCAACATGGTATTTCTATAATATATAATATTATAGGCGCTAAGGGTCTCTTTTGTAAAAATTTCATTAAAATCGGATAAATAATGCGGGCATAACAAATTTTTAGAAAATTATTAATTTTTTTTTTCGGAAAGTTGGCAACACCGTATTTTAAT
Source organism: Clivina fossor (assembly GCA_963966155.1). NCBI lineage: Eukaryota > Metazoa > Arthropoda > Insecta > Coleoptera > Carabidae > Clivina > Clivina fossor. The sequence continues at coordinate 30,349,447 of OZ014555.1, read as the reverse complement.
AAAATTATTATTTATGTGAGCACTAGGAGAAACTTTTCTGAAACTTTGATCGAAATCGGATAAATAATGTAGCCACAATGATTTTTTTAAATTTTAGTAAATTTATTTTCGATAAGTTGGCAACACTGTATTTCGTTAAAATTGCATAATTTATGCGGGCACCAGGAGAATTTTTAGTGAAAATTTGATTAAAATCGGTTGAATAACTTGTTCATAATAAATTTTTTAAAATATTAGTAATTTTTTTCTCAGAAAGTTGGCAACAATGTACTTTGTTGTAATTATCTAATTTATATAGATACCAGAAGAACCTTTTGTGAAAATTTGAACAAAATCGGTTAAACAACATGGCCGTAATAAATTTTTAAAAATTTTAGTAATTTTTTTCCCAGAAAGTTGGCAACACTGTATTTTATTAAAATTATGAAATGTATGTGGGCACTAGGGGAATAGAGAAAGAATGTTTTTCCATTTGTAATGCAGTAAATAAAATATAACATTTATATATATATATATATATATATATATATATATATATATTAGGGACGAGTCTTCTCTTAACTGGGAGAATTATTTTATGGAAACCGCTAAGTTAGCGGCAAAAAATAGTGAAGATTTGGTCAAAGAAGTTGGAGCTTGTATTTCAAATGAAGAAAACAAACTTGTCAGTATTGGCTATAATGCTACTCCAAATGACAATGAAGAAAATTATAATCAGTATATTCTAAATAAAGATATAAAGATGCAGTACAGTAGAATAGTTTTATTATTTTATAAAATATACCGACGGTTGAAAATATCGAGACATTGAAAATTGTTTTTTATGAGAATATTTTTTTTTTACATAAATGTAAACGTTTTTACAGCAAAATACAACAAATATTAAACAGCAAAAGTATTGTAAAACTTTCCATATTAAAAAAAAAAAAATGATTTTTTTTTGTGTTTGTATTACATTTAAAATTAACTTACACAAACATCAAAATACAAATCTAAAATTTAACGTTTTTCTAATGCTAATTTTGTAATATTTGTTTCAATTGTTTTTGAATGCAGCATTTTCGTAACATATAAAGATATGTTTTATTTTAAAAATACGTATTTTTCTAAGACTGTTTTGATGACTCGATTTACATAGATGCCCTATAGCATTATTCAGCTGCTCAACTTATAATAATTGTTATACATTAATTATCTGTTATTTCTAGTGTGTCATGCAGAAGTAAATGCTATATTAAATAAAAAGTGCTCAAGCCTAAAAGGATGTAAAATCTATGTGACATTATTTCCTTGTAAGGCTTGTGCTAATGTTATTATACGTAGAAGCAGGAATTAAAGAAATTATTTATGAGAAGGAAAATGACACAAAAAGATATAAAGGTGACGAAAGTTTGTTTGACAAACTAAATATTATAGATCGTAAATATAATAAAACTGGAAATTCAAATAATTCCAATAAACGTAAATTTGGTGACAATAAATAATACGATACATGTTATTATAATACGAGGAGAAAAAACATCTGGTAGCTACATTTCTCCACTATAAACACACCAATTTTCGCTAAATTCGTTTTGGGGCCTTGTAATTTTCACTAATTTCCGAATTTTTAAAAGGAAATAAAACGCATTTATTTTACCACAAATATTCAAGTAAACAAGATTAGAAGTATATGGGTAAACCCATATATAGACTACTTTGACATTTCTCGGACAGTTGGCAACACTGTATTTTAATAATATTATAATTTATGTGGGCACTAGGACATACTTTTCTGAAAATTTGATCAAAATCGAATAAATAATGTAGCCACAATGAATTTTTAAAAAATTTTGTGATTTTTTCTCCATAAGTTGGCAACAATGTATTTTGTTAAAATTGCATAATTTATTTAGGCACTAAGAAAAACTTTTACGAAAATTTGATTAAAATCGGTTAAATAAAATGGTCATAATAAATTTTTAAAAATTTTACTAATTTTTTTCTCGGAAAGTTGGCAACACTGTATTTTGTTAAAATTACATAAATTATATGAATACTAGGAGAATCTTTTGTGAAAATTTGAGTAAAATCGGTTGAATAACATGGCCATAATAAAATTTTTAAAACTTTAGTAATTTTTTTCTCGGAAAGTTGGCAACATTGAATATTAATAAAATTATGTAATTAATGGGAGCATTAGGGAAATCTTTCCTGAAAATTTGATCAAAATCGGATAAATAATATAGCCACAATGAATTTTTAAAAATTTTAGTAATTTTTTTCTCGGAAAGTTGGCATCACTGGAAAAAACCAAAACCACATGACCATCTTGGGCACCAGACAAATTTATCCTGAAAATTTAATTAAAATCGGTTGAACCGTCTAGGAGGAGTTGCGGCCACAAAATTTTGACTTACGACCGAGCGAGCGAGTGAGCGAGCGAGCTGACGACGCACATCCATACACCCACATAAACTAAGTTCAGATTCGTCATCTACAGGCTATATAAAAGATTTCTATACAATTTTTTTTTTTTTTTGAAAATGTTACAGACACCGTACCAAACGCTATACTACTTTTTCCTTGCAGTCAAAGTAGTAAAAAGGCAGTAAAATTGTGGAGCAGCCAAACACCAACATATTGAAAAAAAATGGCGAGGTTAGAAAATTGATTCAACGGTGTGAGAAATGTCTAGACTCTAAATAGAAACTATGTAAATGTAAAATTATATAATAAAAATGAAGTTTCAAGCTTTTTTTAAATTTTATTCGAATATATCTCTTTCCTTTTAAAAATTTATTACTAACAATAAAAATTTTTAATTTTAACGAAAGTAAGTAAAACAATTTTTGCTCCAACTATAAAATTAATTGGTATAGAAACATTCAAAAAAAAATTTGATCTGGTTAGATATTTTAAGTAAATTTATATGAGTTGATGGAGTTTAAAAAATTTGAATTTTAGGAGAATGATTAATTCCAAATAAAACTAACAAAAAAATTTAATAATAATGATAATAATATCAACAAAATGTATAAATTAGTTTAATGCGACTAAGTGAATATTTAAACATGTGTGAAATTCCAGCTAATTTAACATATTGTATATAAAAATATAAATACGTAATTTTTAAAAAAACACGTTGTACATAAATTTCTTAGATACATCGTAAATAATTGCACTGCATCTCCGTAAAATAATACGGCTTATATAGAGAGAGAAAAAGAAACAAAATGAAATAAGTGAAAAAGAAATTAAGTGAATATAAATAGTTGAAAGTAGTTTTTGAAAAAAAGAATGTTGGCCGAAATATCGGAATATTAAAATCAAATGAAAATGATATAAAAATATCTCTCATATAGAAAAATCTATTATTATTATAGTTAGTGGGTTCGATTAGTTATAATTTATTGAGCACCTATATACCTAATATTTGATAATTTCTACCCAACGAAATGTCTAATAATAATATTAATTTCAAGCATTTGTTATTTGTTGTTAATAGTTAATAAGTTAAATTAGCTTAACGTATGTCTTAGACATGACTTGTTGTTAGGACATGTGCCGCGAAAGTAAGAGTTCCCGTGTTCCAATCCCAACAAGGCCAGTAATATATATATATATATTGAAACGGCTTTAAGTTTAAGATCTGTATTAATAAATATTTATTAATAGTCGACATTTCGACGATCTCAACGTCAATCTTCATCAGGAAAACTGATATGAATGACATTTACAACATATACGAGTAGACCCCCTTTATATGTTTATTTCATTATTCATTATGCGATTGTGGCGGCCAATGCAAAAAATTTATTTAAATGTCTTTTGAATATTTGTAATTTTGGCGTTTAGTTTCTAAATGAAACAATGGAAAATTGTTTTTGTTTTTAATTTTTCATTTTTCTGTCGATGCCTTCGGGCCGTGTCTTGAGACTTACGTTACAAACAAGACTATGAATCAAGTCGAATTGCTGGAGGTAAATTACGCTTGTAAATGCTGCTAGCCACACCTCTCGCGCTATGAAAATTCACAACAAACTAATACAGTGGCGGTGGCGGTACCAGGATTGGGTTGATTTAATTATTTGATTTAAATCACAATTTTAATCGTTTTGATTTCTTTAATATTAATCAATGATTTAAATTTTTTTTAATTAATTACTCGTTTTAACTAATTATGTTTCTAATAATTATTTAGTTAAAATATTTAGCTATATTCAGCATAAAATTAATATTAAATCAATAATTTATACACATATTAATGCGGTATATATTTAGGGTATATAATATTGTAAAATTTGTTTATGTAATTAGAGTTAACTGCACATGTCCAAATATCTTGTGCGTATTGAATACAACGAAGAAAATATTCAAATAGAAATTAAACATTGTCGTATTTTGTTTGTTCTACATTGGCATTCTTAAATATAACTTTGTTCCCATATAAATAAATATATTATAAACAAATTGTAATAACTACAAAATGCTTACAAACTTTATGGAGGTGGCAATAAGGCATAAACTTATAAATAAATTTGTATAATAGCGTTATTTTCTAGTAAATGCATATTCATTTTTAAATAATTAATATACAAAACAATAATTTAACAACAATGACATAGACAAATTAAAAATTTGTATTAACGTGTCGTACATTTCATTTAACATAAATATAAAATCATAAAATATTGAATACATTTACAAATAAAAAAAATTATTTACACATTCCTCTAAAACTTTGTCGCATGTTATAGCCACTTATTTTTTAAGGCTAAAAAGTATTTAACTGCGAAAAAGTCAACTTCAAATTGAAAATAAAGACTTGCACGCTAATTTGTTTATTTATTTTTTATGTTAATTAATAATTATATAAATTTTTTTTAAAGAAACGTACACAGAAATTGTTGGTAAATAAAATAAAAAAAAATTATGAGATATGATCGGTTAAAGTTAAAAAATAATTAAATTTAAATTTTTTAATTTTTTTGGAAAAAATGGATTTCTGAAATTTTGCCAAAAAAAAAAGAAATAGTGCATCTACCCACCATCACATCGGGCAGAAAATTTCCTATAAAATGTTGATTTCAAAAATTATATACTACAAATTTGTGTTGGGGCGGAGTTAAAACAAGATTAGAAGTATATGGGTAAACCCATATATAGACCACTTTGACATTATCACATAAATGATAAGAAATAGGAATAACAAAAATTTTCACCGAAAGTTGGCAACATTGTATTTTGATAATATATAATATTATAGGCGCTAAGGGTATCTTCTGTAAAAATTTGGTTAAAATCGGATAAATAATGCGGGCATAACAAATTTTTATAAAATTATTTATTTTTTTTCGGAAAGTTGGCAACAGCGTATTTTAATAAAATTATAATTTATGTGAGCACTAAGAGAAACTTTTCTAAAAATTTGATCAAAATCGGATAAATAATGTAGCCACAATGAATTTTTAAAAACTTTAGTAATTTTTTTCTCGAAAAGTTGGCAACACTGTATTATATTAAAATTACGTAATTTATGTGGGCACTAAAGAAATCTTTCCTGAAAATTTGAGCAAAGTCGAATAAATAATGTAGCCACAATAAATTTTTAAAAACTTTAGTAATTTTTTTCTCGGAAAGTTGGCAACACTGTATTATATTAAAATTACGTAATTTAAGTGGGCAATAAAGGAATCTTCCCTGAAAATTTGAGCAAAATCGGATAAATAATGTAGCCACAATGAATTTTTAAAAATTTTAGTAATTCTTTTCTCGGAAAGTTGGCATCACTGGAAAAAACCAAAACCACATGACCATCTTGGACACTAGGCAAATTTATCCAAAAAATTTCATTAAAATCGGTTGAACCGTCTAGGAGGAGTTGCGATCACAAAATTTGGTCTGACGACCGAGCGAGCTGACGACGCACATCCATACACCCACATAAACTAAGTTCAGATTCGTCATCTAGAGGCTATATGAAGGATTTCTGTATACATTTTTTTTTTTTTGAAAATGTTACAGACACCTTACCAAACGCTATACCACTTTTCCTTGCAGTCAAAGTGGTAAAAAGAAATAGATTCCTACATTGACTGTTGCTGTCTTTGTTCAACTTACTGAATAATAAAGGACAGAATTTTGCAGACATTACCTAGAAAGAAATCGCTATAAGAGCTCTTTAAGAAAGAAAGAGAACGTATTAAACAAGTTTGTGATTTCTCGTACGATCGATTGTGACATAAGTCTGAACAGCCAAGCTAAACAGTATATATTGTTATGATTACAATACTTCTCTTATCATAGTTGACAGTTGGTAATAATAACAAGATTAAAATTATATGGGTAAACCCATATATAGAACACTTTGACATTTCTCGGAAAGTTAGTAATACAATATTTTTATTAAAATTATAATTTATGTGGGCACTAGGAGAAATTTTTTTAAAAATTTAATCAAAATCGAATAAATAATGTAGCCACAATAATTTTTATAAAAAATTTTGTAATTTTTTGCTTGATTAGTTGGCAACACTGTATTTTGTTAAAATTGCATAATTTATTTAGGCACTAGAAAAATCTTTAATAAAAATTTGATTAAAATCGTTTAAATAAAGTGGTCATAATGAATTTATAAAATACTTAGTAATTTTTTTCTCGGAAAGTTGGCAACACTGTACTTTGTTAAAATTACATATATTATATGAATGCTAGGAGAATCTTTTGTGAAAATTTGAATAAAATCGGTTAAATAACATGGTCATAATAAATTTTTAAAAACTTTAGTAATTTTTTTCTCGGAAAATTAATAATATATTTTAATAAAATTATATAATTAATTGGAGCATTAGAGAATTTTTTCCTGAAAATGTGATCAAAATCGAATAAATAATGTAGCCAATATGAATTTTTAAAAATTTTAGTAAATTTTTTTCTTGGAAAGTACTACACAAATTTAGACTGAAAATTTCATTAAAATCGGTTGAACCGTCTACGAGGAGTTGCGATCACAAAATCTTGACTGACGATCGAGCGAGCTGACGACGAACATCCACACACCCACATAAACTAAGTTCGGATTCGTCATCTATAGGCTATATGAAAGATATCTATACAATTTTATTTTTTTTTTGAAAATGTTACAGACACCGTACCAAACCCTATACCACTTTGGTAAAAAATATGAAAAGATGAAAAGTTGTATCAAAAAATTACTCATGTTTCTTTTTTAAGCTATAATATATTGGACTTTACTTGAAAGGTTAAAATAATCTAACTATATGTTAATATGGTATTGTTTTTATTAAATACAGAAATAATTTAAATAATTATTTCAATAAATTTTAAAAATAATTTTAATATACCACGTGTTTTTAACACTGACTAAATAGTATAAAATACTTCCTTCTAGCCTCATACAGATTTATTATATTTATAAGATATTTACTAGTCGTATCGACTAGTCGTATCGACTATTCATAAAATATTATCTTTATTAATATAAAATTTGAATTAAATAAATTAATTAAATATATCATATATATAAACATTATTCTGTGTAACGAAATAATCTAAAATTGAGTAAATTTTTGAGAATGCCACCAAACACAAGTGGTGAGAGTACGGCTATAGAGCCAGCCATATTAAATAATCAAAAATCATCGAGTAAATTTAAATTAGAATGGAAGAATATTGCAGTTCTAGGCTATATACATATAGGTGCGATTTTTGGAATTTACTGTGCCTTCACTTCTGCCAAATTATTAACAATGCTTTATGGTAAGTATATTACTTATTTCTTATTTTTATCTCTATATCAATAGAAAATTTATGAATAACATTTATATAACAATGGGATACGCTGAAAAATAGTAATCTGCCGCTATTATTTTGTGTTTGTACGTGCATGCAATTAATTACATTAGAAAATATTCAAACTAAATTTTGTGTTTCTATATCCAGAAAAAGTAGAGGAACACAAATAATCAGTGCCAGTTATCAACTCTATTTCAGTTTTAATAATATAAAATAAAATAATCTAAATTTAAATTGACGGCGAGTGGTCAATTTTGATTGGGTAGTAAATTGAAAAGAGTTGATCTTGGGATAGGTCCATCGACTGAATTAAGAAGGTTACTTTTATTTTAAAAAAAAAAATCGGTTCAGTTTTGAGTGATTAATTTTTAAATTTCTAAAAAAAACTTATTTTCTACCATAATTTAGAACAATTTATTCCTACTTTTATCATAAACAATATGTAATAATGTAATATAAACAATAAAAATTTTTAGTTAATTAATTGAAAGTGTAATAATTAAAAGTATGTAATATGTGACAATAATACAATTTATTATATAATATACCGGGTGTTCGTTCGTCAAATTGCGGGGCCCCAAGCACGAGGTAAGGATGGGGCCTCTATCTCTACTTTAAAAAAAGTTTTCTTCCTGAAAAAATAAAAATAGTTGACCGGGGGCCCTTTTGGGTTGGGGGCCCCAAGCACGTGCTTGTTCTGCTTGCACGTAAATCCGGCCCTGCCCAGATTGCTTGACCTCGGCCACAAATCTCTAGGCTTAGCACAATAATCATCGCTTTCTACTCCTTGTAACATAATATACATACTAGACTTTGTTTCTAATAGGATATTTCTTTTTTATTTGTTTAGGAGTTCTATTAATTTGGTTAGGAGCATTCGGAACAATAGTAGGCACTCATCGTTTATGGTCACATAGAGCATTCAAAGCTACGAAACCTCTAGAAATAATTTTATTCGTTACATCTCATCTGTCATTTCAGGTATGTACAATAACATATACACAAAATCTAGATTGTACAACTTCAATTTCTACAAGATTTTAACATATATACATACATACATATACAATCACGCCATGTACCCAAAAGGGTGTGGCACAAACTCTTTTCATTATTCCGAAATCAGTCGCCTCCAAACACTTCTATCCAAACAAGCAACTTTTGCTTCATTCACATTCATAATTCCTCTCATACATGCTCTTCTATTCCTACTACTTGGAAACTTTTGCTCACGCAAAACACTCTCAATCATATCACTCCAACTACTCATCGGACGTCCACGCAAACGTATACCATCAAAATCATTCAATTCCCCTTATTTAAATCAGTGCTTTTCTTACCAATCTACTGTTAATATTGTTGGATATTACAATTATATATAGTATTTTTGAATTTTAAATAATGAAATTTATTTGTCAATTTGTCATATGTTCTGTCAATCTAGTAGAAACTGTTCTACCTGTCTACAACATTAGCACGTAGTACTATATACAGCCTGTTTCAGAGTAAGCGCCTTATTTTTTTGTTAGCCACACTAAGGGTACTACTTTCAAAATATTTGGCAGTAATATATTTCAGGACATTCTCTACACGATGGTGATATCAGATTTTCAATTGGACGAATTATTTTAAAATGGCGACTTTCAACTTTTTTTTTTAAATGGGATGCCATAATTTTTTTTTATTATTGAGATCCTAAAAACATTCTTTTTACGATAGTATTTCGTTTTTCTTAAAAATTCATTTCTATATGAAACAAGGCAAAACAATAAAATATTGAAATTTACATTGCATAACACAATTTCTTTCGAGAAAAGTGTACATTATATGGGTGTCAAATTCTGTAATTCACTACCTCCATCATTTAAGCAACTAAACAGCCGTCAGTGTTTATCCAAATTAAAAAAACTATTAATGATTTCTTAGATGATGTTGGCGGTAACAGTTTACTATGATGCTAGATAGGTATTGAAGCTCTATAATGACTTCGGTATTTAATTAATTATTGTTTTATATATTGTTTAATATTTATTAATGTATTTCTTCCAATTGTATATGTATTTATATATACAGGGTGTAACAGAATAACTATTCCTAATTTTAACTGGAATATCCTGGGGTCAGAATATGAAGATTTAATGCAAATCACTGAAATAAAATGTGGCTCCTTACTGAGCTACAGGGTGTTTTATTTAAAAATTTAAAAACGATTTTTGCCCAGTACTTTAAAACTATTTGACGTATCCTTATCATACTTGGCAGGAAATGTAGGTACCGTACACCATACTAAATTATGTTAAATAAAAGTTTCTGGCTACTACCAGTGGCGTACAACAGGGGCAAGTGAGAGGTTGATCCTTCCTAAATTCTACGTCACTGGCGGAATTGTCATTTCAGCACAATTTTTCGATTCTCCAATACTAGCTGTGTAAAAAACATACTCTTCCTTTGTAACGATAAAGTCACTGTTTTTCGAGATATTTAAAGTTAAACATAAGCTGCACCCTTGGGATTTTTTCAAAATTTGCTAAAAAAAATCTGAAAAAATTTGGTAAAATAGAGAAAAAAATTATCTACATAATATCTAAGTAACTTTTTCTCTAACTCATTTTGGTTTGGCTGGAAAAATTATTGAAAATTAATATTTTTTGCATTTTATTTTTTTTATTTTCAATAATTTTTACAGCCAAATCAGAACGAGTTAGAGAAAAAGTTACTTAGTTATTATGTAGCTAATTTTTTTCTCTATTTTACTGAATTTTTTCAGATTTTTTTGAGCAAATTTTGAAAAAATCTCAAGGGTGCAGCTTATGTTTAACTTTAAATATCTCGAGAAACAGTGACTTTATCGTTACAAAGGAAGAGTATGTTTTTTACACAGCAAGTATTGGAGAATCGAAAAATTGTGCTAAAATAACAATTCCGCCAGTGGCGTAGAATTTAGGAAGGATCAACCTCTCACTTGCCCCTGTTGTACGCCACTGGTAATAGCCAGAAACTTTTATTTAACATAATTTAGTATGGTGTACGGTACCTACATTTCCTGCCAAGTATGATAAGGATACGTCAAATAGTTTTAAAGTACTGGGCAAAAATCGTTTTTAAATTTTTATATAAAACACCCTGTAGCTCAGTAAGGAGCCACATTTTATTTCAGTGATTTGCATTAAATCTTCATATTCTGAGCCCAGGATACTCCAGTTAAAATTAGGAATAGTTATTCTGTTACACCCTGTATATACAGGGTGATTTATAAGTAATTGGAAATATTTTAACTGGAGTATCCTGGGCTCAGAATATGAAGATTTGACCTAAAACACTTAGATAAAATGTGGCTCCTTACTGAGCTACAGGGTGTTTTATTTAAAAATTTAAAAACGATTTTTGCCCAGTACTTAAAAACTATTTGACGTATCCTTATCATACTTGGCAGAAAGTGTAGGTACCGTACACCATACTAAATTATGTTAAACAAAAGTTTCTGGCTAGTGCCAGTGGCTTACAACAGGGGCAAGTGAGAGGTTGATCCTTCCTAAATTCTACGCCACTGGCGGAATTGTCATTTTAGCACAATTTTTCGATTCTCCAATACTTTCTGTGTAAAATACATATTCTTTCTTCGTAACGATAAAGTCACTATTTTTCGAGATATTTAAAGTTAAACATAAGCTGCATCCTTGGGATTTTTTCAAAATTTGCTCAAAAAAATCTGAAAAAATTCAGTAAAATAAAGAAAAAAATTAGCTACATAATAACTAAGTAACTTTGTTCTCTAACTCATTCTGGTTTGGCAGGAAAAATTATTGAAAATTAATATTTTTTACATTTCAATTTTTTATTTTCAATAATTTTTCCTGCCAAACCAGAATGAGTTAAAGAAAAAAGTTACTTAGTTATTATGTAGCTAATTTTTTTCTCTATTTTACTGAATTTTTTCATATTTTTTTGAGCAAATTTTGAAAAAATCCCAAGGGTGCGTCTTATGTTTAACTTTAAATATCTAAAAAAATAGTGGCTTTATCGTTACGAAGGATAAGTATGTTTTTTACACAGAAGGTATTGGAGAATAAAAAAATTGTGCTAAAATGACAATTCCGCCAGTGGCGTAGAATTTAGGAAGGATCAACCTCTCACTTGCCCCTGTTGTACGCCACTGGCAGTAGCCAGAAACTTTTATTTAACATAATTTAGTGTGGTGTACGGTACCTACATTTCCTGCCAAGTATGATAAGGATACGTCAAATAGTTTTAAAGTACTGGGCAAAAATAGTTTTTAAATTTTTAAATAAAACACCCTGTAGCTCAGTAAGGAGCCACATTTTATCTAAGTGTTTTGGGTCAAATCTTCATATTCTGAGCCCAGGATACTCCAGTTAAAATATTTCCAATTATTTACAAATCACGCTGTATATATAATGGGTGATTCATTTAGAGGTACTTTTTTCACAGCTGATTATATGACAGTTGACGCGCGAGTCGTGTCAACCTGTCTCATTGTATTATTGTTCAGTATTGTTTGACATTTCATTATGGAAAGACTTAGCCCGGCACAGCGTCTACAAATTATTCAGCTGTATTACGAAAATCAACGTTCTACGAAGAATGTGTTTCGCGCGCTTAGAGCAACTTATGGTCCACATAATCGGCCTACTGAACGCACAATTCGTCGTGCCATCGAAAAATTTGAAACCCAATTTTCATTATTGGATAATACGCGACCAAATAGACCACATCCAGCACATAGTGAAAAAAGTATAGCGGCAGTAGCTGAGAGTGTCCGCGGTGAACCTGATGAATCAATTCGGCACCGTTCTCAACAACTTGGCTTGTCATATGCAACAACTTGGCGTATTTTACGTAAAGATCTTGGTTTAAAAGCATACAAAATTCAACTCGTGCAAAAACTAATGCCGGCCGACCTTCCTTTATTGCTTTATGGCTTTATTGCGAGAACAATTCGGTGAAAAGTTAATTTCAAGCTTCGGACAGGTGAATTGGCCGTCTAGATCGTGTGATATCACACCTCTAGACTTTTTCCTTTGGGGCTACGTAAAGTCCAAAGTCTACAGGGATAAGCCGGCTACGATTGAGGAATTAGAAGCCAACATTACTCGCGTCATTCGCCAAATACCGCTAGAAATGATCGAACGTGTCATCGAAAATTGGAACTTCAGAATGGAGTATATTAGCCACAGTTACGGCAAACATTGAAAGAAATAATCTTTAAAAAATAAATGTAAAGAATGGTTCTTTTGTATGATAATAAAGATTACCCGATAAAATCGAATTTTTCTATTTGTTTTTATTTTTGAAAAATGTACCTCTAAATGAATCACCCATTATATATCTATATTTGTCGAATGACTATTTTGACTATTACATGTGCTTCATGTTTATCTCTGTGCATACAACTTGCCAATTATACAAACAACGAATGTTAGAATATAATTTTGCTATCTATCACTTCATACGTGCGTTTTCACAAAACTTTAGTTGATAATGTCCTGAAGAAGATGGGATACTGCCATCGAAAAAATTCAGTAAAATAGGAAAAAAATTATCTACATAATAACTAAGTAACTTTTTTCTGTAACTCATTCTGGTTTGGCAGGAAAAATTATTAAAAATAAAAAATTAAAATGCAAAAAATTTTAATTTTAAATATCAACATGATATCAACATCAACAAACTAAATATCTCTACGCCAGATGGCAGCAGTTATCAGTCAAAGTAATAAAATGACAGTTGTAGTTAGTTAGTTAGTTAGTTAGTTGTTGTTAACATCATAGATTTGAATAAGTAAGTACAATATTAAAAATATATAAGCAGTTGTAGATAAAGTATAGTATTTGACTTGCAAATAATGCCTACAATATACTCGGATGTTTTATTCCCCTCGCTACGCTCGTGGACTAAACAACATCCTCGTACGTTATAGGTGCTATTATTTGCTTGTTAAATAATATACTATTAAAGTACTGTGCAGAAATCGTTTTTAAATTTTTAAGTAAAACATCCTGTAGCTCGATTTAAGTAAAAAAACAAAACGAAATACATATGAATAATATTTATATATTTGATAGGGATCAATCATAAACTGGAGTAGAGATCATCGAAGTCATCATAAGTTTTGTGATACGGATGCAGATCCTGTTAATCCATCAAGAGGCTATTTTTTCGCACACATTGGTTGGTTGCTGCTAAAACGACATCCGGAAGTGCATGTTAAAGGAAGAACACTAGATCATACCGATTTAACCAGCGATCCATTATTACAATTCCAAAAGAAATACTATATTATTCTTGCTACGTTAATCAACTTGATATTTTCTGCCCCGTTGCCCATGTACCTTTGGAATGAAACATTTTTAAATGCTTTGTGAGTCAATAATTAAACAAGTTCTTTGTACAAAATATGATAATGGAGTCATTCAGAAATAGTCTAAGAGCCCGTGACTGCCAGACCTTTCTTATTTTATAAAAGCTGAAAGTTTTTCAGCGCATGCTCCCAACACAGGTAGGAACGATAAGCTACTTACGAAGTTTAGGTCATCGTGGCTTTGGCAGGTAACGGGTAGCAAAAGTGTATAAAATACCAACTTAAATTTGTCAAATAATAAAGCGTATTTTTCATATATTTTCTTCAGAATAATATTAGAAATTACGTCATCCATTGCCAGACACTTAATATCGTGGCAATCCCTTGCCAGACACCCTTAAACTTCAGTAAATTGTGGGATTTTTTCAAAATTTGCTCAAAAATATCTGAAAAAATTCAGTAAAACAGAGAAAAAAATTTGCTACATAATAACTAAGTAACTTTTTTCTCTAACTCATTCTGGTTTGGCAGGAAAAATTATTGAAAATTAATATTTTTTGCTTTTTATCGAGAATATTTTTTATGTGAAATGTAAAATAAACTTTTTCTTCATTTGTATAAAACGTTTCGGGACACACTGTATATTTGAACTCTTTTAAAAGTATCTAATGCTGACAAATTGACCTATCGCACATCCCTGCTTATACTAGCGCTAGGGGTTAGGGAGACATTTTATCCACTTCGTTTTTTCCACTCCGTTTTTTCCACTCCGCTTTTTCCACTCCGTTTTTTCCACTCCGTTTTTTCCACTCCGTTTTTTCCACTCCGCTTTTTCCACTCCGTTTTTTCCACTCCGTTTTTTCCACTCCATTTCTTCCACCGTACTTTTCTTCCGCCAAACTTTTCTTCCGCCAATACTTTTTTCCCCCAAATTTTTTGGTTAGGTTAGGGTAGATTAGGTTAGGTTAGGTTAGGTTAAGGTTAGATTATGTTTGGTAAGAAAATTAGTGAAAAAAACGAATTAGTGAAAAAAAGTTTGTAGTGAAAAAGGGATTGGTGAAAAAAAGAATTGGTGGAAGAAAAGTATTGGTGGAAATAATGAAGTGGAAAAAATGGGGTACAATCGCGCTAGTGTTGAGGTGTGATTAATCCAACCTTAATATTTCTTTAAAAAAATGTACCGTATTAATATTTAATAATAAAACATGCACTGATATACCAATGTATTTTTTTAGGTTTGTAACAGGAACGCTTCGTATTTGCACAATAATACATGTAACATTACTTATCAATAGTCTTGGACATTCAGTGGGCACTAAACCATATAATAGGAAAACTTCCGGAGTTGAGAATACATTGAATCATATTTTAACTATGGGCGAAGGCTGGCATAATTTCCATCACGCTTTTCCACGCGATTACCGTCAAGGTGAATTCGGAGGGCTGCTGCCATCTATGACACAGTTTATAGACTTATTTGAGAAAATTGGATGGGCTTATGATTTAAATGCCACACCGCAATCGCTTATACATAGAACCAAGATAAATGTGTTAAAAGAACATCATTCCTATTAAAATATGTAACATTTTTTTTAAATTCTATTAAAATACAGGATGTCTCTTTTTGTTTTTCATTTTTTGAAGTTAAATAAAAAAAAACTAATTAACCTATTTTGATAAATTTTTTATTAAGTTGGAAAATGTGTTTTTCAAAAAATAATATTGTTCAAATGGGGCCCATTCCTTTCCTGGCACTCTTGAAATCGGGTTCTAAAATTTTCCATCACGCTCCGCAAAGTTTACTCAATTATGACTGCTTTTTCTACCCGAATGTTGTCTTTAATTCCTCTAGAGTCTCAGGGCGGTTACAATACAGTCGACTCTTGAGATATCCTCATAAAAGAAGTCGCAAAATCATAAAAACCGATTTGAAGTGTGACTTCTGGCTCCCTTTTGTTAAAACCAAATTTCCTGATTAAATCCATCAAATTCTTGAAAAGCAAGTGTTAAAAAATTACGTTTCATATCGACATAAAGTTCGGAATTTACCGTTTCGCTATCATAGCTTTGCCGCGATTATCTTAAAAAAAAAAAACGGACCGATAATTCCCGATGATGAAATAGCGGCAGTGTTTCGAAACCATCCTGTCACTCTAGAGGAATTGACTGATAATATTCGGGAAGAAATGGCAGCCATACCTGAGCAAACTTTGGCAAATTTTAGAGTCCGACTTCAAGAGTGCCAAGAGAGAAATGAGCACCATTTAGACAATATGAAATATGAAAAACAAAAAGGGACACTCTGTATCTATTTTTTAAGGTAAAAAGGCATCAATGGATTGTTGTTATAAATAGAATATTTTCTATAATTTTTTATTGATCGTACATTTTGATCATTAAATCGTGAACCATCCTCAACTATTTTACAAATTATTAAAAATACAAAAATGTAATAATTACTTTGTTTTATATGAATAATACTACAACTATAAGTTGGTTCACATATCGTAATTAAAGTAAATTTTGGTAAGATTTATTCCGTAAGTTACATGTTAAGGTTAAAATTAAGTTGATAAAAATATGTTGTGATATAAAACAGTCGTAAGTTAAAAATACATAATAAATCACAAAAAAAATTTCTTATAGAAAAAAAGATATATAAACTGCTGGTTACTTTGTAAACATCCGAAGGATGATAAAGCAAGATCAAATATATTATTTAAGAAAATATATTCATGTACAATTTTTTTAATAATTTTGTAAACAATAAATAATTAAATATAACAACTAATCTAATAACTTATATATTTTTATACAGAAACATAATTTGTTGTAATAGATTATTTAAAAACATAATGTAAAATGTTTAAAACATTACAAATTTTAAAAACAATAATAATAAAAAATCTTTTACGCCCGTATTTGCATCTCTTTTATTTAGGTATGAAAAAGTGCTTTTATTTTTCACTTTAAAATAAGTTTTTACTTTCTAACTCTTATCAAAAATGAATAATATTTCCAGTTTTGTTATATTATTTTTTCATGTATAATATAATAAAATTCAAATAAACCAATTAAAATTGTTTAGTAAGTTATTTTAAGTAAAAAAATCTTTTAAGCCCGTATTTCGACCTCTTTTATTTAGGTATGAAAAAATGCTTTTATTTTTCACTTTAAAATAGGTTTTTATTTCTAACTCTTACCAAAAATGAATAATATTTCTAATTTTGATATATTATTTTTTTTATGTATAATATTATAAAATTTAAATAAACTAATTAAAATTGTTTAATAAGTTATTTTAATAAGTAATTTTGACAAAAAATAACGACAGAAGTTATTATTTATTATAAAACACTTGGTTAGTTTTACAAAAATATTTTAATTACTCAATGATCGAATCAACGTTTCTTTCATCATTAAAACTTACAAATTGTACTTGTAAATTAAAAAAATATTTTTATTAAATTACTAAGGAAGCTAGATGGTTGCTATTCATAGAGGTTATACCTATATTTGTTTCTATAGAATTATATAAAATTTAATAATATCTATATAATGGAATTTAAAAAATAAACAATAGTTGCTTGTTTGGATAGGAATGTTTGGAGGCGACTGATTTCGGAATGATGAAAAAAGTTTGTGCCACACCTTTTTGGGTACCTGGCGTGATTGTGTATGTATGTATATATGTATGAAAAATAAACTAGATATAAATTTGCATTAACTTGTCATAAATTCCAATCAAATTCAAAACAATACACTAGACATCTGTACCTTATTAAAAATATTTTTTTAATTTTCTAATAATTTCTAAGAATGTATATTCTATATTTGCGATAAATTATTTGGCAGACATGTTATATAAATAATAAAAAGTTGGCTCGTATTTCCACTTCGTATGTTAATGAAAAAGTGTTTTTATTTCTTGCTTTAAATTAAATTTTTACATCTGTGAAGATTTTTTCTCGGAAAGTTGGCAATACTGTACATTAATAAAATTATATAATTTATCTGGGCGCTAGAAGAATCTTTTGTAAAAATTCGATTAAAATCGGACGATTGAACCGTCTAGGAAAAATTGCAAACTTAAAATTTTGACTGACGACCGGGCGAGCAAGCTGATGACGATGCACATACATATACTCTTATAAATTAAGTTCAGATTCGTCTGATTTAGAGGTTTCTATAAAGGATTTCGATAAATGTATATATATATATATATATATATAAATATATATATTAGGGTGGTCGTTATTTTGGAAATGTCAAAATTTCTTTGACCTTACCCCCTAAAAGGTTTCAAAATTTAAAAAAAATAAAGTGTTCAAAGTTACAGCAATTTATTTTAACATTAACCCGTGCCGCAAGACGGATATCTTTGTCTAATTTGCTTAAAAACGCATTTTAGAGACTTGGGCCGACAAAACGGTTTTTGGTTTAGTTTTTCGGGTTAGAAATTGGTAACCTAATGCATTTTGGATTATTGTACAAAAATACGATATTTATAAATAGTTTTGACACTTGAAAGCCGTCTTTAAAACTGTCAAACTATTTAAGAAAAAAAGCTATTTGGACGTATTAAAAATAATTTTTTATGCTTGAAGTTACTGACCCTTATATTTAATACAATTTTAATTGAAAAACAATTGACAGTTGTTATTCAAGCTGTCAAATTAGTTAAAAACGCTACTTTGTCATTTTCAAAAATATTTTTTTGATGTTTGAAGTCACTAAAGAGTATTTAGTCTTTCTTATAAACTTCCAAGGAATTAATGGGTTAATAACTTTAACCATCAAAAAATGGTTTTTAAGATGACAAAATAGCGTATTCAACTAATTGTCAGCTTTAATGACAATATAAAAGTCAGTAACATCGAAATAGTCTTTTTTTAAATAGTTTGACAGTTTTAAAGACAGCTGTCAAGTGTCAAAACTATTTTTAAATATCGTATTTTTGTGCAACAAATCAAAATGCATTTGTTTACCAATTTCTAATTCGAAAAACCAAACCAAAATCCGTTTTGTCAGCCCAAGTCTCTGAAATGTGTTTTTAAGGAAATTATACAAAGAAATCCGTCTTGCGGTACGGGTTCTATCTATCTATCTATTCGAAAGGTTGGTGTCATTGAGTTCCAGAGCACTGCGGCCTAGTGGCTTATTGTACTGTCCCTTTGATCTATCTTATGTAAGAAGTCCTGTCTCTCTTATGAAATCCAGTATCTTAGTCTACGGCAATTTATGAACTGAGTTTCTCTCTCTATTTCGTCTAGTCCAAACTTGTTGTATCTTTTTTGAGCTAGAGAGTCACAGTCGCAAATCAAGTGTAGAGGTGTTTCAAATGACTCTTCACATTTTCTGCATATTGGGCTATCCTTTAAGCCCAGTGTGTGTTGGTGTTTTGCCAGATGGCAGTGTCCACTCAAGATACCCATCATATCTCGGATACTTTTCCTACTAAGATTAATAATTTCTATAGCGTTTGGATTAATTCTATCCGGGAGAAATGTTTTGGTGTGCCTTTAAGGTTTGGCAGTTTCCATCCATTCTCCTGTATGTTTTTTATGCAGCTACTCCGTGACTGATTTCTTTGCGATATTATAGGGAATCTCGCACAATACGTAGGCACAATACGTATTTTGGTAAAATTATATAATTTATATGAGTACTAGGAAAATCTTTTTTGAAAATTTGAATAAAATCAGTTAAATATAATGGCCATAATAAATTTTTAAATATTTTAGTAATTTTTTTCTCGGAAAGTTGGCAACACTGGATATTAATAAAATTATATAATTAATGGAAGCATTAGGAAAATCTTTTCTGAAAATTTGATCAAAATCGGATAATAGTATAATCGGCTAGTATAATGTAGCCACAATGAATTTTTAAAAACTTTAGTAATTTTTTTCTCGAAAAGTTGGCATCAGCGGAAAAAAATAAAGCCACGTGACCCAATCCTTCGGTACTAGACAAATTTACTACTTTTCCTTGTAGTCAAAGTGGTAAAAATAGGGTTGCCATATTTAAACAAATTAGTAATGACGTTGTATCGCAAATTTGGAAACACACACACTGTACACTAATTTTTTTTTCATGGAAAAATGCTTCAACTTAAAATACTAATCGACCTATCCCCAAGCTAATGGTAATGGTCTGTCTGTCTGCCTGTCTGTCTGTCCCTGTCAATTTGATAATCTTTAGTCTGCGGTGATTAACCCCCCCCCCTCCATATTTATTTAAATTGACCTATTCAATAATGAACTCAAGCCAAAATAATCATTAGTTAGGTACTACATCTAGCAGCAATTTAACAAGATTATAAGTATATGGGTAAACCCATATATAGACCACTTTGACATTATCACATAAATGCTGAGAAATAGGAAATAAATGCTCGGAAAATTGGCTCGGACTGTATTTTACTAAAATTATATAGTTCATGTAAGCGCTAAGAGAATCTTTTGTCAAACATTTGACTAAAATCAGATAAACAATGTAGCCACGATGAATTTTAAAAAACTTTACAAATTTTTTTCTCGGAAAGTTGGCTTCACTGGAAAAAACTAAAACCACATAACCCTATCTTGGGCACCAGACAAATTTATCCTGAAAATTTCATTAAAATCGGTTGAACCGTCTAGGAGGAGTTGCAATCACGAAATTTTCACTGACTACCGAGCGAGCGAGCGAGCGAGCGAGCGAGTGAGCTGACGACGCACACTCATACACCCACATAAACTAAGTTCGAATTCGTCTGATCTAGAGGCTATAGCAAGAATTTCTATACACAATTTTTTTTTTGAAAATGTTACAGACACCGTTCCAAACGCTATACCACTTTCCCTTGCAGTCAAAGTGATAAAAACGATGTAATTTCAGTAAGTGTTCTTTCTGAACAAAATTTGAAAATAAATATAATATTTAAACATCATTTTTACTATACATAGAAAACAAGTTGCTTATTTTGTTAGGTACCTAGTAACTTATTTCTATGTTCTGTTTATCTACTGTAATATCATTTGTGTGTAATACTTCCTGATGATGATGCAGGCGAAGTACGTCGAAACGTCGATAACTAATATAAATTAATACAGAACTGTAACTTAAAACCGTTTTATTTTATTACAAAGCATTTGCAATGTTTTATACAACTGGCCCTAGAACTAGCAGAGCACACATGTGCTTGTGAAATCACACTGCAACTTTCTTTTATCTATGCTAAACCAATCGAATATAAAACAAGATTAGAAGAATATGGATAAACCCATATATAGACGATTTTGACATTATCACATACATGATAAGAAATTGGAATAAAAAAATGTTTCACCGAAAGTTGGCAACATTGTATTTTGCAAATATATAATATTATAGGCACTAAGGATATCTTCTGTAAGAATTTCATTAAAATTAGATAAATAATGCGGGCATAACAAATTCTTAGAAAATTATTAATTTTTTTTCTCGGAAAGTTGGCAACACCGTATTTTAACAAATTATAATTTATGTGGGCACTAAGAGAAACTTTACTGAAAATTTGATCAAATCAGATAAATAATGTAGCCACAATAATTTTTTTCAATTTTTTTCTCGATAAGTTGGCAACACTGTATTTTGTTAAAATTGCATAATTTATGCGGGTACCAGAAGAATCTTTAGTGAAAATTTGATTAAAATCGGTTAAATAACATGGTCATAATAAATTTTGAAAAATTATAGTAATTTTTTTTCTTAGAAAGTTGGCAACACTGTATTTTGTTAAAATTATCTAATTTATATGGATACCAGGAGAATCTTTTGTAAAAATTTGAACAAAATCGGTTAAACAACATGGCCGTATTAAATTTTTAAAAATTTTAGTAATTTTTTTCTCGGAAAGTTGGCAACACTGTATTTTATTAAAATTATATAATTTATTTATACATTAGAGAAATCTTTTCTGAGAATTTGATCAAAATCTAATATATAATGTAGCCTCAATAAATTTTTAAAAACTTTAGTAATTTTTTTCTCGGAAAGTTGGCAAAAACCAAAACCAAAACCACATGACCATCCTGGGCACTAGATTTTATCCTGAAAATTTTATTAAAATCGGTTGAACCGTCTAGGAGGAATTGCGGCCACAAAATTTTGTCTGGCGACCGAGTGAGCGAGCGAGCGAGCTGCCGACGCACATCCATACACCCACATAAACGACGTCCAGATTCGTCATCTAGGGGCTATATGAAAAATTTCTGCACAATTTTTTTTTTTTTTGAAAATGTTACAGACACCATACCAAACGCTATACCACTTTTCCTTGTTATCAAAGTGGTAAAATATATGAAAAGATGGTAAAAAGTGCTTTTATTTTTTTGTTTTAAAATAAATTTTTACTTCTACCTCTTATCAAATAGAGTCAATTCCGCTTAATTGGGACACATCGGGACTAGAGCATTTTGGCCCAATTAAGCGGCTGCCCCAATTAAGCAAATTTCATAATTTTCTAATGAAATGCCTGTACACGTGCAATTTTAAGAATAACCCGTATCATTCCAGGAACAATATTTATCGGTTACATATACCTATGGGTGGGCTTTATTTGCTTTTGTGACACAACATTTACTCTGCACTGGGTCATACGTGAATGAATAAAGTTCACAGCGAGCGATACTAATGTAATTAATTATGATATTTGCTAGTTTTTTAAATAGAATTTTCCATGTTGTGAATGAAAAAGATATGAAGCGCATCATATTAAATTCTTTGTACATACTTTTTTCTTGTGAATATGTATTTGTAACATAATATGTACTGTGATCTTAAATTTACTGGCCCAATTAAGCGGAATGTTGTCCCAATTAAACTTGTAAATTTACTGTTGGTTCCTTGGTTTGGTTTCTGTTCTTTAAGATTTGGCCCAAATAAGCGGCTGTCCCAATTAAGAGTTGGACCAATTAAGCGGAATCGTCTGTATATGAATAGTATTTCTATTTTGGATATATATATATATATATATATATATATATATATATATATACGAAGGTAAAGGTAATGACTGATAAAATTTTTTAAGTGATTGGCTAATGCGTATTTGCAGTCAATTTTGGAAAACGATGGTTAAATAAAACTCATTTAAGCTTTAATTTAGCAAGCTTTCGGATATATTTTTATCCTTCATCAGGCTTCTGGAAAATATGAAACAATATATTGTACAATGTATGTATAAAAAAAAAAAAAAAAAAAAAAAACGCATTTTAATTAATTTGACAACTAAGTGACGTTTGTTTTTGACATATTATTTTATTATTTGACTTTTAACATATAATTTTACGAATATTTACATAATCAATCTATACAAATCAATAATGACAATTATAAATAAAAAAACAAAAATTAATTTATACGTCACATAGTATATTTGTTTGTTTTCATACATAATTTGAAAGTTTATCCTACATCAAAATTTAATGCATTTTATCACATGTGTATAAAAGAAAATTGTAACAATAACTCTGTTAGTTTTTGTAAGTATATTTGTGTTATATATTTAAATTTGTTTTTGTTATGTGTTTTTTATAATTACTTTGTTACAAAATCAAATGGTCCATATTTTGAAAAAAAATTTTTGACAATTATTATTTTTTACTAACAAAAATTATATTACATACATTGTACAATATATTGTTTCATATTTTCCAGAAGCCTGATGAAGGATAAAAATATATCCGAAAGCTTGCTAAATTAAAGCTTAAATGAGTTTTATTTAACCATCGTTTTCCAAAATTGACTGCAAATACCCATTAGCCAATCACTTATATATATATATATATATATATATATATATATATATAAATATATTTATATCTAATACTGTAAAATTTAAATAAACTAATTGAAAATGCGCTTAATGCGTAATTTTAAGTAAACACCAAATTGACCAAAGTCACTTTTAAGCGTAAGGTAAGAATACGGACTAAATGTTTAATATTTTCTATGAATTCATTTACAGTGTAGATATAACTGAAATAATAAAAAATAATAAAATAATTGAAATAATACAATACAAATAACAAGCAATTTTGTTTATGATCTGTAAATTTGTTTTAAATTGAACAAATAATGTGGATTAGGAAATTGAGTTATTGTTTGTGTAACATCTCAATTTATATTAACTATTTTCTATCTACGGCTCTGATTCGATACAATTCCATGTTTTTGTAGATTCTATATTAATTATATATAATGCAATTAGCTAAATACCTGACCAATGTCTTAATATATTATTAATTTAGAATAAATTTTGTTTGTCTTCCATATATTGTCAAATGTAATTTATGGATGGTGTTCTTAAAATTTGCAAATTTTGTATCTGTATCCATTAAACTCTGTTTTAAAATAGGACTTACTGATGGAACCGCTCCTAGCGGCGTTACAGTGAACTATAACCATTTCAGAGGACACATGGTGACGACGAGTTAGGTTACCTATTATGTTTTGTACCGTGGCGTGGTGGGGTTGTAACTAGAAGGAATCGAGGGTACGAAATACGATTAGTGTATGATGAGTGTGAAATTAATTTTTTTCTTTTGTGTTAATCAGTTATAAATGATTAAACAAATGTATATAAATAATTTTGAGTATTTGGAGTGGTATGATTGAGCGAGTGGCTTGCGTGAGCGAAAGTTTCCGAGTAGTAAGAATAGAAGAGCATGTATGAAAAAAATTTTTTTCTCAAAATAACTCAAAAACATTAATATTGATTTAAAAAACTTTAATACTCGGACATCAGTCAATAGTTTTATTTTAGTTTATTAAAATATGGTTCGATATTTCTATCTCACTGAAGCCATCATCAGGAACAATATTTATAACAATAATTGTACCATTACACTACACTTCATTGTAAGAACATTGTTTGACATTTTTTTAATTTCTAGTTTGTAAATATGTTTCATTTAAAATTGTTGTCATTAGTTAAAAATTTAATATAAATACGTCAATAATAAAAAAATCAATAAATAATAAATAGTAATAAAAATTTAATATTGTAATTTTTCGTATATACGTATGTGTGTGTGTGTGTTTTTCATATATCATATGTTTCTAATTTATTGTAATTTTTTAATCAGTTTATTATTTATTTATTTTTTTGTTATTGACGTATTTACATTAAATCTTTAACTAATGACAACAATTTGAAATAAAACATATTTACAAACTAAAAACACTGTATTTTACTAAAATTATATAGTTTGTGTAAACTCACTAAAGGAATGTTTTGTGAAAATTTGATAAAAATCGGTTAAAGTGGCCATAATGAATTTTTAAAATTTAGTAATTTGTTTCTGGGAAAGTTGGCAACACTGTAATTTACTAAAATTATGTAATTTATGTAGACGCTAGGGGTATCTCCTGTAAAAATTTGATTAAAATCGAATAAATAATGTGGCCATAATAAATTTTTAAAAATTTTAATAATTTTTTTCTCGGAAAGTTGGCAACACTGTATTATATTAAAATTACGTAATGGCATCACTGGAAAAACCAAAACCACATGACAATCTTGGGCACTAGATAAATTTATCCTGAAAATTTTATTAAAATCGGTTAAACCATCTAGGAGAAGTTGCGGCTACAAAATTTTGGCTGACGACCGAGCGAGCGAGCTTCGCCCACATAAACTAAGTTCGGATTCGTCATCTAGGGACTATATGAAGGATTTCTATTATTTTATTTAAATTTTATTCTAATATTCGTTATTTATTTTATTATTTGTAACGGTAATTTTTATTCCGAAATTAAGCAACATTGTACAAAATAAAATTATTTAATACTTGCAAGTATACTAATATGTATAGTGTGTTCCTATTTTTATATAACGGTTTTAATATAACAAATAAAAGAAAATTTGTTATATATTTATAATATCTAAAATTGTTCATGTAATAAATAAATTAAACGTAAATATTACAGAAAAAATATATAATAAAATTACTAATTAATTTGTCTATTTTTAGTACAATATAATTTAAAATTTGTAAAAGAAAAAATCAAAAAGTTACGATACATATTATTTTTTATCGTTTTGGGTACATGGTATGATTGTGTATGTGTCCCACACCAGAAATTAAATTAAATATTATTTCTGATATTAAAATCTTGTACTACTGATCTGATATCTACTGGGTCTGAGTGATTCGAAACTCACTATAAGCTTAAGCTGTAGGTCCTTGCTTAGACGTGGGCTAACGATCCGCACCATTGATAATGCAAGTAAAAATTGTTGTTCCAATTAGGTATTACGGTATTTATTTTCCTAGTATACTAGGAAAATCTTTTTTTGAAAATTTGATTAATGTCCAATTAGTAGTGTAGCCAGAATAAAATTTTGAAAATTTTAGTAATTTTACAAGACACACACAAACAGGGCCGTTCCGACCCGGTGCGGGGTGCAAGGCGTGCGGGGCACACGGGCGGCAAGCTGAAGGGGCGGCATCAGCCGCCCCCTACTTGAATTTAACAACGCAACGTCGCGTCACAACCTGTTGGGAAATGTGATTTTGCTTTGTCGACAAGTCGCATCGTGCAGTGCTTGCCAGACTAGGCGTGCAAGATTTTGCAGGAAATTACATGTTTGAAGTTATACGAGTATCTTATAAATATATATATATCAGGCGTCAGGCAGGATGATGGTTTTTTAATTAGTAAAAAATAATGATACGTTAAAATGAAAATTCTTGGATTTTGTAAGAAATTTTGATGCAACATATATATAAGTATATATAAAATAATGATGGTTTTTTTAATTAGTAAAAAATAATGATACGTTAAAATGAAAATTCTTGGATTTTGTAAGAAATTTTGATGCAACATATATATAAGTATATATATATATATATATATATATATATATATATATATATATATTGTGACGTACTTCCGGTATTGGTCACGTTTGGTGGTGCCGCAGTCGCCGACAAACTTTTACTTTTTACCCTCGGGCGCCAACGTCAATCTTACGGTTACGACGCGACGCTGCGTACCTGGATAGCACAGTGGAGAATTTGCCCAGTTGTTCGCTGAAATTGATAGGAGTGTGGCAGGGTTGCCTTGGCAATAATGGTGACGCACAAAAGTTTATTTAATTATTTATTTTTGCCCAGTAAATAAAAAGATAATAAAGAAAGAATACAAAATAATACAGTCTTTTAATACGAGACAACGACAATTAATAATTACTTTACAATGCAATGGCTGATTGTTTCGCACTTCGATTATATTTACGACATCGCGACGTCGGCGATAAATATCTAAATTCCGCGCGGTATCGTAATTCGGACAATCTGAATTACCAGCACAGTGGCAGACACCTGTGCTGGGGGAGGAAAAGGTTACGTTGTGTCCCAGGGCAGACACCGGTAGCAACCTAACCAGAGAGGGTAGACACTCGGAAGACACGAGTGCTTTACCATATAGGTAGTAGGACAGCGGTTTTCTTGTTACCTCGGGAAGACGCCTTAGTAACATGTGGAGGATACGTTTGGAAGACACAAACGTTCAACAGGGATACAATATCTTGCTTACCAACGTTTCGTATTCGGCTGTTCCACAGCTTCTTCGGTATCACGGCTACTTTAGCTAATAAGAACTGATAATTTCGATAACTGAACGATAACTGATTTTATGCGCGTTGTTTCTCCCTTTTTATACTGTCCGGTTGCCATAAGAGCCCATGTTACGATAAATTACAAGTCAAAACCGAATACAAGCTAAAACCAAATGAAACGACGATTTTAACAAAAATAAAAATCCGATTTTAACAAGTATTCTAGTTGTTTACATGTTTTACTATATTATCCGATCTTGTACGTTTGATATTTAAAAATAAAAAAATAAAATATATTTTTCGGTTCGAATGAACCGACGATTTTAGGTTTACTAGCCGGGTTCTAACCCTCGCTCTAACCACTGGACCCGACTGGACCAGCCATTGCATTGAAAGTTCTTAGTGACTAGCTTCGTCACAACGTCCATGACTTAAATGACATGACATAAATAATGAAACTATTAAATTAATCAAATAAACTAGTATTCCGACTTGTGTAAATATACCTATAAGATGGTGACGATTGATTTTATCGTATAACTAAAATAGACCTGGTATTGTACTTGGTATCGATTTGAATGAGACTGTGATAGACAGAGGACAGCTAACCTGTACTGTACCATTTAACCGCAGTTAACCGATGTCAACTCTGACAGTTGCTCGATTCTAACCGAGACGTAACGGTTTTAGGTAACCGTTTTCAAAAAAATTCACATTCAATCTCCGCTGCTTTATTGTCACTGTTTTTAATTCCTATATCAAAGCATACATTTATTTTAAAATTAAAGGAAAGAATATTTTAATGGTTACTTATTTCATCACAAAATTAAATAAAATTTTGATTTTAACTTACAATTAGATAATTGCATATTTTAAGAAAATAATAATGAACGGTTTCACATTTATGATATTTATAAAAAGCCATTATTTAAAAATAATATATGAATGTAAATAAAATATTCGATATATTAAGTTATTACAGGTAGGGACTTATAAGTGTAGACAAATATCCTGGGAGTATTAGGGAACGGAGTCTTTAATAAATAATAAATTTATTTTTATTTATAATAGTAAATTATTTAAATATAGTCTATATTTTCTAAATATTAAATTATTTAATTTTATTAACAATTTTTTCTTGTATTGTTAATGACAAAAGTTAAGGTTAAGTTAGGTTAAGCGAGAAACTTACAGTTTGTACTAGATTCCAAACTAATTAGATCTATCTATATCATTTTAGCAGTAAAGTTGAAATGTCAGAAATATTTTTAATATATTTAATATATTTGTACCTATTATCTTTGAGTGTCAAAAAGACACTCATATTATTTCTTTTAAAGAGCAAATGCTCTCAAACAAAGCTTTTTTATTAAATAAGTTTAGGTGGTATAAAAAACTATTTATTGCATTATAAAATGAAAATTTCAATAACGTTCTATTTCTTTAAATAAATTGCATATTTTATAAGCTAATTTTTATTTTGCTATTTATTTCATTTTTATTATCTCAAAAAAAGTATAAGATGTATACTTGTTACTAGGGCATATTTAATCAAATTTCAAAATTTTCTTAGAAAAGCAATTATTTATTTAAATATATAAGTAATTTTTTATATTTACATTTTGTTTAATATTCTGCATTTAACTTCAATAATACCATAAATATTTTAACAACATTTTTACAAAAAAAAGGAGAAATAGTATTTAATAATTTTTATTTTATTGTAATACTTGTTATATGTATATTATATTTGTTATAAATGATTAAAATTTATTTTATTTGCATTAGACAATATCTGTAGCTCCAGATAAATATTAGTAGAAGACACTTTTCGAAATTTATCACGTACAAAACATGAGATTTTTAAATAAAGTAGATATAGTGGCCCGTATTTTCTCCTCATTTTTTACCACGCTTATATTAACTCACTGTGTTGTCGCGGTCAGTCACGGTCAAATTTTGTAACCAATTTTTAGACCACTTCCTATCATTTGATCTCACTGAAATTTTGCATGTAGTTTCATTCCAGGAGACAACACAATATTATACAAAAAAAAAACCGATTACAAAGTATGACACGCTTATATTTATTTTTTTAATACAACTAATGACATCTCTCACATGAATTATTTTTTTGTTCAATTAACAATTGAATAATGTAAATGACAGATAAAAATAAAATTGTAATAAGCGTGGTTTTTAAAAAAGTTTTTTTTAAATTTAATCTTATTTATTTAATTATAGTGCATTTACTGTATGTAAAGAAAATAGTAATAAATAATACACATATCATTGTGAATTATTCCTTTTTTTTCATACATAATTTACTAGCCATTTATTCATTTATTTATAATTCCAAATAAGTATGACAAGATGATCGTTCGGTCATTGTACGATAACCATTAACCATACGTAATATGGACTGCTTATAAAAAATATTTGTACTCTAATTCAAATTATTCTTTATTTGTATCAACTATAAAGTAATTGTCGAAATTAAATAATTGTATTTCTATATTAATATTACATGTTACAATTGGGCAAGAAGTACTATCCTGAGTATGCTATTTAAGGCCGTCCTATTTATACTAAAGTCAATAGGTTAACATTACTAATTTGTATCTACGGTACCTATGTTTATCTGAAACATTTTAGATTTTGTGATTTTTACAAACGCATGCACCGGGCAACGAAAATACAATATAACATATAACCTTTACAAAATAATAGTAGTGAAGTGTCAGTGAAATTTTTGTTCATCATCATTTAATTATGATACGTTGAAACACTTTTTATTTTTTCCAAACTAACCTAAAAGAACATGACAACTATATCAGTAACACGATGTTTTTCGCGAAATATTTTACGTTTTAGACGATTCTATTCGATAAATAGGAAACATTATTTCCAATCGCAAATACTAGCTACACAGCATGCTAGGTTTAATCGTTTTGCGAGACAAGAAAATCTCATTCAACCCAAATACGTAGCTGTCAAATTTTACGCGACAAATAATAAAAATGATCCTAGCACGGAGAAAGGACTCCAACCGGAACAGGATACTGTAAAAGTGGAAAAATTAGGTTTATTTAAAAGATTTCAACAAATGTTTAGAGATTATTGGTATGTTATGGTGCCCGTTCATTTAGTCACGTCCGCCGGCTGGTTTGGTGGCTTTTACTACATGGCAAAATGGTAAGAAATAATCCCGAAATAAGAGCTAATTAGTTAATTAATAATAATAATATTTCAGTGGTGTAGATGTAGCAGCTTTATTACAATCGATAGGCTTCAGTGAAAGCCTAATAAATCCATTACGAGATTCTAGTATGGGCTACCTTGCAGTATCTTACGCCTTTTACGAAATCGCAACGCCTTTACGTTACGCGGTTACATTAAGTGGCACGACAATTTTGATCAATTATTTAAAAAAATGGGGCTATATTAAGCCAGTGCCCAGTAAAGCTCAAATTAAAGAAATGTACAAAGAAGGTCGAGATCATATCCGCGATACAATTCAAGAAAAGAAAGAGGAATTACGTCAGCGCAAAGATCAGTTGAAGGAACGTAAAGAAAATATCATGGACGAATTCGGCAACTTTAAAAAGGAATTCAAAGATATTAAAACCAAGTAATCGACCCTTTTTACCTGGACAAACTTTCGGTTAACTACTTACTCATCTTTACGTGTAAATACTTAAATAGACAAAATCAAACTTTACTACTATATCAACAACGTAAATTTTTTATCACATATATTATATTGTATATATAGAAAAAAAAAAGAAAATTTCTACATCATAATTAGATGCTATATACTGATGTGGTTAAATTGAAATGCATTTTTTGGCCACACATACATGTATTTTGTAGAATTTGTTATTTAATTTGACAATAAATATATTATACAAATGTCTTTTCCGTTTTTTTTACCTACAATCTTTTTCAGTTTAAAATTTTAACACATTTCGTTTAAAAGATTAGAAAATGATCTACTGTGGCGAAATTTAAATAAAAATAATATATAAAATCCCAAAACCACACTTAAATTAAAATAAAGCTAAATCTTCGACAAGTGCTTAAGTGTTTATGTACCTTGGATCACAGGTAAGAATTTTGTAGATTTTATTTGCTACTGAAGATGGAAGCTTAGCTTCCGAAATACGTATTTAGCTTTATTTTAATTTAAGTGTGGTTTTGGGATTTTTTTATAATATAATTTTTATTTATTAAAAAATACCTTTGTTATATATTTCAAAATCTGATATAAAATTTAAATGAACTATTTTAAAGCGCTTAGTAAGTAATTTTAAATTAACGTCAAAATCATTTTTAAAAGTGAGATGAAAATCCGGGCCAATGTTTTTGGAATGTAATAATAGTAATTATTACTGATAAACAACCATAAAATATATTTTTTAAAGTTAGATATACTTAAGCCTCATTCAGACTGCTGTTACTTCTTTTAGTTTTTCGAACAAGCTCAAGAATTTGACCAATCCAACGCTTGGTGTTAAAACTAAAAGCGTGTCAAATGATTGGATTGGTCAAAATTTTGTACTTGTGCATAAAACTAAAACGGCAGTCTGAACGGAGCTTTAGCGTATCAAACTCTTAAAAGTTTGAGAGAATTAAACAATGTCCTAGTCCAGCGGTTTCCAATCCGGGGTACGTGCCAGGACATTTAGGAGTACACCAAATATATATATATATATATATATATATATATATAATATGAAAAATTAAAATGCAAAAAATATAAATTTTCAATAATTTTTCCTGCCAAACCAGAATGAGTTAGAGAAAAAAGTTACTTAGTTATTATGTAGCTAATTTTTTCCTCTATTTTACTGAATTTTTTCAGATTTTTTTGAGCAAATTTTGAAAATATCCCAAGGGTGCAACTTATGTTTAACTTTAAATATCTCGAAAAATAGTGACTTTATCGTTACGAAGAAAGAGTATGTTTTTTACTCAGAAAGTATTGGAGAATCGAAAAATTGTGCTAAAATGACAATTCCGCCGGTGGCGTAGAATTTAGGAAGGATCAACCTCTCACTTGCCCCTGTTGTACGCCACTGGCACTAGCCAGAAACTTTTGTTTAACATAATTTAGTATGGTGTACGGTACCTACACTTTCTGCCAAGTATGATAAGGATACGTCAAATAGTTTTAAAGTACTGGGCAAAAATCGTTTTTAAATTTTTAAATAAAACACCCTGTAGCTCAGTAAGGAGCCACATTTTATCTAAGTGTTTTGGGTCAAATCTTCATATTCTGAGCCCAGGATACTCCAGTTAAAATATTTCCAATTACTTACAAATCACCCTGTATATAGTCAAAACCTCTACTACCACTACAAAAGATGGATTTGGCTATTTTATTTGAGTTACTCTTTTTTCTGTGAAGTGTTCTGTAACTGTTCGGGTATTACCTTTGGAGTGCATAAAGTAAAATTTTTGTAGTTTGTAGGCTATTACTGTGTGAAGCAAAAAGAGTTAACTCCATTTATTTTGTAGAACGTAGATTTAGGAGCGTACATGCTCAGTAGCAATAAATATTTAAATTATAAATTGTTTTCTGAACAAATTTGACGTTTATAAGATAAAAATAACGTTTCGTGCATTTTATGGAGTAAAGAATGAAAAATTGCGGGCTAAACTCGAATATGTCGCTTAAATAGGTAATTTATCATATTTGAGAACATAAATTTTTGTATAGTTATCAACCTTTTCTAAAGCATTTTATATTTTTTTGTCGTCGTCGTGTCGTCATTATAAAATAAAAATTCTTTTACATTTTTAATAATTACTTTTTGTTGGAACATTATTTTTATATGTGACGGATTACGTTCAGCGTTTGGCTTCCCTTAATTTTGTTAACTTTGTAATTACATCATTACAAAATTAATCCAACTCCGAATTAATAGCCGAACCTACAATAAAGAGTCGTTCTACTGCAGTAGATGAGAACTATTATATGTTAAATTGTATGAAACGCAACGTAACTAATAAGCAAATTGTATCTTGCAATGCAGGTACACATATCATCTGTTTCTAAGCTCATAGATCATTTAGATATGATCTAGATCAAGATCTGTAAAGATGAAATGAACTGGATCAGATTTATAACAAAAAATAAATATATAAATAAATAAATATAAATATATATATATATATATATATATATATATATACTTATATATATATATATATATATATATATATATATATATATATATATATATATATATAATAAAATATAAATAAATAAATATTTATTTTTTAGATTTATAACAGCGGATGATCAATGGTCGCAGTCAGGCGACACAAAAATGTTTGTGGTTTTAAATTTATGTTTATCAAACAACTAAACTATCCACTGAATTCACATTTTCTGTTTAGTTGGCGAAAAATAAAAATGAAGCAAAATTTGCTTGTCAGGATAGGAATGTTTAATTTCGGCATAAATGGAAACAATTTATGCCACACCTTATGTACACATCGTATATTTAAAAATTATATTAAATAAACAAGTATTATATCTATTTTTGTAAGAACAATATCAAAAACATAATAGGTATATTTACATACTGAATTTCACGGAATAGAAAACTTGTTTACAATAATAGAATAATAAAAAAATTAGTAAAATTAATATAAATTTATATTGTACGTATGGTTTTAATATATAGTACTAGTATTTATTTGAAATAAATATTTAATAAGAAATAAAATTGTTTTATTAAAATTAATTGGTAACACTGTATATTAAAATAAAATTATATAATTTATGTTGACACTAGAAGAATCTTTTGTGAAAATTTTATTAAAATCAGATGAATAATATAGCCATAATTAACTTGGCTCCATTAAAAAAAAACCACATAATCATCTAGGGCACTAAATACACCTACCTATCCTAAATTGTTTTTATTGAAATCAGTTAAACGGTATAGGGGGTGACCGAGCGAGCAAACGAGCTGACTACGCACACACATACACCCTCATAAATTAAGTTCGGATTCGGCATTTATAGGCTGTATGAGGGATTTATATATATATAGTATGTCTGAAAAAGTTGCCAACAAATGGGAAATTTTTTATTATTGATTTTACGACAAAAAGTCATTCTTTATAAAAAGTTCTGCTTGTGGAATAAATAAGTGTACCATCAGAAAATCTAAGATTAAATGTACAGAATGTCCGGAAATTAAGATAACATGAAAAGAGAGGTACCATTTATTGTATTTTTTATTTTAAATTTAAAATTTCAATCAATTAAGAAAGTCAACAAAAATTATTCTAGAAGATTATTGTTCTAGAATGCATCGTTTAGAAGAAAAAAAAAAATTAAAAACTGTTTTTTTTTTTAATTTTTGAAAGTAATAACCCTAGGGATTTTTACAAAATAAAACTTTTTTCAAAATTTGCTTAAAAAAATCTGAAAAAATTCAGTAAAATAGAGAAAAAAATTAGCTGCAGAATAGCAAAATAATTTTTTTTTAACTCATTTTGGTTTGGCAGGAAAAATTATTGAAAATTAATGAATTGTACTTTTCTTTTCATGTTATCTTAATTTAGGGATATTCTGTACATTTAATCTTAGATTTTCTGATGGTAAACTTATTTATTCAACAAGCAGAACTTTTTATAAAAAATGACACTTTTTGCCGTAAAATCAATTATAAAAAAATTGCCCATATGTTGCCAAATTTTTCAGACATACTGTATACTTATATATATAATTTTGAAAAATGTGACAGACATTATACGAACAATATACCACTTTACCGTGCAGTTAAAATAATAAAAATAAATATATATATAAAAGATAATTATTATTATTATTGATTGTCATATATATATATATATATATATATATATATATATATATTATATAAATATATATAATATATTATAAAAAGAATATACTTACCATAAAGGGTTGTTAATAATTTGGCAGAAGTAAAAACTAGATAAAATCCATAGAAAGCTGCTATATGTATATAAGTTAATACTATAATATTAATCCACATTAATTCTGTTTTTGGTTTTTTATCATTTAATTGTGCTAATTCTGTGACTGCATTATTATTTATTATTTTTGGAGTCATTTTAAATGTAATTGCTCTTATGAGATGATTATTTCTATACTTAACAAAAATTATGTTATTCATATAAATATAGACTGCTATTTATAATAAATTATTAACAATTATTAAAATTAACGCTATTTATTTAAAACGAAAGAATATCATAAATTAATTTTAGTAATAAAGTTTTAATTGTTTTAACCCTTTCACTATAGTAATTTTTTTTATTTCGTAGTGACGAATAATATTCTACACTTAATATCAAATAATATAAACATAGTAAAAAATTGAATTTATAATTTTTTTTGGCTTGTATGCCGTGGTCGATCTATCCTCGTCGTAGACGGTTTCCCATACATCGTAGATGGCATTCTCAGTGCATGATGATTGGGTATGCCAGTCCAGAGAAGTTTATAAATTTAATGGATACCGATCGTGAAACCTTGCAAATTACTATTATGTAGTAAAGATTCTTTCAGAGCTCATTATATCATCATAAAAATCTGCTTTGGCTACCATTGAACCGACTGTCATCGTATTAAATAAATTTATAGAATAGGATATATATATATAAATTAGGGTGGCCTTATAAAAAATTTCTAGAAAGGGAAAATCCACAATTTTACATCGAAAAAATATCAGAAATATTTTTTTTAATTATTATGTACAAAAATGCCTTATCATATTGTGTAATTTTACATAAAATATAATTTTACAGAAGTTGTAATATTACTGCATATTATCTGTAATATGGCAAAATACATAATATTATCTGTTGCAGCAAAAATTTACGTAAACTTTCGTGAAAATATACAAAAAATATGTAAATTTGCTATTTTATTTTATGTAATTGTTTAATTCCATAAAAGTTTCATAAAATTTACCGAATAAATGTAGTAAATTTGCATTACAAAGAAAATTGTATGATTTTTTACTATGAAAAAATATGTAAATTCACACACGTTGTTTTCAGTGTAGTATCACATGCCCTTCTGCGAGTATTCCCACTAAGTACTTGGAAACGTTTTTTCACACAAGCCACTCTCTCAATCATACCTCTTCTATCAGACTATCAGACGTCCATGCAAACGTATACCTTCGATAATAATTCACATATATTCTTTTAACCAATTGTAATACTTGTTAAACTTTGTCGTATGCATTAGGTATTATTTTAGACTTTCGTAATTAAAGGTTTAATTATATTAATAAAATTCAAATTAAAAATTATATTCCAATATAGTAACTAACAATTGAATTATAATACATTAAAGTTAAACAGGTGTCAAAGTTTTTCTATGTAATATAACAATAAATATTTTTATTTTACTTCATAAATTTGTAAGTTGTTATTGTTATATTAAATACATGACCGACAGAAAAAGTTAACAATTTTCAAATATAGGTGTGCAAATAAAATTTTAAGATATTACATAAATATTTGCCAAATTTATGATTTTTAAATAGAACCCATAATGGATATTTATCTTCAAATGCTACATTTTAAATGTAAAATAAATTTCATTTTTTTTTTGCAAATATTAAATCTTTTTCGTTCTAATGTAACACATCGTCAGTTTTTAATAAATTCAAACAATTTTTTTCCTAATTAATGGGAATTTTAATGACAATCAATAATAATAATAATTATCTTTTATATATATATTTATTTTTATTATTTTAACTGCACGGTAAAGTGGTATATTGTTCGTATAATGTCTGTCACATTTTTCAAAATTATATATATAAGTATACAGTATGTCTGAGAAATTTGGCAACATATGGGCAATTTTTTTATAATTGATTTTACGGCAAAAAGTGTCATTTTTTATAAAAAGTTCTGCTTGTTGAATAAATAAGTTTACCATCAGAAAATCTAAGATTAAATGTACAGAATATCCCTAAATTACGATAACATGAAAAGAGAAGTACAATTCATTAATTTTCAATAATTTTTCCTGCCAAACCAAAATGAGTTAAAAAAAAATTATTTTGCTATTCTGCAGCTAATTTTTTTCTCTATTTTACTGAATTTTTTCAGATTTTTTTAAGCAAATTTTGAAAAAAGTTTTATTTTGTAAAAATCCCGAGGGTACCCCTTGACATACTTTCAAAAATTAAAAAAAAAAACAGTTTTTAATTTTTTTTTTTTTCTTCTAAACCATGCATTCTAGAACAATAATCTTCTAGAATAATTTTTGTTGACTTTCTTAATTGATTGAAATTTTAAATTTAAAATAAAAAATACAATAAATGGTACTTCTCTTTTTATGTTATCTTAATTTCGGGACATTCTGTACATTTAATCTTAGATTTTCTGATGGTACACTTATTTATTCCACAAGCAGAACTTTTTATAAAGAATGACTTTTTGTCGTAAAATCAATAATAAAAAATTTCCCATTTGTT
This sequence comes from Clivina fossor, assembly GCA_963966155.1. Taxonomy (NCBI): domain Eukaryota; kingdom Metazoa; phylum Arthropoda; class Insecta; order Coleoptera; family Carabidae; genus Clivina; species Clivina fossor. The sequence goes on along the minus strand of OZ014555.1, from coordinate 30,311,235 downwards.
GGCAACTTTTTCAGACATACTATATATATATAAATCCCTCATACAGCCTATAAATGCCGAATCCGAACTTAATTTATGAGGGTGTATGTGTGTGCGTAGTCAGCTCGTTTGCTCGCTCGGTCACCCTATACCGTTTAACTGATTTCAATAAAAACAATTTAGGATAGGTAGGTTTATTTAGTGCCCTAGATGATTATGTGGTTTTTTTTTAATGGAGCCAAGTTAATTATGGCTATATTATTCATCTGATTTTAATAAAATTTTCACAAAAGATTCTTCTAGTGTCAACATAAATTATATAATTTTATTTTAATATACAGTGTTACCAATTAATTTTAATAAAACAATTTTATTTGTTATTAAATATTTATTTCAAATAAATACTAGTACTATATATTAAAACCATACGTACAATATAAATTTATATTAATTTTTTTATTATTCTATTATTGTAAACAAGTTTTGTATTCCGTGAAATTCAGTATGTAAATTTACCTATTATGTTTTTGATATTGTTCTTACAAAAATAGATATGTAATACTTGTTTATTTAATATAATTTTTAAATACACGATGTGTACATAAGGTGTATAAATAGCAGTTTATATTTATATGAATAACATAATTTTTGTTAAGTATAGAAATAATCATCTCATAAGAGCAATTACATTTAAAATGATTCCAAAAATAATAAATAATAATGCAGTCACAGAATTAGCACAATTAAATGATAAAAAACCAAAAATAGAATTAATGTGGATTAATATTATAGTATTAACATATATACATATAGCAGCTTTCTATGGATTTTATCTAGTTTTTACTTCTGCCAAATTATTAACAACCTTTTATGGTAAGTATATTCTTTTTATAATATATTATATATATTTATATAATATATATATATATATATATATATATATATATATATATATATATTTACGTTGTGATAATTAGTAACGCATCATAGAGAAAAAAGTATTATTTAAAATAAAACTGCTTTTGGTTAAAGTTCTGTATTAATATTTATTTAAAATCGTCGTTTCGATGGAACTCAACGTCTGTTTTCATCAGGATAAATGATTTAAATGACATTATAGTAAATAACAAAACATAGAAACAAGTTACTAGGTAACAAATAAGTAACTAGATCATTTATAGATTTTTAATTAATACGAGTAGAAGCTAAATTTTATTTAATTCAGTGCCTTCACAGTGATTGATGTTATCAATTTCTTAATAAATTTTGTCTAGTATCTTTAAATTGTTCAGCAATAGCAGATTTATCTGAACGATTTTGAAAAACTGACCTCTTATATTTTGTCAATTAGAGATTAATTCGCCTAAATCATTCAGATAAATTTTCACTCACTGCGAAAATAGTTTATTGTCGAATTTAACAGATTTGTAAAATATTTCCTCATTATTTATTCAGCATTTCTACTATTTTGGCTTGGACAATTTGGAGCAATAGTTGGCACACATCGATATTGGTCACACAGAGCATTTCAGGCTACGTTACCTTTAAAATTAATTCTATTCATTACTTCTACTATGACATTTATGGTATGTATGCATAATTATCGAAATTCTAATCATTAAAACCTTATTTTATAAATACATACATACATACACAATCACACCATGTACCCAACAGGGTGTGGCACAAACTCTTTTCATCATTTCGTAATCAGTCTCCTCCAAACATTCCTATCCAAACAAGCAACTTTTGCTTTATCCACATCCATAATTCCTCTCATAAATGCTCTTTTATTCCTACTACTTGGAAACTTCCGCTCACGCAAAACACTTTCAATCATACCACTGCAACTACTCATCGGACGTCCACGCAAACGTATACCATCAAAATTATTCAAATAAATCTTTTTAACCAAACGTTTTTTAGACATTCGCTCAACAGGTCCGAACCATCTTAATTGACTAACACCAACTTTTGCTACAACATTTTTTCCAATTTCACACTCATCATACACTAATCTATTTCGTACCCGATCTCTCCTATTTACACCACATACCCCACATAAAAATCTCATTTCCACAGCTGTCATTTTCCGTTTATTTTATAAATTAGAAAGTAACTAGTTTACAAGTAAATTTAATGAATTTACTCTATTTTTTAACAAAAAAACCATTCAAGTACCTAAATAGAAATTTTGGGAGATATAAATACTTGTAATAGCAGTGGATATTTGATATTTAGCATTTTTTGGAAGTTAATATATTAATATATCTACAACTGTTGAGTGCATCGAACTTAGTCTCTTTATTAGCATTTTTGGTTATTGTTAAGCTGCATTTTTATGAGCCCAGTTTAGTCGAGGTTTAAAATAAGAATATCTACTAAGTTACGTTTTCGACTAAACTGGATTCATAAAATTTCATCTTAGATTAAAAAATCTGATAACCTGATGAAGCTCGATGCACTTGACAGTCGTGGATATGTCGATGTACTAACAGTGCCGAACAGTGCCAAATATGAAGTATCCATGCGCGACTGTTGCATACTTACAAAACACAATATTGATAACATATATGGATTTATATAGGGTCCAATAATAAACTGGGCTAGGGATCATCGATGCCATCATAAGTTTTCCGATAGTAATGCAGATCCTGTTAATCCGGTACGAGGATTATTTTTCACACATATCGGTTGGTTGCTCGTAAAGAGACATTCGGACGTGAATGAGAAAGGAAAACTGATAGATAATACCGATTTAACTGGCGATTCCTTATTACGTTTCCAAAAGAAATATTATTTTATTATTGCAATTTCTATTGCTTTTATATTGCCCGCTTTGCTGCCGATGTACTTATGGAATGAAACATTTGTAAATGCTTGGTAAGTAAGGCCCGGTTTATGCAACGTTGTCCAGGTCCTGCTTCTAATCCTAATCTTAAAAGTTGAGAAACGTTGTGTCATAAGAAATGCATTGTGAAAGTTTCCAATTATTAACTTTAAGACTAAAACTAAAAACATTCTCTACAAATGCAACGAGCATTGTAAATATTAGAGTTCTTGTTTTACAACCTAACCTCATATCTTGTTTTTATAAGTAACGTATGTGACATATTTTTTATATAATACATAACTAAACTTTACTTTACGGATACCAAATATATTTACTTTAAGCTTTACATATTATTACTTTTGCAAAATTTTAGTGCGGAAATGATATTTACAATGTTAAAACATTTTTTAAAAATTCGTTTTAACATTCGTTTATACGTAAGATAAATTGGTTGTACTTAACATACATGGTGGCGCTCATTGCAGGATAGATAACGTAAAAGAGGTTAATTAGTTAATGTTTAGTATTAAAACAATGTAAATTTTCTTTAGTTGCTTTTAACGTAAAAAAATTAAAAATAACAGTATCTGCTAGTAGTTATATAAACATGAAAAAATATGCCAGCAATTTTTCAACATTCAAAATGTTAAAACCGAATTTTTAAAATCAGTTTTAATATTGTAAATACCATTTCTGCATTAAAATTTCTAAAATATTTTTATGATGAGTGTGAACGGGAACAAATTATTTTGCTCAAATTTATTTGACCAAATGATGGTGTGAACGAGGCGTTTGAAATGAAATATGTATCTGGTTACCTGGTACCTACCTATATATATAATGGCTGAGTATTAATATTTTTAGGTTTATACCAGGAGTACTTCGTATTTGCGTGGGATTAAATACAATATTTCTTATAAATAGCCTAGGACACTCAAGGGGTACTAGACCATATACTAAAAGATCTTCTGCAGTTCAGAATTTGTTGTGCAACATTTTGACTATCGGTGAAGGCTGGCATAATTTTCATCACGCTTTTCCACGAGATTATCGTCATGGTGAATTTGGGGAATTCCTTCCCTCTCTAACTCAATTTATAGATTTATTTGCGAAAATTGGTTGGGCTTATGATTTGAAAATTACGCCACAAACACTTATAAAACAAACAAAATTAAATATATTACAAAAACAAAACTTTCATTAGAATATATATTTTTTATTATCTGTTTGCTCTGCCAAAATATGTATATTTTGATATTTGAATAATTTTTAGTAGCGCCACCTCTAGCTATTGCTCATTGGGAATTAAACGTCACTATGACGTCAAATTATAATTGTGATTTGAATGGAATCACTTTTTAACTTTAATTATACACATATATATATATATATATATATATATATATATATAAAGAGGCGCACAGAGGGGGGAGCAAGTGGGGCAGTTTGCCCCAAGCCCCACTGAATGAGGGGCCCAAAATCGAGTACTAAAAAGCGAGAGAGTTAGTTTTTTATATTATAATCCAAAAGTGTGCTCGTGTTAAAGCACGGAAAATTTGTTTCTGACTAAATTTCTGGAACTTTGTTTGTAAAAAAGAATTTAATTTATTATAAATTTAATTACCACTGTGAATATTTTCATTTTTATACCCAAGAAATTGCTTCTCTACAAAATAATTTAAATTAATTAAGGCCCCTAAACTTCTCTGTGCACCCCTGTATATATATATATATATATATATATATATATATATATATATATTTGTAATTACTCTAATTTAATAAAAAATAAATAAAATAAAAACAAATTATTTTTATTGTATTTTTGATTGTCATTTAATTTATAATTGTTCAACATTAAAATTGTATCAATATGTTAAAAATTAACAAAGTTTAGAAAAAGAATATATATATATATATATATATATATATATATATATACTTATATTTAAAATTTATTATGTTTTATATTATTAAAGAAAGAGAAAATATCTAATTTTTTAAAATAAAAATCATTTGTATTTTAAAAATTATAAGTTCACGTAATATCTCAAAATTGTGTTAATATATAGATATATTTCTACGTCAGTGGAAAGATTTTATAATTATCTATTTATTTTATTTGTAATTTTTTTTATTATAAGTTTACTTGACGCAAAACTAAAGGCCATATTTAGTTATTGTAGTGTCGCGTCGTGACAGATCATTTTAAAAAGAATCAATATGAAAATCTTTACACGAAAATTACTTAAAAAATGTTAAATCTGTTGGAATAATGTAAAACAAATTATGATTTTTAAGATTTATTTAATATTCAGGCCACTTTAGACGGTAATAATTTACGAATAAATATTTGAAATTGATTTATTTTCACTAAATATTTGGGGCAGATATATGAGGACATGCGCATTTATGTCATATACCATAATATCATAAATGTAAATGAAGTAAAATTTGCTTGTCTGGATAGGAATATTTGAGGAAACTGATATCGGCATAAATTAAAACAGTTTATGCTACACCTTATGTGTACATTGCGTGATTATGTATGTAAATAATAATTTAAAAAAACAGAAAAATACATTAAATTCATGACAATATAAATTTGTTTTACTATACATACATATTTTTGTGTTATTTATAATTTTCTGATTAGTTAAAACTTATTATTAAAGATTATTCTTAAAATATGAGCCAATACATTTGTTACCACTTTGACTGAAAGGAAAAAGGGTGTAGTTTCATTCGGTACGGTATTTGTAACATTTTCCAAAATTAAAAAAAAAATTAAATAGAAATCCTTCATATAACCTCTAGATCAGACGAATCCGAAATTCATTTACTCGCTCGGTCGTCAGTCAAAATTTTAAGTTCGCAACTTCTCCTAGACAGTTTAACAATTCGATTTTAATCAAATTTTTACAAAGGTCTCTTCTAGCGCCCTGATAAATTATATAAATTTATTAATGTTCAGTATTGCCAACTATCCGAGAAAAAAACATTAAAATTTTTAAAATTTTATTATTGCTTTACTATTTATCCGGGATTATTCAAATTTATACAAAAGGTTCTATTAGTGCCCACATACAAATTTTTAGTGTTTTACAAGGTTAACAACTAAAAAAATTACTAAAATTATATTTTGGTTACACTGGATATCAGAGATTAATAAAAATTTTAGAGAAAAATTTTTTTAGTGCCTGCAAAAATTATATAATTTTATTTTTGGATAGCGTTGCCAACTATTGAGAATAAAATATAACAAAATTATTTTCTTTTCTTAATATATATATATATATATATATATATATATATATATGTATGTATATGATAATCCCAAAGTGGTCTATATATGGGTTTACCTATATGCTCTAATCTTGTATATATATATTAAGTATAAGTATATTATTTCAATATATATATATATATATATATATATATATATGTAATTGCATGCACATGTGAACCAAATAGCATTCATTAATTCAATAAAATCAAGGTTACTTTGAATATTCTCAATTGATGAATAGTCAATATACATGCTTGTATTGTAATTCTAATTTATTTTAATATGTACATATATATAAAGTTCATACATTTTTATTAATACATACACTGAAAAAATATGACTTTAAAATCAGCTCACTTATCTCACTTCACTTTTTAAAGTGGTTTTCTTTAAAATTACTTTTCACGTTTATTTAAAATTACTTATTAAACAATTTTAATTCAATTATTTGTAAATATTATAATATTAGATATCAAAAATAGAAATACGATTTATATTTGATAAGAGAGAGCAATAAAAATTTGTTTTATAGCAAAAAATAAAAGCACTTTTTCATAAACAAAAGAGGTAGGAATATGGATCAACATTTTTATTATGTATAACATATCTTAAAAATTATTCATCACAAAAATGGAATATAATAAATAATTTTAAAAAGGCACAGATATAAGTTGTATTGTTTTCAATTTGATTGGAAATTAATGACAAGTTAATGCAAATTTATTTCCGAATTTATTTTCCAAATACCATTATATAAATATTATTAAATTTTATATAATTCTATAGCAACATATATAATAATAAAAATACAAAATCTCTATGAATAGCAAAAATTTGGCTTTCCTAATAATTTAATAAAAATGTTTTTAAAATTTACAAGTACAATAATTTGTATGAACATTACAAGTACTTGTAACTCCTAATGATGGCCGAAAGGTTGAAACGATCATCGAGTAGGTAATTAAAATATTTTTGTGAAACTAACCAAGTGTTTTCTAATAAATAATAACCTTTATCGTTAATTTTTGTCAAAATATACTTTTGACGTTTACTTAAAATTACTAATTAAACAATTTTAATTAGTTTATTTGAATTTTATAATATTAAATATTAAGAATAGAAATACTATTCATATTTGATAAGAGGTAGAAGTAAAAATTTATTTTAAAATGAAAAGTGAAAGCACTTTTTCATAAACAAAAGAGATGGAACTACGGGCCTAAGAGATTTTTTATTATTATTGTTTATATTGTGTTTTTACATAATCTATCAAAACAAATTATGTTTCTGTACAAATATATATATATATAGGTAAGTTACTTATATTAGTTGTTGCATTTAAATATTATTTATTGTTTACAATATTATTATAAAAGTTGTACATGAATTTTATTTTTAATTTAAATAAAAAACTAGTTGCATATATTAATAGGAATGATGTTCTTTTAACACATTTATCTTGGTTCTATCTATAAGCGATTGCGGTGTGGCATTTAAATCATAAGCCCATCCAATTTTCTCAAATAAATCTATAAATTGTGTCATAGATGGCAGCAGCCCTCCGAATTCTCCTTGACGGTAATCGCGTGGGAAAGCGTGATGGAAATTATGCCAGCCTTCGCCGATAGTTAAAATATGATTCAATGTATTCTCAACTCCGGAAGTTTTCCTATTATATGGTTTAGTGCCCACTGAATGTCCAAGACTATTGATAAGTAATGTTACATGTATTATTGCGCAAATACGAAGCGTTCCTGCTACAAACCTAAAAAAATACATAGGTATATCAGTGCATGTTTTATTATTAAATATTAATACGGTACATTTTTTTTTTAAAATATTAAGGTTGGATTAATCACACCTCAACCCTAGCGCGATTGTACCCCATTTTTTCCACTCCATTATTTCCACCAATACTTTTCTTCCACCAATTCTTTTTTTCACCAATCCCTTTTTCACTACAAATTTTTTTTCACTAATTCGTTTTTTTCCACTAATTTTCTTACCAAACATAATCTAACCCTAACCTAACCTAACCTAACCAAAAAATTTGGTGGAAAAAAGTATTGGCGGAAGAAAAGTTTGGCGGAAGAAAAGTACGGTGGAAGAAATGGGGTGGAAGAAATGGAGTGGAAAAAACGGAGTGGAAAAAACGAAGTGGATAAAATGTCTCCCTAACCCTTTTCTAAAGGAGTTCAAATATACAGTTTGTCCTTAAAAAGTTTTATACAAATGGAGAAAAAGTTTATCTTACATTTCACATAAAAAATATTCTCGATAAAAAGCTCTGCATGACGTGCACATCCCAAGTTAATTACACATTTTTTAAAACATTCGCCGGAATACAGGGAAAATCAAAATCATGATTTGGAATGAGAGTAAAATTACGTTGAAACTGTAGTGGAGAGCAAATTGTTTATTGAAATTGTTATCAAATAGCAAAAAATTATGTCCACTTGTAGATAAAAAAATAAATAATAAATAAATAAATAATCTGATTAATAATATCTTGTAATTTTTATCTGGGAAAATTACAAATCTAGAAGTGGACATAATTTTTTGCTACTTAATAACAATTTCAATGAACATTTTGCTCTCCACTACAGTTTGAACGTAATTTTACTCTCAATCAAGATTTTGATTTTCCCTGTTTTCCAGCAAATGTTTTAAAAATTTTGTACTTAAATACAGATAAGTCATGCAGAGCTTTTTATCAAGAATATTTTTTTTGTGAAATGTAAGATAAACTTTTTCTCCATTTGTATAAAACTTTTTGGGACACAATAAATTAGCTGATAGTTTTAAGAACTCATATTTAAAAATATTAAAAATTAGATTTAAGGATAATTATTTAAATAAAGGATTTTTAGGTTTATAATAGATTTAATAAGAAATTTGTTTATATGATTTATATTTTTTTATATGTATTATTATTTTGTATTTTTTATAGTATTTGAGCTAAATAAAGACTATTATTATTATTACTATTATAGTTTTAGTTGTCGTTCAAAATATGTTAATTAATTTTATTTCGTTATTTACATAAAATATTTTGCTTTAATTGTCTCTGTTACTTTTTTTGTTTGATAAAACTTGTGGCAATCACTCACGTTTGTTGCAAATCTATATTTCTGAATGGCTCCATTATCATATTTTGTACAAAGAACTTGTTAAAGTATTGACTCACCAAGCATTAAAAAATGTTTCATTCCAAAGGTACATGGGCAACGGGGCAGAAAATATCAAGTTGATTAACGTAGCAAGAATAATATAGTATTTCTTTTGGAATTGTAATAATGGATCGCTGGTTAAATCGGTATGATCTAGTGTTCTTCCTTTAACATGCACTTCCGGATGTCGTTTTAGCAGCAACCAACCAATGTGGGCGAAAAAATAGCCTCTTGATGGATTAACAGGATCTGCATCCGTATCACAAAACTTATGATGACTTCTATGATCCCTAGCCCAGTTTACAATTGATCCCTATCAAATATATAAATATTATTCATATGTATTTCGTTTTGTTTTTTTACTTAAATCGCCATTAATTTATTTTGATAAACTAATTAAATCAATAGTTAATTTTTAAATGAAAAAAAAAATGCTAATCAACAGCGCCACAAAAGCACAACGACAAGGTAATGCATTTTCTATATTTAGACTGGTCATGATAAACTCATGTATTTAATTTAGTCGAGTACATCACAATATGTGTCTATAAATCTAGCAATGTTAGTTGTATATATATAGCGTGACCCAAAAGTCCTGGAACGGTTGAATATCTCGAAAACGAAACGACGGATCGGTAAGTTATAAAACACGCTTTTCTTTATTTTTGGAGAGGTATTTAACCGTGGCACTGAACTACCCCCCACCGCCCCCGGGGGGCGGGGGTAGAGTGACTTGAAAAACTTAAATGTAACCCCCCATTTTTATTGTATTTTTCGATTCTCGACCAAAAACTGTTTATGAAAGACCTAAAAACGTTATGTATACGCAATTGGTTATTTATACATAGAATATGTTTACGCAATTGGCTATTTAGGGTAGGTTAGGTTAGTAGGTTGGTTCAGGTTTTTTTTTTTCAGTATGTATAAATAGCCAATTGCGTATACATACCGTATGTATAAATAGTCTCATCCTTAATATTATGAATATTAGAAATGTCTAGCTGGCCCGGCAAACGTTGTCTTGCCTTTATTTTAAAGTGAATATTAAATTTTTTATGATTTTTTTTTTATTACAAAACAAAATCAATTACATTTTTCATCTTATAATTATTTTCAATTTATTTGGAATCAATTTCTTTCACACTTTTTTATATTTTTCCTTAGGCCCCAGAAACCTTCGCGGGAGTGTACTCAACAACTTCCCAAAGTTTCAAATTTATTTGGAATCATTTTCTTTCACACTTTTCAATATTTTTCCTGGGGCCCCAAAAACTTTCGCAGCAGTGTACTGAACAACTTTCAAAGTTTCATGGCGATCGGATGAATGGTGTAGTATTGCATAAAGGACCAACAGACATACACTTGATTTTATATACCTATATAGATTACAGATGGCGTATTCTATTTTAAGTTATAGTATTTTTTTTTGTTGCTTAAATCGTCATTAATTTATTTTGATGAACTAATTAAATCATTAGTTAATTTTTTAAATGAAAAACAAAATGCATTTACCTTGTCGGTGTTTAAACCCGGGGTAACTGAATTACAGCAGGTTTTACATAATATAGTTTTACTTATTTTTTCGATAAAGAAACGTATATAATATGATAAATTAACTATTTTACTTAAAATTACAAAATTATTATAGTATTTTGTTTTCGCTTAAATCGATATACGATCATACAAAATGGTGTCAAAATTTTAAAAATAAATTACAATAGTAAAAATTTTTTTTTTCGAACAATTCATTAATTAGTATAATGTTTCTTTGAAAAATCAGACAAAGTTTTATACATCAACAAAAAAAAAAATGTGTTTTTATTATTTATAACTTTATTTCATTTTAATTTGTAACAATCAAAAATAATTTTGAATCTCAAACACCATGTTCAATTTCATGAATTCTGTATAAAGATATGTGTTTGTTTTTGCGAGCTTCAACCACTAATACTAATCTCTTCGAACTTTTCCCTGAAAACGGCCTAAAATAAGGCCGAAAGCTCGGAATTAAATTCGAATAGAGTTTTGAATTATTTAGCCCTACATTGATGACGGATATTCCAATATCTCATATATATATATATATATATATATATATATATATATATATATATAGTACCCCGTGCTAATGTTGGACAGACAGGTAGAACTGTTTCTACTAGATTTGCTATTGCACAATATTCGTTAGAAAATCTTCATTATGTAAAATTCAAAGATACTATATAATTGTAATATCCAACAATTTTAACAATAGATTGATAAGAGAAGCAATAGAAATTTGTAAAGACAAAAATAAAATCAATTAGTGTGAATTGAGTTTATTTAGACTTTAAAATCTTGTAGAAATTGAAGTTGTACAATCTAGTCTTTGTGTATATGTTATTATACATACCTGAAATGACAGATGAGATGTAACGAATAAAATTATTTTTAGAGGTTGCGTAGCTTTGAATGCTCTATGTGACCATAAACGATGAGTGCCTACTATTGTTCCGAATATTCCTAACCAAATTAATAGAACTCCTAAACAAATAAAGAAGAAATATTTTAGAAACAAAGTCTAGTATATTATGTTACGAGGAGTAGAAAGCGATGATTATTGTGCTGAGCCTAGAGATTCGTGGCCGAGGTCAAGCAATCTGGGCGAAACATAAAAAAGAACTATCTATTCCGAATCAGACGCTGACGATTTTTTTTTCAAGAATTCTAAACAGGATTTGAAAACTGTACTGAACCAAAAACCGTCAAAAATCGTTATTTTTGCTGGAAAGAAAATCGAAAATAGACTGATATTTGTAGAAACATTTTTTCATTTTTTGCATTTTTGTAAACGAATATTCAGTTATTGAAATTGTCGATGGAAACTACATAGGGATCACTTTGAGGTAGGTGTATTTCTTTGATAATAACTTTGCTTTCAATAATCTTTAAACAGTTTAAATGGAAATACATTGGAAAATATTTTAATAATTAAAGATAATTTATATTTTCTTCTAATTATAAATTTATAAAAATTTTGCATACAAAAATTTGTTATGTTAACATACCGGGTGTTCGTTGTTCAAGTTCGTATGGGTGTTTAATATGCAGTTTCGATAATTTGCGATATACTTCTTTCTCGAGTAAAATTCGGAAAAATACTTACAGTACATTTCGATAGGGCATAAAAAATTCTATAATTTGGTTTTACTTTTATTTTGCTAGCATGTGCTTTTTGGGCGCTAGAAATTTTTTTTGATTGTCTGGTTTTTATTTTTTTTTCTTAAAAACTTTGAGGTGTAGGAAAATAAGCATGGTATGGAAAAATGCGGAACAATGAGGACTATAATTGATTGAAGAAATCATTATTCTAGGATGCATCGTTTAGCAGGAAGGAAAAAATTAAAAACTGAATTTTTGAAAATTACCTTGGGATTTTTTCAAAATAAGACTTTTTTCAAAATTTGGTCAAAAAAATTTGAAAAAATTTGCTACATAATAGCTAAGTAACATTTTTCTGTAACTCATAATGGTTTGGCAGGAAAAATTATTGAAAATTAATATTTCTTGCATTTTAATTTATAGTTTCTTTCACGCCAAACCAAAATGAGTTAGAGAAAAAAGTTACTAAGTTATTATGTAGCTAATTTTCTTCTCTATTTTACTAAAAAATTTTCAGATTTTTTTGAGCAAATTTTAAAAAAATCCCCCTTGAAAAATTTTCAAAAATTCAGTTTTTATTTTTTCTACTAAACGATGCATCCTCGAATAATAGTTTCTTTACTCAATTATAGCACTCATTATTCCGCATTTTTTCATAACATTCTTATTTTCCTACAACTCATAGTTTAGAGAAAAAAAATAAAAACCAAAAAATCTAAAAAAAATTCTAGTACCCAAACGGCTCATGCTAGCAAATTAAAACTAAAACCAAATTATAGAACTTTTTATTATCTATCAAAAAGTATTCTAAGTATTTCTTCGAATTTAACTGGAGAAAGAAGTATATCGCAAATTATCGAAATTGCATGTTAAACGCCCATACGAACTTGACAAACGAACACCCGGTATATTATATAATAAATTGTATTATTGTCATATATTACATACTTTTAATTATTTCACCTTCAATTAATTAATTAATAATTTTTATTGTTTATATTACATTATTGTATCAGTTTACGAAGTATGTTTATGATAAAAGTAGGAATAAATTGTTCTAAATTATGGTAGAAAATAAGTTTTTCTTAGAAATTTTCAAATTAATCACTCAAAACTGAAATAAATTTTTTTCAAAAATAAAGGTAACCTTCTTAATTCAGACGATGGACCTATCCCAAGATCAACTCTTTTCAATTTATTACCCAATCAAAATTGACCACTCGCCGTCAATTTAAATTTAAATTATTTTATTTTATTTACTAAAACTGAAATAGAGTTGATTTCTGGCATTGATTATTTGTGTTCCTCTACTTTTACTGGTTAGAGAAACACAAAATTTTGTTTGAATATCTTCTAATGTAAGTAATTGCATGCACGTACAAACACAAAATAATAGCGGCAGATTACTATTTTTCAGCGTATCCCATTGTTATATAAATGTTATTCATAAATTTTCTATTGATATAGAGATAAAAATAAAAAATAAGTAATATACCTACTTACCATAAAGCATTGTTAATAATTTGGCAGAATTGAAGGCACAGTAAATTCCAAAAATTGCACCTATATGTATATAGCCTAGTATTGCAATATTCCCCCATTCTAATTTAAATTTACTCGATGATTTTTGATTATTTAATATGGCTGGCTCTATAGCCGTACTCTCACCACTTGTGTTTGGTGGCATTCTCAAAAATTTACTGAATTTTAGATTAATTCTATACACAGAATAATGTTTATATATTTATGATATATTTAATTAATTTATTTAATTCAAATTTTATATTAATAAAGATAATATTTTATGAATTATTTTAACCTTTCCACTAGTCGATACGACTAGTAAATATCTTATAAATATAATAAATCTGTATGAGGCTAGAAGGAAGTATTTTATAGTTTTTAGTAAGTGTTAAAAACACGTGGTATATTAAAATTATTTTTAAATATTTATTGAAATAATTATTTAAATTATTTCTGTATTTAATAAAAACAATACCATATTAACATATAGTTAGATTATTTTAACCTTTCAATTAAAGTCCAATATATTATAGCTTAAAAAGGAAACATGAGTCTTTTTTGATACGACTTTTCATCTTTTCATATTTTTTACCAAAGTGGTATAGGGTTTGGTACGGTGTCTGTAACATTTTCAAAAAAAAAAAAAAAAATTGTATAGATATCTTTCATATAGCCTATAGATGACGAATCCGAACTTAGTTTATGTAGGTGTGTGGATGTTCGTCGTCAGCTCGATCGGTCGTCAGTCAAGATTTTGTGATCGCAACTCCTCATAGACGGTTCAACCGATTTTAATGAAATTTTCAGGCTAAATTTGTGTAGTACTTTCCAAGAAAAAAATTTACTAAAATTTTTAAAAATTCATATTGGCTACATTATTTATTCGATTTTGATCACATTTTCAGGAAAAAATTCTCTAATGCTCCAATTAATTATATAATTTTATTAATATATAGTATTAATTTTCCGAGAAAAAAATTACTAAAGTTTTTAAAAATTTATTATGACCATGTTATTTAACCGATTTTATTCAAATTTTCACAAAAGATTCTCCTAGCATTCATATAATATATGTAATTTTAACAAAGTACAGTGTTGCCAACTTTCCGAGAAAAAAATTACTAAGTATTTTATAAATTCATTATGACCACTTTATTTAAACGATTTTAATCAAATTTTTATTAAAAATTTCCCTAGTGCCTAAATAAATTATGCAATTTTAACAAAATACAGTGTTGCCAACTAATCAAACAAAAAATTACAAATTTTTTTATAAAAATTTTTGTGGCTACATTATTTATTCGATTTTGATTAAATTTTTAAAAAAATTTCTCCTAGTGCCCACATAAATTATAATTTTAATAAAAATACTGTGTTACTAACTTTCCGAGAAATGTCAAAGTGTTCTATATATGGGTTTACCCATATAATTTTAATCTTGTTATTATTACCAACTGTCAACTATGATAAGAGAAGTATTGTAATCATAACGATATATACTGTTTAGCTTTGCTGTTCAGACTTATGTCACAATCGATCGTACGAGAAATCACAAACTTGTTTAATACGTTCTCTTTCTTTCTTAAAGAGCTCTTATAGCGATTTCTTTCTAGGTAATAGAGAGTTATCGCAAACACAACGTTAAAGTTCCGTTAACGCTAAAATCACGTGACGTTATACGTTATTTAATTTGTATGGTAAATGACACTTTAGAGTTATCGCACGCCGATATTTTACATTACGCTAAAATTGGTGGAATATCTAAATGTAATCTAATAATTTAATATAGGTTTGATACAAGTATTTATTCAAGAAAAAAACAGTTTTTTATATATACATTAGTTTTTATTGGAATTGAGCTGATTTATTAAAATCATCAGGATTTGTTGTTGCTGTTCCATAAAATCTCTATTATATTTATTTCACAATAACTTAACCTAACTGCGTAAAATAACAAGTTTATAAACACAAGAACATAACCTCACCACTCAAAATAACATATGAGAGAATGCTCCGCTATTTTGCGAAAATAGCGGACCGCGGTTATTTCTTTACCGTACGCTAAATCCATGCGCTCGCTCGGTCGTCAGACCAAATTTTGTGATCGCAACTCCTCCTAGACGGTTCAACCGATTTTAATGAAATTTTTAGGATAAATTTGTCTAGTGTCCAAGATGGTCATGTGGTTTTGGTTTTTTCCAGTGATGCCACCTTTCCGAGAAAAAAATTACTAAAATTTTTAAAAATTCATTGTGGCTACATTATTTATCCGATTTTGCTCAAATTTTCAGGGAAGAATCCTTTGTTGCCCACCTAAATTACGTAATTTTAATATAATACAGTGTTGCCAACTTTCCAAGAAAAAAATTACTAATTTTTTAAAAAATTTATTGTGGCTACATTATTTATTCGACTTTGCTCAAATTTTCAGGAAAGATTTCTTTAGTGCCCACATAAATCACGTAATTTTAATATAATACAGTGTTGCCAACTTTTCGAGAAAAAAATTACTAAAGTTTTTAAAAATTCATTGTGGCTACATTATTTATCCGATTTTGATCAAATTTTTAGAAAAGTTTCTCCTAGTGCTCACATAAATTATAATTTTATTAAAATACGCTGTTGCCAACTTTCCGAAAAAAAATAAATAATTTTATAAAAATTTGTTATGCCCGCATTATTTATCCGATTTTAAGCAAATTTTTACAGAAGATACCTTTAGCGCCTATAATATTATATATTATCAAAATACAATGTTGCCAACTTTCGGTGAAAAATTTTGTTATTCCTATTTCTTATCATTTATATGATAATGTCAAAGTGGTCTATATATGGGTTTACCCATATACTTCTAATCTTACTTTAACTCCGCCCCAACACAAATTTGTAGTATATAATTTTTGAAATCAACATTTTATAGGAAATTTTCTGCCCGATCTGATGGTGGGTAGATGCACTTTTTCTTTTTTTATTGGCAAAATTTCAGAATTCCACTTTTTCCAAAAAAATTAAAAAATTTAAATTTAATTATTTTTTAACTTTAACCGATCATTGCCGCTATTCTGGTCATCACATTTAAATTTAAAGATCTTTAGCTTAAAGCAAACTTTAACTTAACGACTTAAAGAAATTTAAATAAAGCAATTCTGGTCATGCATCTTTAAGCTTAGCAATTTAAAGAATTTTATTCCTAAGTTGGCAATGCTGTGCACATGCGCAGTATGTTATCTTTAAGTGGAAAACTGTCAAAACGTCAAAACGTGTCCATTTGCATAATAGTAAATTGCTATTAACACTTTTAGGTGGAATGATATGGAATCGGATCGTTCAGATGCGGATATATATATGGCTTCAATTTATTAATAATGTTAATTACTACTAATTTTTTTAAGCAAAAATCAATTAAAAATTTGTTGTTAGTTATTTCGAATGTATTTAAATTGTCTCGTAATATTTTTCTTTCTATTCTTGTATTGTTCCTATAAAAATAATTTTATTTTATTAAGCCTACATTTAACGAAACATATATATTATTTAATTACTTTCTTTTCAAAATCATCTAGATATAGGAAAACTGCAAACATTTCTATATTCATTTTTATCCAAATATTTTTCAGACCAATATAAATTTCAACCTTTTCTGACAACTACTTAAAGTAACCTCAAATTTAACTGTTAAAGCACCTTCTATATACATTTAAATTTAAAGGACTTTAAGCTAAAGATTTAAGCTAAAGTTGTGACCAGAATTGAAATTTACTTAAACTTCTTTAATTTTAAAGATTTAAGCTAAAGTTCATGACCAGAATAGGGGCACAGAATAGGGGCACATATCTCATAATTCTTTTTTGTTTTATTTACCAACAATTTCTGTGTACGTTTCTTTAAAAAAATTTTATATAATTATTAATTAACATAAAAAATAAATAAACAAATTAGCGTGCAAGTTTTTATTTTCAATTAGAAGGTGACTTTTTCGCAGTTAAATACTTTTTAGCCTTAAAAAATAAGTGGGTATAACATGCGACAAAGTTTTAGAGGAATGTGTAAATAATTTTTTATTTTTCAATATTTTATGATTTTATATTTATGTTAAATGAAATGTATGACATTGTCTATGTCATTGTTGTTAAATTATTGTTTTGTATATTATTTATTTAAAAATAAATATGCATTTACTAGAAAATAACACTATTATGCAAATTTATTTATTTGTTTATGGCTTATTGGCGCCTCCATAAAGTTCGTTAACATTTTGTAGTTATTACAATTTGTTTATAATATATTTATTTATGTGGGAACAAAGTTATATTTAAGAATGCCAAAGTATAGAACAAACAAAATACGACAATGTTTAATTTCTTTTTGAATTAAAAATAATTTTCCAGTTTGTTTTAGATTTGTTTTTTCCTTGTATTCAATCAGGGGCGGATCTATAGGGGGAGTAAAGGGCTTACTAACCCCCCCCCCCCCTAAGAATTCTAAGATTATTAAAATATGCATATGAAAAGTTAATTAAATTAAAAAATATATATACTTACATATGTTTTGAAATCTAAATGTATCTATTTTTTTTTTTTTTAATTTTATAATAATGCTTCACGTATTGTCAAATTGCCATAATAGAATTATTTTGAATCGTTATGTAAAAGTATCGTGAAATTTAACATTATTTCGTTATTTCTTTGTCGGCATTCATTCGGTTATACAACCCTGCTATGAGTAGGTCAGACGTCAGACCCTTTTTGCTAGCGTTTAGTCGGCCAGCTAGGTATCTGCTATTGTAAGTCTCCAATAAAAGTAACACATCTGGAAACAATTTCCTGTGTTTAGCGCAATTATGTATTTCTTTATTAAGTATAGTTAATTATTGCTAGGAAATAGGGATCTTCATAAAAATTATATTATTTAAATAGTAGTCGCAAACGAAAGACTGATTCAAATTCAATTATAAGTATTCAAAAATATTTTTCAATTAATTATGCGTTATATTTTGTTTTATGATATGTATGTCTCTATTTTTTAAATTATTAATTTGTTATATTATGGTCGATTTCTATTTCGTTCAAAGACAACAATATAAAATTAAATTGTTTATATTTTTACAAGTTTATTATAATAAATAAATTGCATGTGCTCTCCTTCCCGCTTTTGGTTCCACATATCTCTGTGAACAAATTTTTTCTCACATGAAACATATTTTGAGTCCACAAAGAAGTCGTTTAACAACTGAACATTCAGAATCTTGTGTGAAATTAAAAGTCACAAATTATACCCCTGATATTGAAATATTAAGCAAAAATGTGCAGGGACAAGGTTTGCATTAAAAAATTTTAATTTATGTTAGAATTTTATGTTATTTTTTTAATAAATATGTTTAAAAGATAAATTAGGTATAAAATTCTTCTCCTCTAGAACCCCAATTTAGAATTAAGGCGGCACGGCACCCTGAATTATATTGGTAGAGTGACTTGGCACACCACAGCTAAAAGGTTGCCGACCCCTGATATATACCGTAAAAATATATACCACATTTGTATATGTATACATTTTTGATTTAATATTAATTTTATGCTAAATATAGCTAAATATTAATACAAATTTTTAATTTGTCTATGTCATTGTTGTTAAATTATTGTTTTGTATATTATTTATTTAAATATGAATATGCATTTACTAGAAAATAACGCTATTATACAAATTTATTTATAAGTTTATGCCTTATTGCCGCCTCCATAAAGTTTGTAAGCATTTTGTAGTTATTACAATTTGTTTATAATATATTTATTTATGTGGGAACAAAGTTATATTTAAGAATGCTAATGTAGAACAAACAAAATACGACAATGTTTAATTTCTATTTGCATTTTTTCTTCCTTGTATTCAATACGCACAAGATATTTGGACATGTGCAGTTAACACTTTTAACATAAACAAATTTTACAATATTATATACCCTAAATATATACCGCATTAATATGTGTATAAATTTTTGATTTAATATTAATTTTATGTTAAATATAGCTAAATATTTTAACTAAATAATTATTAGAAACATAATTAGTTAAAACGAGTAATTAATTAAAATTTATTTAAATCATAGATTAATATTAAAGAAATCGAAACGATTAAAATTGTGATTAAAATCAAATAATTAAATGTACCCATTCCTGGTACCGCCACCATCACTCTATTAGTTTGTTGTTAGCAGCATTGATGGACGTAATTTACCCCCAAAAATTTGACTTGATTCATACAGGCTTGTTTGTGACGTAAGTCTTATGCCAATTTAAAAATACTATACGCGATTCGTAGAACACGGCCCGAAGGCATCAACAGAAGAATGAAAAATTCAAAAAAAAAAACAATTAAATAAATATTTTGTTTTGGCCGCCACAATCGCGTAATGAATTATGAAATAAACATAAAAAGTGGGTCTACTCGTATATATTGTAGATGTCATTCGTATCAGTTTTCCTGCTGAAGACGGACCTTGAGTTCGTCGAAATGTCGACTATTAATAAATATTAATACAGATCTTAAACTCAAAGCCGTCTCAGTATATATATCTAATGAGTTCTGAAAGAATTTTTACTATTTTAGGTGGTATATATTTGTGTCATGGCAGTTTTGTTTCTGGCTATCATGACGCTACAGTAGTTATTGTTATTACTAATTTTTTTATTCTATAAATTTGTTAATTACAATGAGGCTCTGTACTGTGATGACCACAACAGATATTTTTTAAGAGTAAATTAGCATTTTACGCTTTTTTTATTTCATTCAAATAAGAAATGATTACTCAATAAATGCGTTAAATATACACTTATAATAATAATAAATTGATTATCTTTCAAAAAAATTACCCTTTTGCACTGTAAAATTTTTAACAATGTACCTAGAAATACATGATTTTCTATTCCTATACCATTTGTGGATATTGTATATATTCAAAATATAACTTTTTCCAAAATGTGCTCAAAAAAAATCTGAGTTTTTTTAGTAAAATAGAGAAAAAAATTAGCTTCATAATAGCTAAGTAACTTTTTTCTCTAACTCATACTAAATTAGCAGGAAAAATTATTGAAAATTTTAAAAAGTTTTTAGAATTTTCAATAATTTTTCCTGCCAAACCAGCAGAGTTAGTACAAAGTAACTTAGCTACGTAGCCAATTTTTTTCTCTATTTTACTGAATTTTACTGGATTTTACTGAATTGTTTTGAGCAAATTTTGAAGAAAGTTATGAAAAAAATTCCTTGAGAAATTTTCAAAAATGTGTTTTTTATTTTTTTATGCTAAACTCTGCATCCTAATATAATGATTTTCTACTAAATTATAGTACTTATTATAGCGCATTTTTCCATACTATGCTTATTTTTCTGCACCTTATAGTTTTTCAGAAAAAATAAAAACCAAAAAATTAATAAAAAATTCTAGCTCTCAAATGGCACATGTTAGAAAATTGAAACTAATACCAAATTATAGAACTTTTTATGCCCTATCAAAAAGTATTGTAAGTATTTCTTTGAATTTTACTTCAGAAAAAAGTATTCTGCATATTATCAGTATCCCATGTTATTGTCCTATACAACCTGTATATATCACCCCATCTACATTGTGAAACAAACACGATAATTTTACTTAAAAATCTGATGCAACTGATTTACATTTAATATGTAAATTTACAGATGTCACAAAAATATATTTTCATTATATAAATATAAAGTACGTTTATTTTATGTAAATAATTACAGATTTTTTGATAACAAAAAACATATATAATATATGGGAAAAAGGAATTAGAATATGTTTATATGAAACTATAATTTTGTTGATTATCATAGAATAGAAAAACGTTGACGTAATTTTCCTGTTAACAGATAATTCATTTGTACAGGCTGGGCAAATTTGGACGTTTTCATAGGGGAACTCGGAAACTATAAGAGCTATGTAAAAATGGACCGCGCATCCCTGATCGCTTTTTTTTAAAGAAACTCAATTATGAAAACAAAAATTAGCTATCGTCTTTTGTTTTCAAGTTATGGCGAAAAGTTTGCTTTTTCCGTATTTTGATAAATGGCGATATCTCGATGGTTTTTTAATTTAGACGAAAATAATTTTCACATTTTTAAGACACTTTTTTTAGTAGAATGAAATGGTCTTAACGGATATTATAAATCTCCGTTAATTCTCGGGTTATAACATAAAGTTATGTTTTTTTAAATACAAGTCATAGTCGGCTCTGACTTAGTTAAATAGAGAATTTTTTTTTCTTTTCAACGATATACATTATGTAGGG